>JAVRXN010000008.1:86146306-86678806 GCA_033556935.1 Timema podura | reverse complement strand
TATAATGTTAAGTTATCTTTATAGTAATACTTTCACTATTTAAATAGTTAAGATTGTTTGTTTTTTCCTTTGTTATAAATCTCGGTGACTATATTTTCTCCTAGGTCGGAAATTGTTTATTTAAAAACAAAAAGAACATGTTTGTGTTTTATTAATGTATCTGTTTGTTGACTCGAAAATTGTTTTGGGAAGCGTAAGGAAGGACCCAACCTGGGGATCCTTTAATGATATTTTGTTATGGTTAATTGCAATTTTCATTAGTCAAAACTTCACTAAACCTTTGAGGAAGGTCAAGTGCAAGTTTACAGGGAAGATTTTGTTGGAATTTAGTTGTTGCCGGAGACTTGGGTCAACATTCGTAATAGATCGGACATATTTGGGTGAGATCAAATTCATCTCTAATCATCGTGTTCATTGTTTAAATAATTGACTATGATACCTAAAATTATTAAAGAAGGTTAAATAACTTCAGTTTCCAAACCATAAATATTACTGTTTGTCAACCTCACAACAATATTTTGTTTATTAAAGAATCATAACATTATTTTTCTATATTATAAGAGATAATTTTTTTAATCCTGTTATTATTTTATTTAAAGAAATATTTTTGTCTTTATTAATAATTTTTTTTTATCCTCACAATTCAAGTGAGAGTTTAACATTTTAAAGTATTGCTCAACAATACTTATATTAGTTTTATAACATAGGAGGCATACCTTACTAGGTAGGGTTAATTTAAGGATATCATTTGCAACAATAACTACAATCACTCTTTAAATTTAATTGTGTCTGTCTTTTTATTTATTATATCAATGTACATTGTATTTTTTTTTTGAACTTGCATCCCATGTATAGATATTCTCAGTAGATTGGATGTCCAGGGCAAGAATAATAATCTGCTTCAGGAAGTCTTCAGTTGTAAGAATCTAACTTGAGTTAAAACTTTAGGTAAAATCCAGGGGTCTTGAGAGATAGGGTTTTCGTTTTGACGCTAAGCAGTGTATGGGGATAAATTTATTTAATAATAAAAATCTACCTACCTCACAAAATAAAAGTTGTTGGTAGTTGGCACCCAACATTATATATATAGTATAAATAAAATAAAATTCATAAATAATATAACAACACAATAATAACAAAATAAATAAAAATATAAATATATTAATACATTGTTATTTTCACTACAATACTTTAAAGAACATTTCATAACATTCTCATATTGACCCAAATGCACGTTTGTTTCAGATCAACAAATGCATAAAACATTTTATTCCTTACTGCAATACATTTCTCAATCCTTAGTTGTAATGCAAAACTCTGGTCCATGCAACCATTATCTTGAGTGAAACCACATTACACACCCTAAATCTTGTCCACAGTTTTTTGCAGGCACCTTCTCAATTATAGCTCTCCAAAAAACTTAACCTGGAATAGGCCTATTCAGTAAACTAATTGCCTTATAGTTCTTACATTCACTCATAATGCCTTAGCCTTTGTACAAAGGAACAACTACAGCATTCTTCCAGTCATTAGGAACACTCGAAAGCCTAGCACACAAATTGAACTATTAACACCATCTGGCAAGTAGTACCATGCCCCTATACTTAATCATTTCACTGGTGAGCCAATATACGTCCGCAGCCTTGCCATTCTTTAGCACCTTCATAGCTTTTAGCACTCCAGCCTCGTTAATTATTACACTAATCATAACATTTTTCCATATTTTGTGCTACTTTGTCTAAGTTTTGATCAGAAAAATGCTCAAAATATTCCCTCCATCACTCTCTTACACTCTTTTCATCACAGAGCATCTCACCACGTTCATTCTGAATGACACAGGTATTTTCTTGCACTCTTTGTATCGTTTTCTTTATTCACTTCCATAACATCTTATTTCCTTCAAAATCATTCTTCATTAATTCTCCTTCCTTTGATCTCATTGGATATTTACTATATTTTACTACTTTCTTTGCATTCGTCTTTTTCTCTTTGTCTATTTTCCACAACTTCTTACGTTCTGTTTCACTCTTCACAGCAATTCTTCGTTTGTATGCTTTTTTCTCTTCTCTCACTTAAAAAAAATTCATTTGCAAAATCCCTGTTCTTAATTTGTCACTTTTGACGTATGCAGATTGTAACATATTTAAAATAAATTTCATAACCTCATGTCAGTTATCTCCCTTATACACTTATTCTAGAATGCTCTAAAAGGTTCTTATCGTGATCTGACTATAGATAATGTATAATAATTCATTACCGGCACGTGATGAGAAGCTAGAAACAGCGTGGCACTGTTTAAACTTGATTCTTAAGTTTGTTGGGAAATTGAAAGACGTGGTCTTTCTCGTTATAACAAGATGATGCTGAAAGGGTGAGAAGTCACAAAGGGGTGGTGAGGGTTAGTAACCCTTAAACCCGTTGATGAGTTCAAAACTCCCCGACCTTGGTAGGGGTTAGAAGAGGAGTTGTAAGAGGGTGGGGGGTTAAAGCGTAATTGGATTTCAGACAGCTTGAATAAGATTTTACGTAGCTAAACAGATGGAAAATTAACATTGATTTACTGTCTCGTGAATTTCTAGGAATAGGATCGTTAGTAATGAATCACCTGTGAAGGAGTAAGGAGGGAATGAAAAGTTTAAAATTTGCGGCAGATTTTTATTTTTTATATATATTTTATATATATGTTTATATATATCTTTATATATATTTTTTATTATTTGCTCTTACTATAAATCTACTACCAACTTCACTACTCTGTTGTGTGAGCCTACGAAGTAAACCTACAAGAAAGAATAATATATTTGACAAACTTAATCTAAAACAGTAACACACCCAAAAATGGAGAGAGAAAGGGAAGAGAATTTATTGTATTTATTATACTTCTACTTATTGTATACTGTCTTGCTACCTTACAGGTAGAGAAAGTATTGTGATCGTCAAAAAAAACGGACTCGAGATTTTGATCAATGTCGACGTTTCATGACCTCCTGAATCCGGAAATATTGTTTTTGAATTGCCGACTGTTTGTACCTCGGAATAGAGACTAAGCTATTTTATCAATCGGGGTAAAACTTGGTATCTAGGCTAGTTTTACAAGGAATGTCCTTGGTAGAACGACAATTGATTGCTTGTTACATTTCTTTAGTCAATTAAACAATATAAGTTTATAAAATCAATTTGCTCTCTAACAATCGCTGAGGTGATTCTTAGGAAGACGGTTATGAATTTATAATTTATTTAATTCCTGACTTAACAAGTTTCTCTTTGAATAATTGATTCTTTTTTTATCTCCATCAATTCATATTGTTAATTGACTTATTTTATAAATTCTTAATCTTGGTCTAACAATTTCTCTTTTAATAAACTAACTCCATATATTCATAACTTATTTTGTTTAATTGACTAAAGAAGTGTAACAATCAATCAATTGTCGTTCTACCAAGGACGTTTCTTGTATTACTAATTTCATATTTCTCCTTACTACAAATTAAAATGAATATAACTAAAATTGGTATCTAGGGTTTTCATAGGGTTGCCCCGAGGGATTTTGGAATTGGGTATCTAACCTTACATTAAGATTAGTTTACTGAAGGGCAAAAAAAAAAAAATTATAAAAATCGGTTCCAACGATTTTGATACAATTTAATTCCTAAGCATCGATCAATATTACAAACAAAATGGCTTACCTCAATATTTTATCAAAATGAATTTAAGGGTTCCAGTCTGATGCGTAGATTCTACCTTTTTTTTTAATCATATCTCTGTAACTCATTGAGATAAAAAAATACTTATCAATGCAAATATTTAGGTATATTTATAATAACAATCTTTTGTTTGAAACATATTTTTATACAATCAATAATTTTCAAGCCATACGCCAATATATATACATTTTTTAACTTTTAAACACTAAAGGTAAAGTATTGCGACCGTCAAAAAAAATAAGTCTAACCCGATATGTTCATGGATGTCGACGTTTCATGACCCCCCGAACCCTACAAAATGGTTTTCGCAATGCCGTCTGTCTGTGTGTCTGTTTAACCCTCAAATTAAGAGTAGTTTATTAAAGGGTGAAAAGAGAGAAAATCTATTTTTTCAAAGGTGACTATAACGATTTTGATTAAAATTCGTATTTAGGCGTTGATTAAAATTATAAATAAAATAGCTATTTTCATTTTCCTATTAAAAAGAGTTTTAGGGTACCTTAGAGAAGCGGAAATTTCCACATCTCCACAACTATTTGAGATACTAAATAACTTATCATTACAAAATTGTATTATCATTAAAAATAAAAGACTTTTAATTTAAATATATCTTTATAAAACCAATCATTTCTGAGATGTTGCCAAATATTATTATTTAATTTTGTGAGCTTTAGTTGCACAGATATACTAAAGTGTGAACGTAATAATTAAGTAAAGCCATAGAGTAAGTAAATAAGTAGGTCTCTCAAAAAAGTTGATGTTATTTTCCCTTTAACCTCTAAGGGAAATGTTTGTACAGCAATTATCTATCTCTATCATTTTAGACTCAATAATCAATATCTACCTATTTTATTGGTCTAAATATATAAATGAGGAATTTAATAGCAATGCGATAGCCATAAGATGTGCAACCTCTATTAAAATGTTGACATTTTTTAACGGAATACGAGATTTTAACAAGAAGTGTTGACCATTGTGGACCCAATATCGAATACTTTTTTTTGTCCAAATATACAAATGATGACTTTAGTTCTCCAAAAAAAAAATATAGAATCTAAAACCGTGAGTCAAAAATTTTTTTACGTACGTATGATGTAATTTTTGCTCGTGTTTGCTAGTGTATATTATTTCGTTTCACATATATTACGAGTTTTGAGTAAATATTTCCAATTTTAAACTATGGAGTGACAAAGTCCATACCATTTATTTCTAGTTGGTTAATTTTCGAAGATTTTAATGTTTATAGTTATATACCTTTTAATATACTGTCATAAATCTTATCTTAAAGTTAAACTTTTGATTAATATATATATCTTAATATATATAATTCTTCTGTACGTGTGTATGTCACTGAACTCCTCCTAAACGGATGGACCGATTTTGATGACATTTTTTGTGTGGGTTTGAGGGGGTCCGTGGATGGTTTAGATTTACAATTGGACCCGGTAGGTGGCGCTGCAATCGGGTTCTAGATTTTATTTTTTATTTTTTTAGGGAATTTATTTGGGTGATTTTTTTATTTTTTTTTAGATTTTTTGAATATCAGAACATGTAACCACAAGATTTAACCCCCCCCCCCCTCAACCACCCAATATTTATAATAATGAATATAATATTAATAATTGATTATAATTAATATTTGTGTAACTCACTAATTGGAGTTCATTGTGAATTTGTAATTGTGATGATCACATAGTATTTGTTTTACTATCGAAATCAATTATGCCATCCAAAAGAAAAGCCAATGTTCGGGCAGGACAACGTCTGTCGGGTCTGCTAGTTTAATATAATATTGTATTCATGTAAAATGTGAACTGTTCTTTTCATTGTAAAAGCCATATTTTGTTATTTCCTTTTACATGCCTCTATCTATCTTTCCTGTACCTTCTTCCAAATTCAATATGATTACCCCATTAAGGTAAGAGAATTTTTCCTTATAGAGGTGGATTATAATATTATAATTCTAACTACTTGCAATCTTGGGGAGGAGGATTCCTCCATTTAATGATCCTGCCTCATCCTCCACCCCTTTCCACCTCCAATCAACTCTCTCATATCTTCCCCTCATGTAAGCCATTTGTAAAGTCAAATTGGCATTTTAAAATTCATATTTTCTTCCCTATTATGCACAAAGACACACTATCTTGCTCCTAAGGTCGACTGCTGGGAATAATAATTATTTTTTTTGTTTATCGTGGGATAAAACTAAATGGTAAATGTGGAAAAAGACTAGTTTTCTGAGTGTTAAAAGTTAAACATAACTATATAATACTATATTCAAGCGATCGCAGCCTACCAACTTAATCTTTATCTATACCAATTATTGATTTTCCTCCCAAAATAACCACTTTAAAGACATATTAATTTATTTCCTCGCCCTTATCTACATATAAATATATTCCCTGACTCGTTAAATCCTGGATTTATCTTATCACATATCCACGAGGTAAAGGATTATTTTAATGATAATTTTAAAACACTGTTCTACTGAATATTGTGAAACGCAGGTCATGGCCTTCACTCATAACTTATTCTCCAGGGATTATCTTCCTCAATAATCAATGCAAATTTCCCTTGACGTCATTATTTTTTTTACAATTAATATTGCAATTGCACAAATCATAATCCCGGTAGTGCTATTAATTCTAAAAATAGCATTATTATAGTTTATGTCTAAACCCTCGAACTAATACTCCACGTTAACCCTGAAAAGTATCAAGACTACCATAGAGGGATCCACTATGGATCAGCTTGTGATATTATGACAGTCCCGGGTTGCAGCAGTGGAGAAGGGTGGATTCATGGAGCTATTGGCAATGGTCACACTAAATTCAAGGTTGACTCAGGAGAGTTTTGACTGTTGGGCGCCACCTCGTTGGCGGCAGTGAACATGAACTATAACGAGGAATTCGTTCATTCGCAAGATGTAAGTTTGAATATCAACACTCCCTCTAGTAGGGCAGACCCAGACTGATAAGTGACCGTACGGACAGGGATCAACTTCAGCCACTTACTTAAACCACCAATAAATATTACACCCATTGGCCTTCATATGTTTACCATGATCGAATCTGCAAGATCTGCTAATAAACAATGTAGTCTAAAGTTTATCCAAGCCAATATATATATATATATATATTTAATACGTAAAACGTTCGTTTCTTTCAACCAATTCATGAAGTCTTAGTCAACTGACATTAAATTATTTTTAATGAAAGCTTACAAACGGAGAATACACTTCAAAATTCTAAAGTCAAGCAATATCCAAAGGTGTAGCCGAAATTTCTGCAAACACTAATCTCTTTTACCTGCCATTTCTTCATTTCTAACAAATTGATTTTAATTTCATTTTTTTAAAAGAAAAGCATTAATTTCTAGGATCATCTACAACCGGGTGGGCAGCCCTGTCGCCAATCGCCACACGTGGCGTAATGGCCATAAACGTGTGGCGAATTTAAGTTTTCCAGCTTTTACAATAAATTAAACCTTTTCCTGACGTGTGCTGGTTTTAACTTGATATTTTCCGGTTTATCATTGGAAGCATTCTGATTTTTGAATGATTCATTGATGCAATATTGGATGCCATCCAACATCCTCCTCCTTTCACTCCCTTTCTCAGTACTTCGTCTCATCTCCGTCATCAGAAGAAAGTATTGCCAAATTTTGCATTAAATTATCTTACGCTTTCAATTTGAACCATTTGCGCCAAATGCGTCTGAGGCAGTTGTAGCTGAGTATTCAAAGTGTACATATTATAAATAAACGTGTACAAACAGTGTGTGTTGTTTTAAAAGTTCGATTGAACAACCTAAATTCTCAATTTTATGTGGTGTGGCGAGTTTCACTTCTCATTCGCCACATATTCGGCTACATTAAAATTATATATCCCATCTTTAATCTATATCATAAAAGTCTACCATCTACATATGTAAGTAGCTTACGTTAGTCGGTGATTGTTAAATTAAATTAAGGTTTAAAAAAAGTTTGACCTGTAAATTTGCACAAAACTCACAGAATGTTTATATGTTTACGTTGGGATTTACTATAGCTCTGTGTTGTAGACATGTGAGTAGGTTGACTTAGGCAGTTTTTCCTCAAGGCACAATTTGATTTTTTATTTTAAACATAAACCAGTCAATGAATACAGATTATATAATCTATACTTTCTCTTTGCTAATCTCAAAATGGAATATTGCATAAGGTGATACGTTTCCACAAACCAGGTGGCATACAAACCCAGCTCTAGACCACACATGAGTGAAATGTTTAGTTTGTATTGAGATGCGTGAGCATAAGAGAGTACACTACCACTCTGGTGTAGTTGCATTTAGTTACATATGTTACTGAGCCACCGGGCACAATAAAGTCCTCTCCTCCTCTGCTGCACGTTACTGTATCATAGAAGGTAGTTTTAAATATTATATCTCCCTCCACTGGATATTGATTATCTATTGTTTTAATTTCAATGACATTTTTATTTGTAATAATTACTTTTAAAACGAATACGACTTAGTACTATATTCTTGTAATTTAAAATGACATACACGTTAATTGAACCTAGGACCTTATGGTTAGTAGGCCTATGCTCTTCCCACTGAGGTATACAGCAACTGTCACGTGCTTTGAGTCATTCTTCACTCATATTTTAAGGCAGAATCTTTAATGAACGAGTGGAAATAGTCAGCTACATATGAACGATCAATTAAGACCAGTTAACGCTGTCACTTTCGACTCAGGAGGTTGTCACCTGTACAATGACAATCATACAAATGCGCATATAATGATGATTAAATAACCAAGCTGTTATAGTTTTTAAGTATAGTTTAAGCCACATCCAAATATTATATTCCTTAGATTTAATACTATCATTGCTGTAAACGAAGTTTACCCTATATCGATGCTTGTGTTATATATTTTTTTTATTTATTTAGCACCGCGTCTTACTACCCGTTCGGGTTATACGCTTAAGTACTAATTACACTAATGGATTAGGAATTGGGAAGGTTGAATTTAGATAAAGTGAACCCGCATTTGCGTGGAGGGAGAGTGGAAAACCATTTAGGAAAAACCACCCCCAGTTCACCCAACCGAGATTCGAACCTCGATCTCCCCGTCCTCGGCGGTCTGGCTCAACACGACTGGCGCGTTAGCCAACTACGCCACCGAGGCGGGTTTGTGTTATATTACTAGGTACGTACAATTACTTCAAATTTAACGGTTTGCTTTATATTTGCCGAATATATTTCACAGACAATTAATATAAAACTCAATAAAAAACTAAACGTTTGACGGCTAATAAGTTCAAAATATAAGAAGAAATAATAATCAATTCCTTAAAACAATTATAATATTTTTTGATTTATAAATACCTTGAATGATTCCAAAAAACATTTTTAATGATACATATGTGTATTATTTACTCAACAAAACTATGTTCAATTAAAACTGTTTTTCTTCTTTGAATTCTTCCTAAACAAAACCTACAGCTGAAATACAAAATGTACAAAACGTAAATAAGTTATTTGGCTCATTACTCAATAAAACGTGCACAGTGTAGAAGACACAGTACTCCTAAATAGTGTTTATATTTATCGTTGGATATATCTTTTGATGTAAAATGCTCTTAATATTTAAAAATAATGAGTTAAAATAACTTATATTATGACTTAATACGCCACCTCTGTAATCTTCGTCATTGACCAACTACTATCTAATAGTCGCGCGAATTCAGACAACACTTGCGAATATCCTTCAAAATTGTAAACATAACTATTTGGTGCATTCAAACACGGGTAAATATAACCAAAACGCATCTGAAAACTATTTATATCAAAGTTATTAACTTACAGTTGAATAAAGGGACTTGGTGCCGAGTTTATAGACTATATTCAGACGTCAGCCAATCCCCCATTCTACCTAAACTGCTTGTTATTCGTATGTTTGAATATTGGTTGTTTACCAAGACTAACCCTTAAATACAACACTAAACGATGTAAATATGATCGAGATTTGGATGTCAACAAATTCATTATTCGGCCTGAGAAACGTGATATTAACCTGTCGAGTGAAATACAAAATATTACTTTCTCAAGGATACATTTCATTATCAGAACAACTGGCCTTGTGGTATGGTAACCAGAGCACTTTACTGCTGACCTAACGGTCCCGGGTACGATTCCCTGCTGGTACTGGGGGATTTTTCTTGAAAGGGGAATAATTCCCATGGTCACCCAGGTTTGGTTAACTTAATTAAGGCTTAATTTAGTTTATGACCTACATTAACTCCACCCCGTCGTATGGGCAACAATACATTATTACTGGCTTCTCTTTCCGCAAACTGAGCTACATAAAGATATATCCCAGACACATTATTATTATTTATTATTATTATTATTATTATTATTATTATTATATAATTAGTTGGTTGGCGCTTGTCATGAGTGGACGTATTTTTACTAAGCTCCGCAAGTGACCCCATTCCGGGTGCTGAGTGTTGTGTTCTGTGTGAGTTTGCCTTTCCTTAGGCCTGGTAAGTTGATTTATTCAATATACTGGGCAGTGAGGACAAATGTGCTAAATTATTCCGTGCTTGATTTGGCCGACAAAAGTTTATTTGGTATTCTGGCCCTTGTAAATTAAGGTTTCATCTGGACTGTCTCAAAATTAATGAGGAGGAATATGAGTGTTTTTAAATGAAAAATGAGATAGCCAGTTTCATGTTTATTTATTTATTTATTTATTCAGTGTTTACAGGCCCGGTATCTTACAAACTTTAAATCCGAGCCGTTTTTCCACATAGCTTTGACTTTACTTTTACAATTACAATATGCATTTACTTTTTAACATTACAACACAGATTTTGGCTCTTAACTTAATTGAAATTCAACTACCCCTAGTTCCATTTGGTCCGCCCCTGGTATATTAGGCAGAGGTGGGCATCCCCATATTCACCACCTGTGGAATTGCCCTATCGGAGTTGGTGCCCTGCCTACTTTCTAGACACCAAACTTCCGTTTTCACCCTTCCTTCCATTCTTGGCAGTTGAATTTCCTAATCCACCCCCTACCTAGTTCCCCCTGTCCCTAATTTAGCTATCCAGTTTCAAGTGTAAAATTTGTACCAAAAAGGCAAGAGCTTCGTTTGGGGATGATACCCTCACCAAATTTACTTCTGCACCTGCTCTCCCTGAGTGGCCGCAGAAATCTCCTCAAGTAAAGAAGTCTTTTGAGGCTCTACTCAAATCTCCATCAGTGGATCGGGAAGCTGTTACTATACAGCTGATAAATCCCCTAATAAGCATGGTTTACGATATGTCTACTCAGGTGAGGGATTTGAGAAACGATAATGCTGTTTTGAAATTCCACATTTTGGAGGTTCTAGCTTAGAGGTCCCCAGTATATTTAGTTTCCGTTGAAACTCAATGCTCTCTATCTTCACATCTACTTCTAACTTATCAAATTCACAAGAATCTCCTAAAATAACTTTTGGTCAAGCTTTACATTCTAATAAAACAAGCTCTGCTAACGACTCCAAGATTGATACGCAATCACCAACTGGATTGCAGACTACGTCAGCAAGTGCAGAAGATTGATTTACGGCAGTGACCCGTTGAAAAAATATATCAGCAAATTCCAACCTCCGTGAAGATCCGCCTGTTCAGCATTCGCGTGTACGCAATTTTCTTACTTTCTTACAAGACTTTCTTACAAGACAGTCATTGACCTACCAACAATTAACAAAGTCGTTAAAAAATCTCTATTCGCCACCCGTTTTTCTCCTGAATGAGTGCTTCTAGATGTGCTGGGTCAGATGGAATTCCAAGTTTTATTGTTAAAGGCTGTGCCAGAATTTTCAGCCCTTTGTAAGCCTATATCTTTAACATTAGCCTGGAAATGAAACTTTTCCTCTTGCTTGGAAACAATCTGTTGTCATACCTATTTATAAAATAGGGGCAAAAACAAAATGTGTAATTATAGACCAATTTCTCTCTTAAACACTTTCTCCAAAGTATTCGAGAAAATCATACATGAGCATACTTTCCACCACCTTAAAAATAAACTTTCAGATAATCAACATATTTTATAAAAAATAAATTTACTGTCACAAATATAGTAGAATTTCTTGGGCATGTTGCCCTTCAAGTCTCTGCCCAAGGTCAGGTTGATGCTATTTATTTTGACCAATGTAAGGCATTTAGCTTATGTCAGCATAGTATTATTCTCGCTAAACTTGGTAATTTTGGCCTTTCTCCCTCATATGTAAATTGGTTCAGCAGTTACTTGCATGAAAGATCATTCACTATTAAAATTGATTCACACACTTCAAATACATATTTAGCACCCTGTGGCATACCACAGGGTTCTAATTTAGGTCCTCTTCTCTTTAATGTGTTTATTGATGACGTTGGTAAATATTTGAACTCATCTAGTTATTTACTTTTTGCTGATGCAAAATTATTTAAAGTTATCAAATCAATTGCAGATTGTATTGATTTACAAAATAATGTAAATGGTATTCTACAATGTTTTTTGGAAAATGAAATGTCTATTTATAAATCTAAGACCAAATCTATATATTTTAATAGGAAAACAAATCCTTTCTTTTTTAAATTGGTTAATGATAACATAGTTCGCACCCTTTATATTAATGATCTTACTGTTCTCATGGATAAAAAAACTTTATTTCCACTATCATGTTGACCATGTAATTTCCCAATCATTGAAATTACTTGGACTTATTAAATTTATTACTTCATCATTTAAGAAAGTTGACTTTTTTTATGCCTGCACTACGCCCTGGTTAGATCTAAGTTAGAATATGCTACTGTTGCTTGGAATTCCATTAGTTTGGAAAACTTTCAGCGAAAATTTGTCGCTGCGTGCTATTATAAATTCTTTAGTAACGGGATTTATTATGATTATGACAGAATCCGAAACCTTTTAGGGCTCCAAACTCTCTCTCGCGTGGACTTTATTGTGATGACCTTTCTTATTTTTAATATTTTTTTTGCAAATTTTCCCTTTATCATGTAGGTGTTCATATCCCTTCTTGGGCTTCTTGTAATCCAAAATTATTTTTTCTCAATAGCCCTTTAGGCCGTTGTATCCATAGCGCCGATTATAGATTTGTCAAATTCAACTTCTATCATAAAAGAAAAGCTAAAATTAGAAAGATATTTAAAGAAATCCCATATCAATAATTTATCATGTAGAGGTTTCTGCCTATAGTATTTAATTTTACAATATTCTGATTTAGTTTTTGCATATTGTTGCTGTTTTTAAAATATATATGCTTTATACTCTTTAGTTATTTGATATTATTGCTATTTTTTATTCTTATCATTATTATTTACTTTTTTTCGTAAATATTTATCAGTATATATAATTATTTATCTATTGTTGTTTATCTTATTTTCTCGTGTAATTATATGTACTTATGAGGTACATATGTATTTTTCAGTGCTGGCCTCTTATAGGTTTTACGACTGTTGGCCAGCACTATAATAAAAGAAAATTGAAAAAAATTATCATTGGTATCATAATCAACATTATCATTATAAGAACACCAATCTACAATACTAATTCCACGTTTAAATCAATGGCAGTGTGTAAATCCACATATTTAATATTATATAATTAAAAAATCAGTGAAGCTAAGCTAAGTTAAGCTATTCTAATCTAGTTTTCCAATGATGGGAGGGTCAACTTTCAAATCCCGAGTGAGTTTACCACGCTGCACACGAATTGCATAACAACTCATCCGAGCTTGGTAATACACTTACACAAACTGCGAAGTAAAAATTAAATTTATAATTACTTTGTTCAAAATGGAACATGGAGGTTAGGTTAGGTTAAACTAGGCTAGGCTAGGTTAGGTTAGTGGTTAGAAGTTGAATGAAATTACAGGTTATTCCGCAATTTGATTGGACCGGCCGATAGGTATACTTTATTCCCCAATTCAAGTGAACCCTAATTGAATGTCTGCTGTAAGATATACCTTATTCCACAATTCGAGTGCTCCCGTTTACCAAGGGTGGTTTTTCATATGTGACTTTCCCCTCTCCTTCTATGCAAATGGAGAAACATTTCCGCTAAATATTAACTTGGTCATCTCTAGCCTATAAGCGTTGCTAAAAGCGTAAGGACCGTATAGCGGAAGGGAAAAAACATTTATTTAATAAATTATCAGAAAATAAACAAAACTCACCAGCGGTCACGTAAAAAAATGGTCTTTTTGTTAGAATCTGGTTTGATGTTGATTGGAAGGTTGGAGTTCCATTCCCGGTCCGGTGTATTGAGGTTTTATCCCATAAATAGCCACCCAACTCTTTTATTTACATAAATATAAACCAATTTCTTCTTATAAGTTATTCCTTCCTTACCACTACGCCATTAGTATAAGCATGTGGATATCACAGATCGGTTTTAAAAAATCAGAAACTAAATTAAATAATAATGACGCAAAGTAAAGCAGGCCCACAGCAGAACTTTGAATTACTATTTAAGAGGTATTAAAGGAGTTTAAATAGATTAGTAGCTATATCCACGAACAGGAAAATTCCTACGAGGAGATAAACTATAAAACTAATCAATATTATTGTTTGGATAGTTATTAAATTGTTAAGCTACGTTTGGCTTATATGGTTTTGTCAGAGAAAGAATAGTTTTTTAATCATATAAATAATTGACCTTGAATATTCTTACAGCTGACGTCACATGAGTAAGTACGTTGATTATCTTAGTTCACCTTTATATTTAATGACTAAAAACATGCAGCTTTAAATGTGCTCTAATCTCTTTGGAGATAATGTTCTTATCATATCAAGGAATTCAGTTTAACTGTTTTCTTTACTGCACAAGTTACATGAAAAGTCTTAAGCAGTTTACACAAACCCAGTTAACAAGAAAATTTGTTTGAACAAAATAAAATAATATATATAAAAATATCAATACTAATATTTAAATAGCCCACTTCTGTGGCCACGTGGTCTAAAGTGGTACTCTCATGGTAGACTAGACTGCCGATGACAGGGAGATCGAGGTTCAAATCTCGGTCGGGTGTACTTAGGGTGGTTTTCCAAATTGATTTTACACTTTTCCCTCCACACAAATGTGGATACGCTTCCGGTTTATATGACCTGCTCATTCCATAAACCGATTAATGTAATTAGTACATAAACGTATAACCCTAACCGGTAATAAGACACGGTGCTAAAGAAAATATTTAAATATAAATAGAAAAATGATACTCGGAGCGTGATTTGAACACTGGCCGTCTGGCTTTACGCATTCCACTATAATGTCTCCTGAAAAGACATGTTTATTTAGATTGATAAGGATATGGGCAGTCCAAATTTTCGATTTAAAGTAAACTTGAATCAAAAATATTAAATATTCTCGACGCCGAATCGACATAAATTGGTTTATGCTTGAAAAAGTTATATATTGTGGTTGTTTATACAATACAATATACTAATATGGTTTGGGATAAAATTATAGCACGCTGTACGTAATATTTAGTTTTATACTGATAAATCAAGGTTTTTTTTATCAACGCGTTTGTTTTACATCCCGAATGGGTTTTACATACATGTACTAATTACGCTTGTGATTTTAGGGACTATAAAGGTTATATTTAGAGGAATTGTACCTTTATTTTCGTGGAGGGAGATTTGAAAACCATTTTGCAAACCCACCCTCAGTACACCTGACAGAGATATGAACTTCAATCTCCCCATTATTGGCAGTATAGTCTACTGCGAGAGTAATGCCTCAGACCAAGTAGTCATCGAAGCGGGTAATCAAGTTATAATAACGGTCGTATGCTAGTTATGTCACAAGGAGGTTGAAAAGGAAATATTTGCCAGAAAGCATAAACTAGTTCCATTACTATCTTTGTTTACTTAAGAATGAGGTTTACTTGCAAATAACATTGAAATGACCTTCAGATTTAAATGCAACTTGTAACTGGTGGTTAGGTAGTTTCTGCCCTGAAAGGTCTCAGACCACTTAGGTTTGTGGACAACTGAAAAGAAAGAGGGTGAATGAGTTGGGTGGGGATGTTGATCTTTGGCATTGAGCTACAGCTTATTAGTTTCGCGGAAATACCTGAAATATATTTCCTTTTCTTGAGGATAGTAATTCTACCTACTTGTCAACTTCCCGTAAAAGAAAAGAGTAATATTTATTTTAGATATTCATTCATATAAATTTCTCATAAATGTAATCCATATTAAAAATAATGTAAAGACAATAGGTAGGTATAAAAAATAAAAATAATTTTGGCGTGGTTACGGAACTAGTGATGCATTTATTCATTAAAGTATTGAATTTAATGTAACAAACATGAATAATACATTTTTATTTGATACATTTTGCTATGCATTTAAATAACTTCCAAAACTAACCTCAAACACACATATTTATTTAGAAAGTACAAATAATTCTAAACGCACTATTAAAGTAGCATATTACTTATAATTAATTAATTAAAAATATATATTTCTTTTTTGTTTAATATTTCAAGTGACAGGTTCACTTTGACATGTTTATTTTCCAGATTGATACTTTACCAAAAGTAAAATCCCGCTAAAATTGAATGAACAACAGTATTTTTGTGTTTTTTCTTCCTAATTTGTACTCAATAGTTTGAACCTTTTTTAACTCGAAATATCCATAAATATCTAATGGCTACATTTTAATATTCATTGCACACAATTTTTTTAACAAAAAGTTTGGTCCTCTAAACTAGTAGCTTTTTTCTATGAACGCCTAAACATACCAAAAATAGCCGTTAACACTTGAAATGTAACAACTATTGCTGAACCAAATTTAGTTTAGACAAGAGACACCTTTTATTTGATCAAAATAATTGATCATATTGGACCAAAAACAGCCTGTTTGGTCGAGTCACTCTAAATGTACCATATGTATATGAGGCGTGTAGTTGCAAAACTAGTTCAATCCATAAAAATTAAAAAAAGAGTTAGTGATGGTGTTGCTATCTTTTCCAAAACATCTATTGATTTATCATATTCTTGAGATTCAAAACCTGCTCTTTCCCCGTCTATTTAAGCTTTGAAAAGTTAGTGTAGTTGCAAAACTTGCTGAATCCATTACATGTTTTGTTTCAAAACTATTTAAATCCAATCCTTTATTTTGTTTCAAAACTAATTGAATCCCTGTACGGCAATGGCGTGATGACATTGTTATTTTCAAAACTCTTTTTCCCTCCTCTACAGATATTATCTTTTGAGTTTCTCGACACTTTTTAAAATTCAAACCTCTCAGCTTTTTTTTTTGTGATCAGAAGGATGCTTTCTCCCATTATTTTTCACCAATTTGAAAAAAAAAAATCGTAACAAATTATAGTACTACCCATTCCAACCAATACAGCACTAGCACCTGACAAACTTTGTGTTGGTGCTGGCTTGTTAGAAACTTTTCAGGTCTTAGAAGAGTATTGAAAGATAACCGAGCCCTCCCCCTTCTCCTCTTCTGTAACCAACCAAACGTACTTAATGGGGTTTTTACGAGAAAAGAATGGAGGTAAAGTGACCTATCTCCAATGTAATATTAAATATAAAAGGCATGAAATTTTTTTTTTTTTGGGGTTTATTCAGTTTTTTCATGTATAAACACCCAATTATAATCATATTGTTGCAAGCGTAAACTAGTTGCGATAATTAATGCCTAGTTAAAAAATTTAATTTCTTTCTCAATTAATAGTTTGAAGCTCAAACACATTTATTAATTTATATATAATTTTTTATTTGATTATTCCATGGTTTTTATTAAATTTTGAGTCTGGCATAATCGTTTTGCATATTGATACCTTAAATTTGACACAATAAATATTTTATTATCATTCATGATAGTTGAGATATCGTCAGAATAAGAATAACCTTTGGGTAAATGGGTGAAATGCTTGTTGCGGGCTGCCTCTTAAAATATAGAGCTCCTTCTTAAGAGCGCTATATAGCTCGCCTCTTACTTCACATTGAAGTATTGGAAGCGAAATATCATGCCAGCAGGACAAAAGGCAGGTATTGGCTGAGTGATTAGTAGCTTGAGCGCTTTAGTTAAAGGGAGTGGGAGTGCTTTACTTCCCCTTCTTTCAGTTGACTTAAGGTCGGCGCGCTAGACTCACAGCTAGTAGCGAGGTAATGGTCTTCAAGACCATGCTCCCTGCTAGCATAAGCAAGGAGTCAAAATTACATTGCTATCTGTTCTCTAAGTAAACATTTTAAAGGTTCCGGTTCTGATTCAAATAAAATAAAGGTTACAGTTAATTTCGATTAGTTATAAGGTTCCAGTTCTTTTAAATTTAATTTTAGCACCGCGTCTTACTACCCGTTCGGGTTATATGCTTAAGTACTAATTACACTAATGGATTAGGAAATTGGAAGGTTGAATTTAGAGGAAGTGAACCCGCATTTGCGTGGAGGGAGAGTGGAAAACCATTTAGGAAAAGCCACCCCCAGTTCACCCGGCCGAGATTCGAACCTCGATCTCCCCGTCCTCGGTGGTCTGACTCAACATGACTGGCGCGTTAGCCAACTATGACACCGAGGCGGGTCCAGTTCTTTTAAAATTATGCCAACTAATTTATTTGTTTTAATTTAGCACAACATCTTACTATTCGATAAGTATATACGTTTTTGTAACAATTTCGTTAATGTTTATTTAAGAATAAAGAAGGTATATTTAGGTAATGTATATCTACCTACATATGCGTGGGAGGAGAGTGGAAAACCACTTAATAAAAACCACCCTCGATACTTCTGGCCGAGATTTGAGCCTCAATATTCCTGTCATTGGCAGTCTAGTATAGACCATGTGACCATGTACACCCGGGTGACCCGGAGATTATATTAGACTTAATTATATATTCTGTTGTAAATGAGTTTAAATATCTAGTCACAATTATTTTAACTAGCAATAACGATATTAGATTGGAAATTAGGAGAAGAATACATTTGGGAAATGCCTTCTATTACTCGGTTAGTAAACTGTTGACATCTCGCCTGCTGTCAATTAATGTATGAATAAGAATAAGCAAAACAATTATTGTACCGGTTGTTCACTATGGTTGTTAAACGTGGTCTCCTACCTTACCTTACGGTGTTTGAAAATAAGGTGATTATGGAAATATTTGGTGCAAAAAGGATGAGTCTACTACGAAGTGAAGGAGGTTACATAATGATGAGTTACATACCCTATACTCATCACAAGACATTGCTAAAATAATAAAGTCCCGTAGATCAGTGTGTGCAGAACATACAGCGTGAATGGGATAATCTAGAACATTGTTCAGGGTAATGACTGGCAAACCCAATGGGAAGTGGTCATTGGGAAGACCTAGATGCGTATGGGTTAGTAACAATAGAAAAGACTTGAAAGATATAGGGTGTAATGAGATGGACTGGATATAGCTAGATCAAGATAGGGGTAGGGTGTAATGTGATGGACTTAATAGAACCAACTAAGGATAGGGATAGAGTGTAATCAGGTGGACTGGATAGAACTATCTTAAGATAAGGCTAGGGTGTGATGAGGTGGACTGGATAGAAATAGCTCAAGATAGGGATAGAGTGTAATGAGTTATATTGGATATAACTAGCTCAAGATAGTGATAGGGTGTAATCAGGTGTATCGCTAGAACTAGCTCAAGTTATCGATAGGGTGTAATCAGGTGGACTGGATAGAACTGGATCAAGATATGGATAGGGTATAATGAGTTGGACTTGATGGATCTAGCTCAGGATAGGGGTATATTATAATGATCTTGACTAGATATAACTAGCTCAAGGTAGGGATAGGTGGCGTACTTTTGTAAGTGCGGCAATGAACTTTCGAGCTCCTAATTCCATAGAGTAAGTAATTAAGTAAATATGTGAACAGCAAGCAATACACTGTAAATAATCTATTACACAATCCAGACACCCATAACGAAGTAATATTTCTGTTCTTCAAGGGATACTTCACTGCGAAGTTAGTGTATGTATTAATTCTGCACCTTTAACCCTACCAAAATAATATTTTTTTATTTAACACCACGTCTTACTACCCGTTCGGGTTAAAGGCTACGCTTATATACTAATTACGCTAATAGATTATGAACCGGGAAGGCTGAATTTAGATGAAGTGAACCCAAATTTGCATGGAAGGAGAGTGAAAAATCATTTAGGAAAAGCCACCCCCAGTTCGCTTACCCGAGATTCAAACCTCGATCTCCCCGTCCTTGGCAGTCTGACTCAACACTAAGCTAGCGCGTTAGCCAACTATGTCACCGAGGTGGGTCAACCAAAACTATAAAACCAAGAAACTAGCTTTTTGTGGACCTGTCAAATGTAGTTTTAGAAACCCATGCATGGTAGAGGAAAAATTCACTAGGGTAAGATTATTGACATCCGGATACAGAGATTTGTATAATTGTGGTGTCACTGTAATTAATTCAACACCTTTGCATGAATGTATACACACAAACGACTTTACAGGCGGGTAAAATGTGTGGATCACGAGTGTAGAAGTAGCAACAACCAAAGAAATAAGTTTAATGTTAAAAACAAGTTCCAAAAAGGATGTTGCCTTGTCAAAGGGAAGGGATTGACTTTTTATGTAGCTCACTTGATGGTGTTTGGTTACACGAAATGGCCAATGAATAGTAAGTAATTTTAGTTATGACTACTCGCTGTAGTAAAAACACCCTATTTATTTTTAATTTTTTGTCAAATGTAACTATCATTGATTGAACAATTGTATCTTATTAATGTGTGTTAGCCTTTCCTTAATTCACAACATACTTATGTTACAGCCTTAAAGCTATTCAAGTGATCTAAAAAAAATATATTCTTGAATGTTATTTCATATTTTTACTATTCCACATTGAATGGTTTCCTGATGAAAGTTCAAAACAAAAGGCCAACTTTTTTAAATTTTTTTTTAGCCTAGGATATGATGAACTTATATTTGAATCTTTCAAACTATTACATTCTAAAAGAGTAGAGTGATATATTACGGCCTAAATTTATGTTTGCCAACACAGGTATGTAATAAGGAGATTTCTTTGAAATCAAATGTGTGATTCATCTACAACAGAGCTGGGCAACATATTTTGCAATTGAGCCACAGGTGTGGCTGATGAGAAGTTAAATTTACCACTCCATGTAGAAATAAATTGAGAAATTAGGTTGCTCAATTAATAATTGAAAACAACACACACTGTTTGAACAAGTTAATTTGAAACATGTACACTTTGACTACTCAGTACAACCATCTCCGACATAAATAATGAACATTGTTTTGATTAAAAATATTAGAAAATTTTAAGCGAATTTTGATTATCCTTTTGTCTGAAAAGTTACATAAACATTGACTGAATATTTGAACTCAATGTATATGACTTTTGAGGAATTCTTCCAATGATGTGCAGGAAATATCAAATTACCACAAACACACACTGTCAGGAAAAAGTTTATTCTACCGTGAGAGATGGCAAACTAAAATTAACCACACTTTAATGACAGATCCCTAAATTGTTGCGATTGGTTACAGAATTTCCCATCCCAGATTTACAATGAGGGCTTGAAGTTTTGTTAATTTTCAAGATAAAAATGCGAAAAATACAAACTTTTAATGCAGGTGAACGAAACAATGCATTTTAAATTAATTTCTTTATTACATTCCTGTGTTAGCAAAGATAATTTTAGGATGAAATGAAATATTGGGCTATAATACTTTTTGAGGGTTTTGGCATACAAGATTCTAATAAAATCATAATATTCTAGCTAAAAAAAAATTGAAAACTACTTTATGTTTGTTTAGAATTTCATCAAGAAACCTTTCAGTGCGGAGTAGTAATAATATAAAATATTATTCAACTCTATGATTATTTTTTTTGACCAATTAAACAACCTTAAACAAAATTTCCGGGTTTATTATTTTTGTTGTTGTCTATTCATCCAATGGCTAAAATATCATTTTAACCAGGCTCAATTTAAGAAACTCATGATTTAGTACTGCATGAGGTAAAATTAAAATTGAGATAGAGTAGTGTAAAACAGTTTGCAGCACACCCTTCTAATTTATGTACTCTTGCTGTATTGACGTTCTGCCGTAAGTTAGTAAATGTAATCTTCACACAGTTCTCGCCATCACCATTGATCTCTATAATATAACTGGATGGACATATGTGGCTGAAATTTTCGAGCTGTCGTCTGCATACCATTGTGTAAGAGAGAAGGAAACTTTCGGGTATCTCTTTCTCTCTTACACCCATACACGGAAATGTGGCATTTTGACATCGTTCATTAATTTGATTGAATACATGAGATACATATATGTGTGAATGGTTAACTTAAATAAATATGTTAGTTAAAGCTTTGAAGAGCATATAAAAGTTCAAAACTGGTTAGTTTTTTTCTTTAAATAAGTTGATGTAGCCTAATATATACGATGATTTTTGAAGGAAGCTCGCTTGTAAGGCTTTATCTCGTACAAGAATACTACCCTATAGTTGTGTTTAGTTAGCATAAAAGACCTTACAGAAGGAAATTTATACTTCCGTTTTTAATTGCCGTTTATCCTACCAAAATATTATATATATGATAGTATTCTGGTACGAAATAAGGCCTTACGGATTGGGATTATTACTAAAATCAGGGTTTAGTAGATACTGTACTTCCTACAAGCCAATAACCTAAATTATCATTTGAACGTAAGACTTCTACACAAAGTGTGTCATTCAAACAAATGTAATACAGTTTTTAGCTAACTTGTTTCATTATAGTTATCGAAATTTCAACATAATATGGTTTCTGAAAGATATGAGCCAAATTTTTAAAAAAACGGGTATTATAATAATACTTTCCACAAGCCTATAACCTAAGTGATAGTTTGAATACATGGCAACTATACAAAGTTTGTCATTCAAACAAATGTAATCAAGTGTTAAGATACCTTGTTCATTATATTTATCGAACTTTCAATATAATATTGTTTCTTAAACCAATATACAAGCTAATAACCAACTTTAAATATAAGTGTAATCGTGGCAGACTGTAAACAGCATTGATGACAACTACATAAAAACTGAAATATCTAAGGTTTTATTCGTATTTGTACAGTATTACCTGTAAAACTGGATTGTATATCCTTTAATGTAAATGTTTCTTCAGGAAAGTGTGGTATAATACTTCACTATTTTCAAATAATAACACTTTTATTCATCAGAGACATGTTTTCGCATAAGAACATTTAATGAAACCGTTAAATCTTTCCCCCCCTCGGTGTAGCAGACGATACACTTGAGCGTCACGCTTTTGTCCTTGGAATGTGCATGTATATGTCCATCCAGTTATATTATAGAGATCAATGGCCATCACCGACAAGGTCTCAATGGATGAATGTTGCCAGGGTGTAGAACAAATACGTAAGGTGAAACTCTAAGCTGCATTTCCGAGAGTTTATGTGGGACACCGGCGTCACGGCCTATGGGGAATAGGAGACGCGGCCCTCCCAATATTCTACCAAATGGGGAACCGAGGAATAGGATACATTGACATGGTAAAAAAAAACTTTCCCGTCTACGATATTATATTCTTGTTCCAGAAAATATTCAAGGTCCAAGGAGGGAGGAGGAGCGTTTTTGGATGAGTTTGTGATTTTATTGAAACTATAGACATATTATGTTCATGCTTCTAACTCAAGGTTGGATAAAACATGAATTAATTACACAAAATAAGCCTACATATTTAATACCATTAAAGTTATGAACGAAAATGTACTTTCACTGAATGAATACATTGGCGACACTCGCTTTTAAGAGTTCAATGTGATGATTTTACCCTTAATTGCAATACAGCTGACATAAACTATGGTGATTGTATCATCTTAAAGTATCTTAAAGTTAATATATTGACAGAGTGGGGGAAGGGGAGCTTCTTTAATAAAAATAATACTTTATTTTATGATGTGAAGAACAAGAGATTTAACTGCTTCGGTGGCAACGTGGGCTAAAGCGTTACTCCCGTGTTGGATTAGACTACTGAAGACGGGGATATAGGGATTCGATCCCAGTCGGTTGCACTGATGGTGGTTTTACCTAAATGATTTTCAAACCTCTCTCTACACAAATGTGGGTGAACTTCCTCCCAATTAAACCTTCATAACCCATTAGTGTAATTAATACAGAGGCGTATAGCCCGAACGGGTAGTAAAACGTGGTGCTAAAAAAAAGATAGTTGGGAAGGTAAGGGAAGATATATCTCTATCCCTCCAATAATCATAAGGTGGTGACGCGAGTGTCTGAGGGATGAAATGAGATTGGAGCTGTGCCAGAATGAAGATGTGGAACTAAACCAAAGCACTCAGAGAAGACCGATTCTTAAACTACCACTCAGAGTCATGGTTCCATATCCCTGTCAGTTATCAATTATCGATTATGACGGGGCCGGGATCCAAACCAGAGGTCTAAGACATTTATTTAATCTGTGTGTGCAAAAAGAATCTTAGTCACAAATAGTAAATTGTTGGCCAATCGCAAAAAGCTGTTCATGTTTGTATGATGATAGTTTTGGCAGAAAATAACCAATGCATGTGGTACACCAGTGTTATCTGGAAGGAAAAACAGCCCGAAATACCACAAGTAAAATTAAAAATAACGAGGACCAGCACAACCTGCCAGCAACTTCGACACAACTGTATCCAGCAAGAGGTTGTTTCCCCTCTCTCGCCTTACCTGCTCTTGCTGGGTCTCCTTCCCACACCATAAGCTCCGCGTGGCTGGTTAGGAATCGGAGCCACAAGAGTGCGTTACCAGGTGGATTCAAAATTACAAGAAAACCTCTTTTGTTTTAGGTAAATCTAGTCAGATTATCAGCGGTGACTATATAATATTGATAGACCACTTTGTTCAAAACTTTGTAATCTATGTTTTTAAGTATACTTTTTTTAGAAAATTATGCTGAAAACAACCCATATGACTATTTTTTTAAGGAAAAAGTAATTAATAAAATACATTTCAACACATAGATTCATTTAATAGTCCTTTCTTTTATTCGAGAAAAAATATTAAATTTATATCTCATATTTATGACTAGGTATAACCCTAGAAAAATACCTCCAAAATACGTCAATTTATGAGCCTATATAGTACTCTTAAACTTAATTGTTATTCCATGTCTCAATTCCGCTAAACATTATTTGGTGGCCTAATTATTAAGGCGTCAATATCGCAATAAACTGGACTGCAGTGGATGGAGAAATCGAGGTTCAAACCCCAGCTAGGTGTACTAAGAATGGATTTCCTAAATGGATTTCCACTCTCTCTCCACACAAATGCAGGTACACTTCCTGTAAATTCAACCGTCACCATCCCTAACACAGTATCGTATTTAGTACATAAGTGAATAAACTGAATAGTTAGTAAAACGTGGTGGTAAAAAATTTAAAAAATTCTTAAAGATAAATCAAGTGAGCGAAAGGTTTTGATCAAATTGCTATCACGAGATTAATGCGTTCAACCGAATTGTTTGGTAAAATGTGCAATAAACTGTGTTTTTTTAAATGGATTAGGTATCACAAGGCTAATTATTCATTAAAAAAAGGGACGTCACATGACAGTGTGGCAGTGTAGGTCGAAACTACTTACCATATCTGTAATGTGCATGTTGAGAGTCACGAAAGATATTAATGTTCCGCCGAACAAAATCATTATAAGTTCCACTGCTCTACTCAGATATCATTTTGACAACATTACGATGATAGATATACCAAGTATCTGCAAGAACTGATTGTCTCCACATGCTCCATAGTTTCCCACACAGCTTCCTCCATCCAATCAATAGGTTATATCTTGGTTTGGACTCATATACGTCAACACTAACAAAGGTGATACATTTTTCTTATCAAGCAATGCTAGGAATTGTACCGTATCTTTTTATTGCAAAGAGAGCGTGGAAGTTCCATGCGGGAAAGAGAGAGTGCTTTGGGATGGCACATTCGCATATTGCCCTAAGAATAAAAACTAGTTATTTGCATTTTACAGTACAATAAAAGATATCTAGAATTCTGTTCTCTATGCTCCCCCACTTGAAAAAAAATTAAGAATCAAGTTCTTATTCAAAGAAGTAAACCATGAATTAATGTTACACGAACTAATTTCTCAACCTCGTCAAGCCATCATCGATTTTAAAATATGGACTATATCATCATCTCGTACAACTTGGGCAGATCTACACACTATTGGCTGCAAGTTTGATTTCGATCAAGTGTGGAGCTGGAAACTCAACAAATTAGGACCAAGCAAGGAGTGTAAAAAATAACCAGAGACTAGTTGCTGGTTTCTTAATTAGTTCGAATTTCCATATCTGGATGAGAAAGAAGTGGGCGATTATTTTGCAGAAAACTACATGTCTGATGAACCTGAATACAAAATCAATATAAGACAGTTTATGGACAATATGATCAACAAGTTGATCATCATTCACATTTACCCCCTCAGATTTGGGCTAAACAGTCATAAGATTGTTAACGAACAACAAATCACTTTGATTCATTTAACTCTTAGCTCACGATTTGTTCTACCATTCTAAAAGTCTAGTGTTTGTAAACTAAATCAACTCTCAGCAAACAACTTATATGATTTATAATACTCTTTACAACTTCAAAATGCTTGTTCTTGGCTATTTAAGAAAAGGACAGATAGCATGTATATATGTTTATCAATCTTAAGGGATATAATAAACACATACCAGTACGTTAAATTTATGTCCGAAATCAGCCTACTCCATCCTGTAAAATAAATGTTTATGAATAGACAAGACATGGACCTGTTTTGAGTTATTACCAATTATGTGATAATTTCTGAAAATGAACGGAATGTTTATTTCACTAACACTATATATATATATATTTTCCTATTATTTTGAAAATGCAATTAAGACAGTATTTCCTATAATAGAATTTGTATATATTATTTCTGACCATGGCCATGAAGAATCTCAGCTGTGCCCTTTTTGCCTTTTCTCTCTCTTGATGGAACTCAAATTTTTCCACGATTACAAATTACTTTTCAATTACTTTAGATTTTGTCCATATTAATATTAATTTCATAATATATATAATACCTTATATATATATATAATATATATACCTTATTATATATATATATATATATATATAAGGTATATGTGTCAAACAAGGCCATGTAGACCTTTAAGGCCAACTAATAATTTCTGAAGAACTGGAAAATGATTCCACTGGAGGGTAGCACCTACTTGATTGGCATGCTCTGCTGAGTGGTAGGTACATTTTTGTTTAAAGCTCCGTGTATATATAATGTATTATGAATATTCCTAAAGCATATTTAATCCATTTTCAAAAACTAAATAAAGTTTTATAATAGAACTTCAGTTATGATGTTTATAGGTAAGAAATAAAACGTATGTAGCTCTGGAAGGCCCAGTGTTGGCCTTATTAGGTAGGACCACCTGTCTTATCAAATGATTTGCTTTAACATTTCTTGTTTATTTTTGTTTTATTTAATGTGTTTTCTCAGATTCTATAAATGGCATCAAAAAGGATAAGTCTTTAGAATCAAGAGCAGTTTGTGTTGGAATGCAAAAAAAGACAAAATTATACGTTTTGGTACCCAGAATTTAACGATGATTGAGCTGAGATTTTTTAAAACATTTTATTTGATTTAAACTGTATAAGACATTTTTTAAATGGTAGTTTTATTTTTTTTTTATTAAAAACAGTTTCGTTCAATCGCTTGTTTCATTAATTTAAACTTTATAACCTTTTGACCTGTTCCAAAACTTAAAAAACCTAACAGATTGCCTTTATTGTGACCCCTGTCCTAATAAGGCCAATTTGCCTTTTGTTAAAAAAAATACTAGCAAAAAGTAGATAAATCTTCCACTAAAATTTGTATATTGTCCTTTTCCCCATAAATAAATTTGTAAGTACATATATTTGATTTGAAAAAGATCGGTCCAGATCCAATCAATTATCAAAAAATCCAACCTTAGCATTGCTTTATTTGGCGCCCTTACCATATACATATATACATTTTAATTTTTGAATGGCAGGAAAGAGCCATACATTGAGTGTTTAGCGCTTAATATGTTTTACTGTCAAAACCAGATTTTTTTCAAAGAGAAGTGGAAGCTGATTTGTTTCGAAGCCAAGTCAAAGTTTCAAAGCTTCACACACCCCTACTTTGAAGTTTAACTGTAAATGTAATATAGTTTTAACAGTTATTTTTGTGCTCTAAGTCTTACTACCTCTCCGGGCTATCTGAATAATTACATTAATGAGGTAGGGATGAGTAAGGTGGAATTCTAAAAGAAACTCACCTGAATCTTCGTGGAGGTAAAGTGGGTCACGCTATTGAAGGAAAACACCCCTCGGTACACCCGTACAAGATTCAGACCCAACCTCCCCGTTACCAGGAAAGCAGACCGGACGAGACTGACGCTTGGTCCTTGTGCCCACTGAGGTGTGTATACATTAATGAGGTTTTACCATACTTTTCCCGTACTTACGTCTTCAAATTATATTTCAACTCTTTCCTTTAGACTAAAACATTGACAACGATCCTGATTAATATGGTAATTTAATACTTTAATTGGCCTTCAGCCTGCACCAATAAGTTGTTGGTCCCATAGGTCGGGGTTTGAATCTGGGCTCAGTGCACTATGGGTGTTTTTCTTAAACATTTTTACACTCACCCTTTACGCAAATACGGTTACATGTTATATTTTTTCCAGCTTTATCCTGTAACATTACAAGGATGTAATGCTACTTCTTAACCCCATCCCTATCGGTGCTGCTGAACAGTCATACTACCCGCTCCAAGAAACGGCAGAAAATAGTTAAATACAATAGTAAGCTTCTCTATTGTAATTCCTAACAGAAACAATCCATAAATAAAACCAAATCTTTCTTTACAATACTCCTTCAACTTCTACAAATAATTCGATTAGCAAACATACCCTCTGGATATGTTGGCCTGGACACCCAAGAAAGCTAGCTGGCTGCAAACATCCTAAGTCGGCGAGTGGGGCAACCTTGCTGAGTGCACCCGCACTAGATGTTTATATCGGACCGACAAGAAAAAGATACTGGTGAGCGCATGTTTGTGATCACCATGAACCTGGAGAAGATGACGTAGCTGACCTCACCCGGAGCTCTCTACAGACCTCTGACGTCGCTGACCAATCGTTAGGTGAGAATTCAAAAATCGACACTAGAAACCGTTGGCTGGAGCGGCGCGACCTACCAGAGGCCTCCGCGCTGGACTTCCCAAGAATATGGCGTGATTTCCTCCCCCCTTCACGTCAACCGACCAAATAGGCAACTTTCCACCCCTCTTGTGCTACGCAGTTAGATCACTATATAACATGTAACCAGCTAAGAGAACGGGATTATGATTATGATTTGATTATTGAAGATTAGTGTTTTACTTGGCTCCACCGTGAGGAGTGCTTTACTTGGCTCCGCCGTTATGATAGTCCATTTATTGGCTCCGCCATGAATAGAGTAACTCTTTTAACTCGTCTATCAAGAACGCCCGTACTCAGGATTTAATATCAACCAACGACCACAGAACCTGCCGACGTCAAGATGGATCTCCACTACCACAAAGTGAAACTGCAATACTCGTCGCCATTTAAGACGCACGGCGACAATGGACACTGTGGAAAGGACATTACCTTATAATGTAAATATTCGTCGATTTTTTTTTAGAACTTATCAAATAAACTTAATGACTTTATTATTTGGATAGTAATAGGTAACTCACGTGTTACGTAACGTCATGGCATTTGTATAAGTTCTAGTATATTTGTTTAGGGTTAACTGGTGAATTTTCTATTTACTTAATGTTAGATTCTTATTTACATTTACAGTAGAAATGTGAGAATTACTATTTAATATTACTAATGAAAGTTTTTATGTTTACCTAGTCCACATTGTTAGGACAAGTACGTGATTGGTTAGTTAGGCTCATAAAGCCTCTTGCAAAACAAGTATTATTATCTATTTAGTTTATTCTGAAAGAATGTTTTCCTGCGATCAATGTTTACAATTTTCTTTTGCTACTAGGACGGTCAAGGCCACTTTATTTATTATGTGTTGTTTTGAATATATTAAATTACTATTTACTCTAATTCTCTCAGCACCATGTTTCTTGTTTATTATTTCTATTTTATTATGTCCATTAGATTATACCCTTTCTTCCTCGTATAATTTTTTTACAGTGGCCTATTACTACGAGGTAGATAGAGAGGGTGTAACAATCCTAATAGTGTAACTAAACACAGATATTCTGGATGGGCAGTAGTGCACGGTACGAAAAAAAATTCTTCGCCTTTGTGACCACTCGATCACGCATATAAACTTTTGAACTACTAATCTTATTAACTATAAGCTTACTAAGCCTATTATTTTGTTTGTAATTATTGTGATACATTATTATTCTATACAAGACCAACATAAATAAATTATCATCTAATTTACTAAATGCAAGTATACGTGATGATGAGGAACATGACTCGTATCAATTTACTATTATAATTGTGGATTTGTGGCAAACAAAACTAGTAAAATATGGATGTAACAAAGTTACACGAAATTGCTCATCTAGAGCAGTGGTTCCCAAACTGTGGTTCGCGAAATCTTCCAATGGGTTCGCCAAAATATTTCTCTAACGGCGGATTTTTGCAGCACTTTGTGAGGAAAGGTGAAGTATTTACAACTGTTTATTGTCTCACACTGAAGTCAGGTGGTTATCTCGAGTTTTCGTTTTTCCTAACAACTATCCCTTTGACAAAGCAAAGTGCATGCAAGACCAAATGTAGCTCAAGGCTTTGGCCTATTTGGCAGACATTTTATCAAAAATGAATAGTTTAAACCTGTCTCTCTTCAGGGATCAAATATTAACGTTTTTACTGTGCAAGACCGTATCGAGTTGTTCATAAAAAGAATAAGTTTTGGGAAACGTGTTTAATTAGCAATTAAACGTAGTGCTTTGATAGACTTAACGACTTCATGGTACGAAATCAGATTTCTTTGGACAAAAATGTAAAGAACATGGTTATATAACAATTGAAGGGTCCTGGAAAAATCTTCAGAGAATATTTCCCAGCCATGTCCAATAATAACAATTGGATTCACAATCCCCTGGAAGAGACAGCAGTTTTGAAATCCTCCATATTAAGTTTGAGTGAATCTCCTTGAGATTTCTACTGATTTTTAATTAAAGAAAAGCTATACATCTTTGTCATTAATTGGTTTCTGGTTAAGTTTAGAGGAGAAGTTCTCATTGTTAGAGAATAAAGCTATTACAGTTTTGTTACCATTTTATTCTACGTATTCAATTGAGAAACCTTTTCTTCATATGCCTATTTAAAAATAAATACAGAAACAGGCTCAATGCTGAAAGTGATTTGAGACTTTATTTAGCGTCTGTGGTTCCTGACTTTAAAGCTCTGTGCCATCCAAAACATACGCATCCTTCTCACTAAGTTTCGTGAAGAGGTGAGTAGCTTTTAAAATTTGCTAACAATTTTGAAACCTAAATTGACATGGATTTTTTTTTTATTAAAGGAGAGTATTTCTGTTATGTCAAAGTAGCAGTTTCCAGTACCATTTAAAAAAACACATGTGAAGTGTGATAATATTGTGACAGTAAAGATAAGAAAGTTTTACTACAGTACTTTGCTTATTGAATTTCAGTTTTAATTCTTAAAACAAATGTATAATTATTTGAACTTTTACTTAAGTAGTTTCAATATTATTTCATTATATTTGGTAAGGTATCTCAAAGTATCTACCGACCCATAGTAGGTTAATTTAAAGATATTAAACATTTTGATTACAATTTATAACTAGATTTAATAAAAATTAGGTATAAAATTGAGTGGCTATGTATATTTACCAGGGGCTTCGTGCAACTCAGATGTTTGTGAAAGGGGTTCGCGAGTCAAGAAAGTTTGAGAACCGCTGATCTAGATGATTTGTTTGTAACTGGAACTGTCCGGGTGAAACGGTCCCATTTTATTAGGCCCACCAAGGCAACCGAACTTCAATCAACAGACATTTTATCTCACTGCGCTGTACTATCCCGTTTATATACTGCAGATCAGGTAATAAATGAAATAAAAAGATTGTACTGTTAGTAATACCGAAGTAGGCACATCAGCTCTTTGGATCTCAAGAGAGGAAGGGAATGGGGTGATCGGACGGAAAGTAATCGTATGAAGGTTGATCAGGAAGTGTGTGTATCAACCAGTAGGTGGTGGTGGAGGGCCAGCTTATCCTAGATTAATTTTTCCCTCTATCTTTCTCCTTTTTCTTTACTTTTCCCCTTCCACCTCTCCCTCACTCCTTTCTTCCTGTCTATTTTCCTCACTCTCACAAACAAATTTTCCATACATTTCCTCAACCAATTCTCTCTTCCTTGCTCTCTCTTTCTCCATTTCTACTCCTTTTTCTCATTTTCACTCCTATTTTTTTTTCATCTGGCTCATACCCTTCCAACCCTTGTCCTACTTGCATACCCATCCCTCTCTAGTCTTCCTGGCTCCATCCAGCTTAAGCTTTATAATCAAGATGTAATATTGTAAGAAAAAATTACTTGGTGAAATACATAGAGTAGATTATTTTAAGGTATTGAATTGAGGATAGTAAGAAAACATTCACATATACATGAATATTCCTGATTTCATAATTTTTGCTAGCAATATTTATACTTTAAGATAAAAGATGAGGTGGAATAAATAAAGTAGATTATAAGGTTATATATTGAGGATAATATGAAAGCCTATATATATATATATATGAAATAGCACTGATTTCAAAATTTCGACGCTATCATGGTTATATCTCAACTGTAGTCATCGTCTTAATGGCACTTGATGATCAGATTGAGAGTCATTTCCTCCTCGTTGGTGCTGTTCTGGTTCCAAACGGTTTATATTTATGTTCGTCAGGATCAAGAATAGAATCGGGCCACTCTGACCATTGTTCCTCCTTGACGACGACGGTATTGTAAAGGTTCCCAGACCGATCTCTTTCCTTTTGGTGGTATACCAAACTTTTCGTCACAATTCTTTATTGTCTGGCTATGTTCCTACATCCAGGAACCATCACAAACAAGCCAGTGGATTGTTGAGTTACACGTTTAAGTACAGCCTCATTTTTCATCTTCATTGATATATCTTAAATATCCCTTTCCAATCTCCACATTGTTCAACACCTGGACTTTATTTCCTATGCATCTGAACATTCTGAAAGATATGAAACTACTCGACCACACTAGCTTTTATACACCAGGAGGGGAAACCATTGAAGTTAGGGTAGGGTGGTTGCCTTATCGATCCAAGAACTATGTGAGGTGTCAATTCCTAGCCATTTTATATAATACTTACTACTTCTGATAATCTTCTCTGTAAGGTATACATAAGGATGCAATATCTTCCTGAGCTCTTTAGATAAAAATCCTCCCATGATAGATATATCACTAATATATTCTATAAAGAAAGTTCTAGGAGCCATCATGAGGAACTTATGTAGCTTTATAAGTTCCACCAAACAGTTAGAGGTGCAGCCCTTAGTAAAAACATCGTTATGTTTACTGATACGAATGATAATACCTACTTTAAATTTGCTATGTGTAGGATTTATAGTTTTGAAACTTAGATAGATGGTATGTAAAAGACTATCGTCCTTAATGTCTATAGGTCTCATCCATACAGTCAAATTTACTGTTAAGCTGTATTCATCTAATAAATAATTCATCTTATGGATACATCGATACGACCCTTTAGCCATTAATCTGGTCCACATCAATTTATTTAGCATTCGACTAAATCGTTCCACAAAGCTATATTCTACATTGTTGTTCGTTGAATAAATATTGATACATAGCATGATAGCTTTAAAATCAGCGTTGTAGATCTTATTACCATTATCTGTTTGCAGAGGACGAACGGTTGGGAAGCCATTCGCAGTCACTTAACGAATAACATGTACCATTGCTGCGTTAACATACCTCCCAGTCTTAGTCTCGTAAGGGAAAGCACAATCCCTTTGGCAATATATGTCGATAACTGTAAGAAGATACTTGTAACCCTTACTCGACTTAGAACAGGGTATTTTCTCTACCAAATCAGCCTGTAATAACTCGTTCTACCCTCGGACGCTGACATCTCTTCTAGCAAAACGTCATTTTACAGGAAAATGAATTTCACGTGCAATCTCTTCTTTGACGATGTACTTGATTATGGAATTGAATCAACCTTGATAAATACTTAATAGTCTGATCCCAGCATATTTAATTTGTAAATGATTGAAACAATCTCATCATCGTGCACCGAAAGACCCACTGTGATCAATGCATGTAAGAACCGCAATCGCACTAGCAATTAGATAGAATTATCCAAATAGGTTCAATTGAGCTCACTTACTCTTTGATTCTTGTGTAACCTTTCTCCCTCGAGTTTATACTGGAATGTAGGCTTAGTAATAGGTAAATACTTCAGTCCTGTGCGTGACTATAAGTGACCGAAAGGTTCGATCTTAAACCTAAGTTCATTCATTTCCTCAAGCATGGGCTTTTAGACGTCGAAATCGTCCTTGATGTTTAACAAAGGCCTTTTTATATAAAGTAATTTCAGAAATCCTTTGGTGTAGGGAAATAACTATTATTGAGAACTACTGTACCGGCATTCTTACCTAAGGATATGTGTATCCCAATCTTAGGGTCACGTTACCAACATAATAAAGGACCAGGGTTCAATCTGAACGAGAGAGAAGTGTAAAAATAAGATTCCAATAGATTCTTGATAAGATTTTAATTAGATGGGACTTCCTCCTCCTCATTCTATACCTCAAGTCTAGATTCTGATCTTACAGGGGTCATCTTAATCATCTTATTTAACCGTTATGTGACATGTTTGAAAGTTTCTTTCGCAACAAGTTCATACTCTTGTTGTGTTCGCTTATTTGTTTATGCATTCCTTTAATTTGCTTACTTGATTTAATTATATATTTTGCAAACCTTTCTGACATGTTGAAGAGTATGAATGTGTTAAAGGTTGTAAATATTTATGGCTATATTTATACGTGTGAAAAACTCATCTAGACATATATTGTAATAGGTTAGGAAGAAAAGTTTATCATGAAAGATAAAACATATCCTTCTGACACCTTGAAAGGTGGTGGTACGATATTCAAACAACATCATATATGTTAAATATGGTGTTGGAAATTGTTGCTGAGCTTATGAACTTATATTCCGGTAAAGCTGTAAGTGTAAGAATAACATACTTTAAATCCAAATACATTTTAAAGAAAACTACTTTGGCTTTTGAGTCAGCATAAACTTTAGATGCAGCCTCTGTAGCTAACATATCTGGTCCAATGTTGCATATAGGAACACCTTGCATGTTGAAATAATAATCATCACTCTTAATCTTGATAGACATAAGCCCTCTTGTCTTAATACTATGCAATTAAGTATACCGGGTCTTCATTTTAAAACTGTCTACCTAAATATCTCGAAAACAACACTTCGTGGAAAAAAGTTTGGAGCAAAAGTTGTTTGGTTTTGAGAGGGAAGTAAGTTAGTAAAGTTAATATGACCTTGTTTGACGTCGCTAAGATCACGTTAAGGTCACTTTTATTTTTTTAAATGGGACACACTATTTTTTATTGTATATTCTTGTAGCTCTAGTCGTATTATTTTCAAAATAGTGTTACTGTATCATTAAAATATTTGTTGGAGTTTTTTAGTAAGTTTGAAATTTGTAATATGTTTGAAAAACAATCGTCAAGTTTTGAGAAATATTTATATGTTTTCTCTAAAAAGTGTTTCTAGCTTAGTACGTTCAGACAGAGGCAAGGTACGATTCCTGGACTAATATACTAAGCTCACATTATACTTTTTTTTAGCAAATCGTGCTATAACAAGTATGTTTCATGTACGTCATATTTTATGCTATTGTGTTTAGAAAAAAATTGTGAAATTTAGAGAAAGAGATCTATGGTCACTGCAAAGCGTTTTTAGAGTGCGAAGTTTTGAGAGTGTCTCGGTTCGACACCAGGACTGAAGTACAGAGCGTTACATACGTTGAAATTTAGAACCGAAAGTTGTATAATGATAGGTTATTATATATTTTAGAGTGAGAAGAATATTCTGCCTTTACCTGTTTATTATTAATGTTGTTTGATCGTATATTTATTTATTTAATTTTCATTTATCCCGACATCTAGGGGGTAATTTTGGACCTAAATCTACCTACATATTTTTGTCTATATCATCTATTATACCATATCCAATTTTTAAACAATAGTTAAATTATGTAATTTGCACCCAATCTAACTGTCCTTATAAACATACTATATAGTTTTTGTTCTACTAGTTGGTCCGCTCCAAGTATCTTACGCCCCCAGTACTCTCCATCTCTGGCTGTCCCACCGACCACTGGGTCTAATAGTCCCCAGAGTTTTTGAAAGCTCCAGTGCTGGTGAACATCCCCCTATCCACCACCTGGGTAGGCACCCTATCGGAGATTTTGCTTCGCCTACTTCCAGCCCAAGCTAACACCTGTAGAGACCTATGGACCTAAAACTGACTTATCCTATTTATAAAGAGAATAAAAGAAAATAAAGAATAAAAACTAACTTAACCTAATTTACAAGTTATTTCCTCTCGGTGGCTGCAGGGTCTTCTGGTCCCGTTCGCATCTTCTGAACTGAAAGCAGCCGTCTGAGTGACCGGTTGACGGACCAGATACCCGACAGCTCCGGTCCAGCAATAACACTTGTTTCCAAGTGGGCCGGACTATGTGAGTGGAGGATTAGTTCTTCCGTCTTAGACGCTATCACTCCAATAATATACTTCCCTGCTGGTATTCCGGCGCTTCCCGGTTCTTCAGCAGCTCACGCTACTGGAATCCAGAGGGCGCCTTTCCGTATCGTATATGTTGATTTTCCAAAACATAGCCTAATTATAAGCGGAAATGTTAAAATAAATAAAGTGCGCCTTCGGTCTTAAAGTATTATATTTGAGGAGCCGCGTGAAAGTATGACTGTTTACTTTCTGGGTGTCTAGCATGTAATTAGGGTACTAAGATTTGAGAGGCTCTAGCCAAAGAGAAGTAGTAAAGGAATGCACCCTCGTTTGCTAGTATAACATTATAATCTTTTAGAAGAGCTACGGAAGATATTTCTAGGATAGAGAATGTAAGAGCGAGGAAAGTAGTCATTATCAATAAGATGAGATAAAATTTAGAGGAAATGAAGTTTCTTTTGTAAGTATAAGACTAGATCATGGGTGAAATTGAGATTGAGTGGAAGATAGGGGAGATGTAAAGAAAATCTGTTAGTAAGAAGGAGGAGAAGAGAAAAATATAATTGAGAAGAAGATGTCGGCCTCCCTCCTCATCCTGACAGATACACACAGCCCTTGATAACTACCATATGATCACCACATCTGGGAATTTGGCCCCTCCCTTTAAAATGACATGTTTTTATTATTGCAATCGTTTGTTACTCGTTTGTATCTTATTGTTTCACAACAAATTTCATCTGTACCGTTTAAAAGTGGACATTTTTATGATTGAGATCGCTTGTACCTCAATATTACCGGATTGCACAGCAAAAATATATTATTTTTACCCCATTTGTTCATGCACAAATGTGAAATCAACTTGTGACGGTTTGTTTACCGTGAATTTGGTTCACCCAATATAAACTTATAATTTGTGGGCCTATCGAAACTATACGAACGAAATTTCTCGTGGAATAATCCGGTACAAATGAATAACAAATGATTTAAATCATAAAAAGTGGATTTTTTTAAAATAGGAGGTGCTACCGTGAAGTGAATGTAAATATATCATTTGTGGGTCTATTTAAACGATTGAAACGAAATTTTTAGTGAAAAAGTCTTACACAGACTCTGATCTACCCGTTCCACCCCTTCTCTGGAGATCCCATGGACTGGTACACCTATATCTATACTACTACTATTACTACTTTCATAATAAAAGTCTTACAAAAATACTTTTTCACACATTTATTACAACAAATTTGACAAAGTAACACAACAGCTTTTCCATTTTAAAGTTTATTTCACAATACAGTTTTATTAATTTGAAATTTTAATATATTATAATAAAGTGATTTGGATTAGGAAACATGATTAGTTTAATCTAATAAAAATACTATTATTAGAGTTTTCTCTTACTTTTCTTTGGCATTCTATAGATTTCGTGAAAGATAAAACTCATTAAACTATGAGTTACATTATTTTTTGGACTTCATAATTTGAATGTTTGCTTTAAAATAATGTTTATGCAAAAAAAAACCGTCAGTGGAAATTCTATAGTGTTTACTCAATTTTTTTGAAGATACTGCATATGCATATGCATTTATTATGTTTAATATTAACAATTTCATCAAAGTAATTATTAAAACGAAATAATCGATAAAAAATAACTTTACTTATTAGATCCTTCAAATCAATATTCCTCCACATAATAATTTTCTATAGTGTATGTACTTAAAAAGTATTACAAATACTCTGTACAAAACCAAACAAATGTACTCGTCAGCCAATCAGAGCAATCGGGGGCTCAGGGATCGGATTCTGATTGGACAAGCACAAACTAAGTGACAAAACTAAATGATACACTATTCTGGTTCTATTCATTCTTTCCTTTCTTCTTTTTTTTTAATAGACATACAAATGATAAAATGTTTTATCATAGAGGCACTCATTGAGCTCAATCATTTGGGGGAAAATACCAAAATATACACATTCTATGGGGTTTTTTCTATACGAATTATTAAAGGTGAGGTGGAGAGGATCTCGAGCTACATTTATATTTCTTTGGTTTTTTTTACCATGATTATTTTGAGGTTTGGCTAGGATAGGTAAATATTGCTTCAGTAGTAATGTTTAGTTTAATTTTTTACATTTTAGTAAGCTCAACATTTCTTGAATAAATATATCATACGCGTAATGGAATTTGACCCGGACATCATTAGGGGATGGACATGTTTTCCCCACTCCAATATTTTTCTCGAAAGGGGCACTTTTAGTACCACAAATAAATAGTGACTTTATTAAATAACATGAAAATACATGCTTGGATAGATGCAAAGAGGTACCTCTCTCTCTTGATAGTCAAAAATAGCCAAGCATTAGGGATTTGAACACAACCCGTTTTTGTATGACATGTTAGTTCATTGGGTAAGGTATCTGCTAATTGAGCTAGGAGTTCCGGGTTTGATTACCTGCATCGTTGAAAAATATATTATAACCATAAATTGGGGGTTTCCCCTTTCACAGTTATGTATTGAGGTAGGTGTTGTTTCTTCTTTAGATTCAGCCCTGGGATGCTAACATGTGTAATATATGATGTGTAGTACCTGAACCATTCATCAATTCATCACCCCTCTCCTCCCTGGAAAGCGAGCCAACCCTCCTTCAAGCTATGCCTCTGTCAGTCAACAATAGTTAGCTGTTGCAGCTTGTTACGTTTGTTTGAAAATAAAAGCCAGCTTTACGTATCAATTGCATTTAACACCAGAAATAACTGTTCCTTGACTGTTAAAATTTGGTTTGATAAAAATATTTTCATTTCTTTCTTTTTTACTAAAAACTAAATAATTCCAGCCGTTACAGATACATTTAAATAAACCTAAGTTTATTGTATTTACTTAGGTTTATTTAAGCCATTGATTATTTGGTTTGATGTATTTAATTTAATTTTGTGTTTGATGTATGTTGGTTTTTATTTGATAAAAATTCAAAAACATGTAAGATAAAACAAGACAAATCAAATTAAATTAGTCAAGAATAGAATAAAAATCAGGTTTAAATCACGTAAGAAGTTTATGAAAGGTTTTATCTTATATTACTTTAGATTTACGTATCAATAGCAATATATGTAATGAAGATAGTAATCTAGGGTTAAGTTAGTTCATAGCTCGTGTGCTGATATCCAGTAATCAGTCTGGTCAGATAGTACGCGTTGAATACCCTAAATAAAATATAAAGTAAAAAAAAGATCGTTTTAAATAGTGATGAAAGGTCCGTGTTAAAATATATTTATGGCTATAATAGATATTCGAGAATTGTAGAGCAAATTTGTATGTATTTAAATTAAAAGTTGCTACTAAAATAATATTTGTATTATTTACGTAAGAAACATAAAAACATAAAAAACATAATTCTGATTTTAACTCACGTTCCCTTCCACCTTAGCTTATTGTTATTTTTCTAAACATCTCTATATTTACATATAACAGTATTTAACACGACACATTAAATGTAATTCATCACATAATAAAAGCAAAGTAACATAGCTATATTATAGACACACTCAGTTTACTTTCTGTTCGAAAAATATTCTTTATATCTTGCTTGAAAAAAAAAGATTTTGTCTCACTACAGCAAAACGTTAATCTATTATTTACAGTATCCTTTATCGTAGCCTTACATGGATTACCAGAAGTTTCTTTTGATTAAAACCTCTTAAAAACACGTATTAAAACCATTACACAACCATTCACACCATAACCGTTATTATATCGGTTAACATTTGTACAGTAGGCTCTAGGAAACTATAGAACTGAATTAACACAAATTAGCACCTTTTTTTTTTGTTACGTACTGTACATCATAATAAAATATTTAACACACACATAATCTAAGAGAAGACAATAATTTTACAAATTACAATTCATGTGAAAATAATTAGAAATATGATGAATACATTTCTAAACTAGCACAAACTTAAGAATACAAGGGTTTTCAAAACGGGTTTGTGTTTTAAGGGGTAAGTTTTGTCCTAACAGGACGAACACATATTACTGAATTAAAAATTGTTGAATGTATAAACACACCAAGAAGTCACCAGCCTAGCCAATAAAACTAATGCCTTATCCCTAATAACGAATATTTCTCCACCAAGAGCACTAGTGTTTTACTATTCCAGTTAATATTTCTGTGATGGTCTCCAAGCTTCTACTTGTATCTATCTCCTGTCCCGGCCAATACGTGACCTTGAAGAAAAGGACGATTTGACAGTATTGCACTCATACCATTGTGAAAAGTATTCTAGTGTTGAGATGTTTTTCAACTAACCGTATGTATATATTTTAAAGCCATTTCTTTAAGTATGATACTTTCAACGTACAATCCAATACAAATGGCTACCATAAAACTAAAATGTATATTAATTGAGTAAACAAAACGGATTAAAATGTAAATTGTGTTTGCGCGTGTATGATAAAAAAAAATAGATTCGAAAGATTTGGCTGCTTAGGCTTTCGTTTATGATTGCTATCGGCTTTAAAATGGCTGTTACTTCAGTCAGGCAGTGAGTGTTCAAACCAGCCTCAGCTGTAACTACTCAACAATAACAGTTAATATTATATTTCGACGATTAAGACCACATTCGAGGCTTCTTGTTTTGTTATCCCAAAATATTCCAAAGTTTTTATTTAAATTAACTCCAAACCTGTACAAAATAAACTATGTCGCAAAATAATGACATCGATACCCTCATCGGTTACCACGTGGTTTAAGTCATCAGGCTCACATTGGACTGGATTACCTACGGCAAGGAGATCTAGATTCAAATTTCTATTGGTCTTCATACATCTGAACTGTTTTATTTATATGTGACTTATCTTTATTGTTTTCTTATTTCCCTTCCAGGCTAATGGCGGTGATCATCAAACACCATTCGTCATCCTGAAACCTTAGGTTAAGCCATTAATATCCCTAGTGTTTAACCGTATCTTTTTAAATAATAGTTCTTTTAAAATTATATTTAAGTAGGAATCCAGAATTTGTTTTATTTTGGCAATAATTTTGAATGTTTCATCACTTTTCCAAACAAATGTTTATAATAGTTATAGAATATTTTCACATTAACTATAGAATACTTCAATATATATAAAATATATTGTAATTAACACTTTTTTTTAAACACATCACATTTTAATTTTTTTATTAACATATAACAATAATGAGAAGCGTAATCGATGTGAGGAAACGCACAAGCGTTATAATAATATGCGCATGTCATGAGCAATACAAATTTGGTTGAATTCCCCGTGAAAAGGACTTTATTCGATTCTAGGACAGACAAGCAAAAATATATATGCCAGTGTAGCATGAAGATTCCTCCATGTTACTAGATGAATGTTTGAAAATATATAATATTTAATTAAATATATATTTATGCAACATGAATTGAATTGTGAGAGAATCACTATGACACATATCTATCAACAATTACAGTGTTCGCATGCATGTGAATTATATAAATCCAATTATAATTATATAAATTACGATATAAAGTAGGTGACTTTTTTTTACATAACGAGTTACACAGGCATATTAATTTTGCATTTATCAAGGAAGGTACAGTATCAAAACAGAAAGCATGTTAACAAGTGGTCGGAAAGAAGCAATTTTGTATATTGATACAAAATTTTAATTATGTGTTTGATTTATTAACAGTTTTCATAGTTCTAACACTAATTAATTGTATCACTATTTTTTATGTAATAACAATAAATAACCAACATTTAGTACAAGAGTTTATTTTTACAAATAAATATGGTTATAGTAATATTCATGTTTATTTGGTAAGGAATAATAATAATTGATAGTAAGGTTCTTCTTTTTTTTTTAACTATCAATAAAAATAGGCTTAACACTTCTGTAAAATGGTTATGAATGAAAAAATTTTATTCAACATTAATATAAGTAGGCCTATTTAATTCAACAATTTATCAACATCTGTACAAATGAAACTTTACTCAAATTTTTAAGAAAATAAATTATTTTGTGAATTTCAAATACATTCGAATTTTGTTAGAAGTGTGATATCAAGCAAAATATACCTAAGATTGGTTTTCATATTCAACATTATACTAAAACCTATCTGAGGTGTCAAAATATATTACGAGTGTTAAAATAGCTTGTGTGTGATCTTAATTTTTTCTATACTCTAAATTCAACCTCATAGGCTATTACTTATTTATTTTGGAAAGGTATATACATGGCCTTATATAGGTTATTTCTTTGAAGTGGATTTGAAGTAAATAGAATTTAAGTTTTCAGATTGTATATACAAAAACTCTTTATATGTGGTTTATGTCAATTAGTATAGGGTGCTAGCTACAATAAAAGTAATTGACTGGAATTAATAAGTACTTATGTATTAAAAGTATAATTAAAAGGAGCAGAACAATTTTGGGTTCAAAAAGTTTAATATTTTAGGTTACTATGAATCAATAAAACTGATTACAATTGATATATTTGTAGAAAGAAATCATTTAAATACAAAGTTTATCATGGATTGCGTGAAATATAATAACGATGATTTTAATGAAATAATGAAATGTTAGAATCATAAAAATAAAATAAAATGTAATACTTTAAAAATGTAATCATAAAGCTTAATAATGTATTAATATCACATAATTATATTAAAACAATTTAAATGATCAACCCTTAAAATTAATGGTTGCTACTTTCAACCATAATGTATTTATACTTCATTAATATTGGTAGCAATTTAACCAAACACATTTGAAAATAAAGTAGGTCCTAAGGGCTATATAGGTCAAGGCTTTAGAACTAAGAATATAAGTATAGAAATTGTAGTTTAATTTTTTTCTAGGTATAGTTATTATTTCTTTTAAATTAAGACAGAATTAGGGTATCAAAATAATAAAAACGGTAAGAAATATCTTTTATATATCAACATGTTTTTAGTTATTTTTAATTGCCAATAAATAAGAACTACCGTATAGTAAAATGATGTAAAACTAATTATAATAAGATCAAACTCTATCGGATCTTACGATATCAAAGATTTGAGTTGATGTATCACTCGCACTGACAGCCATGTGGTCCTTGATATTAGGCTCACGATAGATCAGAAAACTGGTGACAGGGAGGTTGAGGTTCGAATCTCGGCTGGGAGCACTAGAAGGTGGTTTCCCACATGGGAGCCATCACTGTGATTATTCTAATCCTCTCTCCAAGCTAATGCAGTTTAATCCGTCATCCTCATCGGTGGTCGCAAGGGCTAAGACGTCACTCTCCCCCAAGACTGAAAGGTCGAGGATAACGGGAGATTTGGATTCGAATCTTGGTCGGGTGTACTGAAGGTGGAATTTCCTTGTTGGTTCCCCACGCTCCTTCAGCAAATGCGTGTACACATTTTAATCTAACTATACCGTCCTTACTACTACATCATTGGTGTAAATCTGCGGGTATCTCAAATTGGTAGCAAGACAAGCTGGACCAAAAAAAAATGAAGCTATCTAACAACCAATTGGTTTTTATTTATGGTTTTTTCACCGCGTTCCACTACTCGCTAGGCTTTTAGGCATGTATATAATATTTACGCTAGGGGAGTAGGGACAAGGATGGTAGAATTTTAGAATAAATGCATCTGCATTTGTGTGGAGGAAGATTGGGAAACCATTTAGAAAAAAAACACTCTCAGTACGCCTGACAGGGATTGTTAAAGCATATTCACTAAAAAAAAAAAAAAGAGATGTGTTGATGTGTCAAGGAGTTTGAAAAAAAAACATAATTGCTGTGATCAAATTGTATGAACAAGAAATAATTAGCTGTTTACTGAATGAAATTTTCCCCTGATTGATTATGCTGCAAATTGTTAATTCGAGGCACTGCATGTTTAGTAGGGGAAACCGAGGGAGGGTAAGGGGAGGCAGAGTTGAATTTAGAGAACGGGTGGACATTAGCGGATTCGGTAACAGCTTTGAATAATTTGATGTCCAAATTGTGTTTCATAGTTCAAATGGCACCCACTTGGTGGTAAAGTGGACGACCAACAACGTAGAACTAGGATGTTTATATTCTATGATTTGAGGAACAAAACAAAATAGGTCTTTGATTTACGCTTTGCTAGGATAGTATAATTATATTTGAAAAAAATCATTGAAGTATCCAAATATAGAAATTGAACAATTAGCTCGCAATATATTATTTCAACTAGCGTAGTTTGCTTTACCGGTGAGTGGGAGGTTGGGGTTCTAATCTCAGTCAGTTATTATGATTTTTTTTTCTTAATTGGCTTACAACTCTCCCACTAAGATATCCGTCCTTATCTTCCACTTAAAAAGTACGGATATACTCTCTTACTAAGCTATCCGTCCTTATCTTCAATAAAATAGTACGGATATGCTCTCTTCCTAAGCTATCCGTCCTTAACTCCCATTAGTCGGTGACCTGGTGGTCTAGGGGTAAGGTGTCAGACTTCTGTGCTGGAGGTCTGGGGTTCAATCCTCGGTCCCTGCACAGATTTATCTGATCACCAAACCTTCCTTCACCTCTGACAAGATGTGTATTAATCACAACTTGTGAATGTGTGGAATGCCAGGCCTCCACCGTGGTTCGGACTCCACGTTAAACTGTAGGTCCTCCATTTAATCTCACAATCACCCTACCATTGCACATTAGCGTAAGTGCGTATAACCCGAACGGGTAGTAAGACGCGGTGCTAATAATAATAATAATAATAATAATAATAATAATAATAACTTAACTCCCACTACAAAAGTACGGATATACTCTCTTCCTAAGCTATCCGTCATTATTTCCCACTACAAAAGTACGGATATACTCTCTTCCTGAGCTATCCGTCCTTATCTCCCACTAAAAAAGTACGGATATACTCTCTTCCTAAGCTTTCCTGTCCCATTTGAGTAAATATGCGGATAGTCCTTACGGGTTGTAAGGCGCGGTGTACAAAATAAAAAATGTTGGTACTCTTCGTCACAGTTGTGGATGTTGTTAAAACTTTCCGCTAAAAAAACTTAATGACCCATTACACGTTGGGTTTTTTTTGCTTGATTCAGTGTATAGACCATGGCAACTATCTCTATACAGCCAGCGTAGAGTTACTACGAAACTTGCGATGCGCATTCACACGTTCATTGTTTTATCTATGTTTTGTGAATAGCCGTTGTTACCCAAAAAAAAAAAAATGCCCTTCATAAAATGATTTGGAGGTTTGCAGTACATATTAAAAAATCAAAAGTATCACCGCATCCTATTTCCTGTCCAAGCTATACGCATATTATTACTTTGATGGGGTAAAGATGAGGAAGGAAGCATTTTAGAAATAAATTACCCGCATTTTCATGGAAGGAGTATGGGGGACGATTTAGGAAAAAATCACCCTCAATAAACCCCACTGAGATTAGAAACATGATCTCTCCGTCATCAGTTAGACAGTCTAACACCAGAGTGATGACTTAGACCATTTGTTAGTCAAATTTTTTTAGGGGTGGGCCACATAAATATATTGAAAGAGCTAGGAGGACCGGATTGAAAAAAGACATACACGGATGTGCAGCCAACAAAACTACCCCCTCCATCCCCGAATAGGAAACGTTCTACAGCCTCTCCTCTCAATAGACGCTTTATGAAACGAGGCTAGCGAGTGCTGAGGAACTACTCCATAGTTTGGCTGTTTTCCAATAATGCCACCGGCTGGATATAATGGTATGTATGTAAATAGTTATTTTTCGCAATGCATACACGAACGCTATCCTTTCAGTATTCATCATTGAAATTATTTTATTCGTTATTTTTCTATTTCATTTTTGTCAGAGCATCCGTGGGGCAGATAAACCAATTCTGTGGGCTAGATCTCACCCGTGAGACGTAGTTTGGGGACCCCTGCCCTTAGACCATTCGGCAACCGAAGTGGGTTAAATGAACATGTTAAAAGCTTGGTGTAAATATTGTATGAAACCATTTTTAATTACGAGATACATTTAATTAAAACCTTTTCTCTCTAGCTTTTTTTTTTTTCAAACAGAAATATTTCATTTTACTTTGGTTTGAAAAAAAATCACGTCTTATCAACTAGTTAATGTTAGAGAACTGGTATTATTTCTGCGTTTACGTGTGTACCGAAATATCTTTACTATTAATTACGTCCTAGTTTAAATGATTGTGTCTTGTTATACTCAGTAACTAAAACAATGGATCATTCCCATGGCTATGGTTGACCCACTGAACTAAGTATGAAAACATCGGTCGGGTGTAAAATAACTTGTCTTAGTTAACGCGCTAGTTTCGAGTTGAGATAGACTGCTTAGAACGGGGAGATCGAGGTTCGAATCTCACTCGAGTGAACTGGGAGTGGGATTTTCCTAAATAGTTTTCCACTGGCCCTTCTCGCAAATGCGGGTTTACTTTCTCTAAATTCAACCATCTCTATTCCTAGCCCATTAGTGTAGTTAGTACTTGAGCGTATAACCTAACAGGTAGTAAGGTGCGGTGCTAAAAAAACACAAGTTGTCGGTTACGTCTGTGTTCTCCTGTGCTCCTGTTATATAGAACGAAAGGGTGTGTGAGGGTGTCTGGTGTTGGGACCTAAATGGTGGAGAATGAGGAGGTTCGGGGGGGTGGAAATGGTGGTCTGTGAAAAGAGTAGGATAGGGTGGTCGGGAAAGTGTTTAGAGAAGTGAGGGTAGCTTTCCATGCCGACTCGTTTAGAACACGGGGACAGCCGACAACAGTTGCCGACGATAGTCTCCTAGCCCCCCACCCTCCTCCTCTTCATTTGTTAGCCTCAACATGGTTCGTGACGTCTGTTGCTCGTTTAAATTCCTTCTCCTGTAGGTTGGACATTTTAAGGGCCGGAGGGAGGCAGGCCAAATTTATTTTCCTATTGCCGTTTCCCTTTAGTTTTGGCATCGGCATGGAATAGCAGACATAATATACTCAAGAGTGAGCTTGGTGTATATAACATAGTTCTAAATTAATAAGAACGTGCCAAGCAATGGAGAGGAAAACAAACCAGGTCATATAAACTCTGTGCTCATTTTGTACAAACAATATATTTAAGCATGTGATATGATAAAGTTGAAAGCCATAGATATTTTAATTTGAAATTATTTATTAATTTGTTGCTGCTATAGTCCTAATTTGAGAATTTATATCGTATTTTGTAGAGTTGTCACAGCAACAGTTTTAAGGGGACCCACTCCTCTACCACCTTCCCAGCCCCTTTGAGGATGTTTATATCGTATTTTGTAGGGTTGTCACAGCAAGAGCTTTAAGGGGACCCACTCCTCTACCACCTTCCCAGCCCCTTTGAGGATGTTTATATCGTATTTTGTAGGGTTGTCACAGCAAGGCTTTAAGGGGACCACTCTCTACCACCTTCCAGCCCTTTGAGGATGTTTATATCGTATTTGTAGGGTTGTCACAGCAGAGCTTTAAGGGACCATCCTCTACACTTCCAGCCTTTGAGGATTTATATCGTATTTTGTAGGGTTGTCACAGCAAGAGTTTTAGGGGACCACTCCTCTACCACCTTCCAGCCCTTTGAGGATGTTATAGTTAGTCGGCAAGGGAGACTATTATCGCTATTCGATCCGAGCTCGGGTTTGATTATCTCCTGTCCGTACTAGCTTAGCGGAGGTGTGAAATATTTTATGTGGAAACCATCCTTAGTTCATCAAAAGCATTGAACTCTCGCAACGTTATTGGGGACTTAAGTGCTATCACGAGGAACATGCATTATTATTATTATTATTTAAAAGTACTGAGCAGTGTTTGCAATGCTTTAAAATCAGTGAACAATCTGCTATGCTTTAAAAGCACTCGACGGCATCTGTGATGATTTAAACGCACTGGACAACGTCATTGATTATTTAAAAGCACTGGACAGGTCTGTAATACTTTAAAAGCACTGTACAGAGTCTGCGATGCTTTAAAATCACTGAACAGCGTTTGCGATGCTTTAAAAGCACTGGACAACGTATGTGATATTTAAACGTACTGGAGAGCGTCCTTTGTGATTTAAAAGTACTGTACAGCGTTTGTAATACTTTAAAAGGACTGGACAGTGTCTTCGGTGCTTTAAAAGAATTGGATAGCGTCTGTTATGCTTTAAAAGTACTGTACAGTTTATGTGATGCTTTAAATTAGCTATCCTTTTCATTTTATTAGTGAAGTCATAATAGATACTTCGATTTTTGATGTTATGCGATAATATGAATAGAATTAAATTTCATAATGAGGCCCCGGACTTTTATGACTTAAAATTTATCAATAATTACCTAAAATTATTAACAAAAACACGTAATAAATATACACTGGATCAAAGACGTGCTTTACAAATGAAAACTAAATAATATTTAGGTCTATGAAATGAAAATTATCTAACAACTAAACTCTTTCATTCTTCTAGACATAACATTGATTAAAATATACCTCCTTCAAAATTATCAACCATCCCCTCCAATGCCAACCTTTCCATTTTATGTGCAGTGTCTCACCAGGAACCATACAAGCAAAGAATTACAAATATCAATGCTTACATTAAATTATTATGTTTGGCGTATTTATACATTTATAAACTACCAATATTGTCTAAATAATATAAGTACTTATTCAATTAGAATGTCTTAAAATAACTCAAAAATGCCTAAAAATTATTCAAAAATCACGCAAACCAAGAAAATATTAACTAAAATTCTAAATTAATAAAAAATTACAAAAAATGTAGGCTTTTTATAATTAAATATACATTTCTACAACTAGGAGACCATGAATAAAGTTTATGTAAATATGAGCTTTAAATGTTATAAACAAAAACAAATATGACATTTCATCAAAATCTAGGCTCTGGATATAAAATAAACTATAAATTGTGGCTGTTGGTCCTAATTAGGTACATTAGCCATTTATGCAGTCAACATTTAAACCAGTAAAACCGAAAAGGATACTACACAATCTAAGGTTGGAACAGTAACCAAATCAAATGTGTATTGCTTAAAAGAAAAATCAATATTTTTTTAAATATACAAAATCATTAGAACTTGTGAGCATGCCGTAACTAAATAAAAACTATTTTATGAATTTTCTTAAAAATTAGACTTTCTTTCGGCTGCCTTGAATGTTTCTTGAACATGTTCATATATCTGACAATTTGAACATATTTGACATATTATGACATATTATGATGTTATGGTACCTATATACTTTTAGTATTCAAAAGGTTTTTTCTTTAGAAGTGATATGAGTATCAAATGGTAGGTCGCTTTATTTAAATTTCAGTGAAAGGCTAATAACCAGAAATGTAATTTTTATTAGCTTTATATTTAATTAAGATAATGGATGAAAAGATTTGTAATTAAATTCACAAAACTATCCAAGTTTAATTTTTTGCCAGTCAGATATCTAGAAGAATTAGTTCCAGATATAGCTTTGATTGCAGTCTCAGAAATTCAATTAAAATTTTTAGACCAAGTTTATAAGTAGTTTTACATCATTCAAATAAGATAAAACTTAGCTAAAGTCAAATATATCTATAAACAAATTTTTTATAAGTTTCATAATATTTTAATTTATAACGTTCCCATATAAAACTTATGAATATGTGTACATAACTTTTTTTATAATTAATTTAGTAGATCGAAATATTTAACGTGTTAATTATTAATATATATTTATTTATATAAGGGCCAATACCCGTAAATGGAGAAATAAGCATTCTATGTAGTGACTTGAAAACATGATTGTTCTGAGTAAAAGAAAAATATAACAAATTAAAGTTAAAAGTGTGGTACTTTTAAATGATAGATACATGTTTTAACCCTTTAAAATGAGAACAGTAAGTTTGCTGGCATTTAAGATCCAGGCATTTCTACGAGATTCTTGGGCGATACGACCATTTCTGAAACAAAGAGAGAAACAATAATATTATTAACTTTAATATCATAATTATTTTCCACTGTACTTTTATGAACTAATTAGTTAAATAAGTCATGACTTATAAACTAGGCACACCATCTGGTTTCCCAGCCATCAATTAATTACTGTAAGAGGGAAATCAATTTTACCAATTTTAAAAATATTGAACATCCTGAAAATAAAAGCCCTTTTAAATTGGCAGGAAGAAAAAATTACTAATTACCTAAATTATATTAAGAACGTGATAGTAATAACAGTAGCTGAGATTTACAAAATACTTTTTTATATTTATACTCCAAAGTATGTGATCTCCAGCTGTTACTTTAGATAGATAATATCAACCGATGAGATAATACTAATATTTTAGTGAAATTTTATTCATTTTGAGTTCAATAGAAGTTAGTATTTTCTAAATGTTGTTTACTAATATGTTCTTACTGTGGTTAAATACGGAGAGTTTCTTATATTGAATGCTTAGGTATTTTTTCAAAATTGTGAGTTTCTTTTAACTTTATTTTTTACATTCATTATTGTTTCCAGCCTGTGACCTGGGTCAGTATTTTTATTCAAGACTTTTTCAATACTGGCTTGCTAGGCCTGTCATAGCTCCATATGCCTTATAATATAACTTAAGACTATGACAGACACAACATCCAGTCCCCAGCCGTTAATGTATCACTGTGAAAAGGTAGAATCACATTTCACCAATGATAAAGTTTTCGTACAGGTCGGGAATCGAGCCCGAGAGCCCAAGCTCAGTATAAAAAGATGCTACCGATAGAGCTAAGGTATCGTACAGTTTCTTTTAACTGAGATGAATAAAAAATGAATCCAATAGATAATTAATTAGATCACAACTAACTAAGCTAATCTCTGTCCAAAAATCATGTTTCCTTTCAAAATAAACACACCCAGACTAAATAAATAGTGTTATATTATTTGTAAATTCAATATAATAGTTACTAATTAATCTAAAGGGTAAATACGGAAAGAAAAGGAATTGACCCACATCAACATGGAAAGAGGTCAATAGAACTGCAATGAAAATCAAGTGAGGAAAACCAACCTTGTAGAACAAACCGGAACCAGAGGTTATTTGTAGTTATTGTTGTACGTCTTAATTTCCGTTATGGCTATGCTTATGTATTCACACTTATAGGGTAGAGATGAATAAGGTAGAATTTATGGTGATACGGATTTAACTTGGTATAATTGGTATTTATAGCCCCGTGATCGAGCGCCAATTATTACGATATTTTACATAATTAAATACAACTGTTAATGTTGCACACGATTTATTGGAGTGGTTTATCTTCTTATACAATTTTACTTGAAATACAGGTTATTTTTTGTGTATTCTTTGTATATAAGTTAGTAGTACTGTCGTGATATTACACGTACTCTAGGTTTATGTCGCCGACACTCTGTGTGTTATTCTCCCTTGTTTGCCTTGAACTACTAGCTCTGAATGTCAGAAGCGACTTTCAGAGGAAGTAGGCGGCTTGTTTCTGCCTAAAGTACCAATCTGTAGTCACAGATCATAACCTTTATTTTTAAAAGTGTAGATTGGTTGTGGAGGGAAAAATGGAGTTGGAAAGTGAATGTTTGTGTGATGGGAGCGACAGAGTTGTGTGGAGTTGCTAATATAAACCATCATGCACTGTGATGGAAACACAAGCGCAGTTAGGCCTGAAGTGATTTGGTGTAGTGAGTAAGTAAGATCTAGATGAGCTGAAAGAAATTACATAGATTAATATTATACACTGAGCGAACATGACTTTGATGAAAGTGAAGTTGTGACGATGAATGATTTTAGCTTATGGGGTATGGGGATTTGGACCCAAGGATTGGTCAAAGTTGAGATCAGGAGTGGTTTGTAGGAAGGGGCTAATTTGGAGGCGTTTATTTGCTATGCTCATTCGAGCCGGGGTTTCTTATATTTCCTTGCCACTCGGGGTCGTACTGGCCGAGTTTTCTTATTATGGCGTTGTCTTCTACCTCGCGGGCACGTTTGAAAAATTTACCACTTCGCTGCCGAATTATTTCTTGCAGTGTCGCACTACCTGTGGTAGCATGTATGTGCGCATTGTTAGTACGAGTGTTCACACCCAGGATACACCTGAGCACCTTATTTTGTACTACTTGTAGTGTACCTATCACTGTATCGGAAGCATACCCCCACGCATGGCTTCCATATAACAGAATAGGCTGAACTAAGCTTTTGTAAAGCAGCAGATTGGTGTTCTTGTCCAGCTCCGGGCTCTTGAATAGGCCGTAATTTGCAATGAAGGCCCTCATTGCCTTTTGCCTTGAGTATGTTGCCTGGTCCTTCCATGTGAGTCTGTAGTCTACCATCACCCCAAGGTATTTCATTGCCTTTTTGTATGGGATAGCGTCCTCTAATACTACCAGCTGGGCCGGGGTTTGGGGTCTCCTCCTCGTAATTATCATGGCTGTCGATTTCTCTGCGTTTACCTTAACTCTCCATTTTCCTAGCCAACGGCTAAATTCGTCGAGGTACCGCTGTAGTCGAAGATGCGCGTACTTCACGTTTCTGTTGGCGATGTAGAAAAGAGTATCATCCGCAAATAGGCGTGTCTTGATCATCGGGTCCGTGGGGATGTCAGCAACATACACCGTGTAGAGGAACGGTGATAGTGCAGACCCCTGCGGCACCCCCGCCATGATCCTATGAAAAGGCGACCTCTTGCCTTCCATCTTGACTTGAAAGCTTCGTCCTGTTTGGAAGCTCTTGATTGAATGAACATAAGCCTTTGGAAATTTGGCCTGAATCAGTTTGTAGATAAGGCCTGCGTGCCAGACCTTATCAAAAGCCTTCTCTACATACATAAGTACCGCTAGCGTAATTTCCCCTTGGTTGAAGCTCTCTGTCGTGTCCTCCACTAGGCTCAGGATTGGATGTACCGTTGAATGACGGTTCCTAAATCCGAATTGGATGTCGGGTATAATTTGCTGTTTCTCTGGCAAAGTCTATCAGTCACTGCAATATTATTTTCTCGAATATTTTTCCTACGCTGCTTAGCAGACTGATGGGCCGTCTGTTCTGCGGGAATTTGCAGTCTTTACCTGGTTTGGGCAATGAGACGACGTCGGCAACCTTCCACGCCTCCGGGAAGTAACTTGCCAGTAGTGCCGCTCAAAACATTCTTTTTATGAACTGGATCACACATTCCGGAGCGTGTCTCAACATCTCATTCGAGACCCTGTCGTGACTTTCCGCTTTCCGTGGCTTCAGCTTTTTCACCTGGTGGGCGACTTCATTTCTGGTGACGGGGGTGGTAGATCTGTAACAGGATCTGCCAGGTATACCCCCACCGCTCTATTTATTGACCTTGTATACTCCTCATCTTGGGGCTCTGCGTTTGCCTTGAACTGATCTTCAAGAGATTCAGCAATGGCCTCTGCCTTGTCTTCGCTTCGGAATTTCAGCCCATTCCTTCCGTGGATGATCGTGGTGCCTGACTTTCCTTGCGAACCTTTGAGTTGTCTCGTTACCTTCCATAAGTTGGCATCCCCAGCCAGAGTGTTTGCTACATATTCGTTCCAGTTGGTGATTTTCAGAGCTTTGGCCTTTCTACGAACGAGTGCTCTTAGCCTACTGTACTGTTCATGATGCCTCGGGTCTCGGTGCCGCTGCCAATTCCTGCGTGCTTCCCTCTTCAGGGCTATCAAGTAGCTTAGCTCCGGATCGTCCACTCTGTGTGTTCATACGCACACACAGCTTATATATTACCTACCCCTTGCCCCTTGGACCTCTCGTGACCAGTGTCAAAACCAACAAATCGAAAGCTTCCTGGCAACAGGTGTCTTGAAGGCTAGCTTCATATTGGGTATAGGGAGCTAACGTCACAGGCTTGTTTGATAAATACTACCGAGTTAAATTTTTAAATAAAAAATCAGTTTTAATGGTGCATTCCTTTCACATTATTTCTGAAAAGCGCGTGATTCTCCATGGATGAGGTCTTAAAAGGATAATTTACATACAATTTATTGAAGAAAAAATCTTCATCCATGACTTTTTAAATATATGAGAGTGGTCCAAATCAGTATTGTTACAATTTTAAAGAAAATGTACCCACATTTACGAAGAGTAAAGGTGATAAACCAACTAGGCAATAAACCCCCTCAATGAACCTTCCCGTTGCTGGCGAGGCGTACCTGCCATGTTTGAACCTTCTCATGCTCACTAGTGTGAGTTTAATTTATATTATTACCATATCTCATTGTCAATACAGGCTGTACTGTACATATTTATATCAATTATTACTATATTTAATTAAAGATGATAAAGGTAAACTTGAGAGAAAATGTGATCACATTTTCATAGAGGAGTAAGTAGAAACCCTTTGAAAAAAAACAACCTCAATCTCCTCAGCTGTATTTTTAACATACACCCCACAGTACAGTGAAAACCTGACTGAGAAGGTTTGACATTTATACAGCGGGAACACCAGATCAGGTAACTGGGGGAAAGAATATGTGGATATCAAACTACCTCTAATGCAACTTGAAAAAAAGGAAAAACAATATTTGAATATATGTTGAACATAAAAAAAAGTTTGAATGCTGCTTTTATTTGTGAAAAATGTATGTCATGCCCAAATTACAAACTAAATGTAATCAAAACTTTGCTGGGAATATAAGATAAGAAAATCCATCAGTTTATTCGTTCGCAGACTATGAACCACATGCGAGATAGTTAATGTGAAGATATATATCATTATTTAAATATATATTTATTATTCTAGTCTATATTATTATGTATAATGTTAGTGTATGTATTTATGTATTTACTATTAAAATATTCATTTAAAAATCAACGTCTTCATTTATGTTCGTGTAGTGTGTCCTATTAGCAATTTGTTGTACAATGATTTCGAATAGGAATCATTTTAGTGACCAAAATATCCCGGGAGGCGCACTTCAATTAAGAATTTATAATGCTTTATTATTATTATTATTATTATTATTATTATTATTATTATTATTATTATTATTATTATATTATTAGCACCGTGTCTTATTACCCGTTCGGGCTATACGCACTTACGTTAGAAGAGGACCTACAGTTTAATGTTGGATCCGAACCACGGTGGAGGCCTGGCATTCCTCACATTCACAAGTTGTGATTAATACACGTCTTGTTAGAGGTGAAGGAAAGGTTTGGCAATCAGATAAAGCTGTGCCGGAACCAAGGATTGAACCCCGGACCCCCCGCACAAAAGTCTGACACTTTACCCCCAGACCACCAGGTCAACGATCATATATTTCTGTAGATCAAATAGTTACTCCAATGAAAGTGTAAAAACGTTCCTCATTTGAGAATTTTATTATAAATATATTTTGTGTATGAATTTTTTGTTTTTTAGTAAACGTATCTGTACCAAAAAACATTATGGCGCCTCTCCACTAGAATATTTGGCCACCCCGTATTTATGCACCATTTGGATTGGGGAGTACCTGCCTGAACAATTTCAGTTTCCTAGGTCTACTAGACTATGAAAGTTTTTTGGCCCTGTTTTTCTTAAACCCCTCCGATCCCTCATTTTGAGAAATATCTGTCACTATATATTCCTGCACCTCTTAGGGTTAGGGGCTACGTGTCTACCAAATTACAGCTTCCTAGTTCTTCAGGCCTTTGAAATTTTTGTGACTTTATTTTTTTAAACCATTTTGGGGCCCCACAATGGGAATTTTCGACTGCATACACCCGAATATTTCAACACTACTTCATTCTATAATGAGATAGCGCGATGGTATATTTTAACATGGTTCGCTGATAAATAAAGAGTAAAACAGAAGAAGTCCCGTATCGATCTGATGAGTAGAGCCTACTTTTTGAGTTTGCTGGCAGTAGACAGAATGACTAGCATTCTGAAAATTGATTGTTAGGTATTCTTATCGATTATACTACCCCGAAATATAGAAAAATTTCAAAATTTGAATGCGCATACAAATCTTAGAGCTTTAGTATGTGCATATATTTACCATCTAAGAAACAAAAATTAAGTAAATTGAAAGAGGCACTCTATAGTAAGCATCATATCACACCAAATTAAATAATTGTTCTTTTGGTTTAGTAAGATGGAACAAAATTAAATAAACTTAATTCACAAGTGACAACATAAAACGACTGAAAACATACCTAAATTTTAGACACATGTGCAAGCGCGTTTACAGTGGCTTTCTTACAAGAAGGCATTTTTGCAATAAAGATAAAAACAGATGGTTTGGATTTACTATCAATAAACCAAACCAAGCAATCCTAGTTTACACGTAAAACCATAGAATAAATAAATAACTTATTGTTAACACAAATGCAAGCACGCTAACAATGGCTTTCCTACGTGGAGGGATTGATGCAGTGAATACCAAAACATAATGTAAATTTACTTTCAAATAAAGGAAAATAAATGACATGCTAAACCATAAAATATATAAATATACAGAGAGATAATAGAGAAATGGACATAGGTAGAAAAGATAGCTGAGTAAATTTTTTATATACTTTGTATTTCTCCCTTTATTGGGTATGTGGACTAAACGTCAGAATTTTCTATAAATATTTTATGTTGATGGGGAACTCGGTGTGCGAATAGCCGAGTGTGTGGATTTCCTATATGGCTTACCACTTTCCCTCCAGGCAATTGCTGGTACATTTTACATGTCTTTTAAATTCTACCATCTCTATCCCTAACCACATTATTGTAATTAAATAAGTAACATGGATAGTAAATAATATAGTTTGCATAAAAAAAAGTAAAAACTAAATATAAAGTATTATTATAGTACTTTATTTTGAAACTTGCTAGGATGTGAAAATATTCCCCCTATGTTAAGACCCTTCTCATTGGGTATGTGGACTACAGCGTCATAGTTCTCCTGTTACGTCTGTGAGCAAATCCTGGCCGGGTGTTAAAAGTTTAAATTTCAAGTTAAAAATTTTGAAAAATTTGCTTATAATTTGAATAAAACTCTTAAACCCATCCCACATTATCTTAAAATTGGTATTTGTTACCCTATCAAAATATTAGGGGACTCTATATTATAGAGAAAGTTAGATCTAAGTTTATAACCTTTTGATTTAATCTCAGAAGTACTGTACCTGTTGGTGACCTGGTGGTCTAGGGGTAAGGTGTCGGACTTTTGAGCTGGCGACCGGGGTTCAATCCTCGGTCCCGGCACAGATTTATCTGATTACCAAACCCTTCCTTCACCTCTGACAAGATGTGTATTAATCACAACTTGTGAATGTGAGGAATGCCAGGCCTCCACCGTGGTTCGGATTCCACGTTAAACTGTAGGTCCTCCATTTCATCTCACAATCACCCTACCATTGCACATTAGCGTAAGTGCGTATAACCCGAACGGGTAGTAAGACGCGGTGCTAATAATAATAATAATAATACTGTACCTGTTTTCGCGTTAATATTTGTTAAATTTAAAAAATAATTTAAACTAAAAATTTAATCTTGTCAGAAACCTTCTTATAATTTTCGCCTATACTTTGTTGAAATCAATATTTAGAATATCAAATTTCTTAAATAATGCGTGATTTTAAACGTCTGCAACATGTATAATTGCTGTACTGTACAGACCTCTCAAGGTGGGTATGTAGGGAACTCAATAATAGGCCAGTGTTTTTCAGTTTTTATAGAAAATCTTTTTTTGGTCAAAACAAATTAAATATTGCTTCAGTATAAACATAGAATTTAATTTTCTTCGCATGGTGACCTCAACAGTTGTTGAATAACTGTCAAGGCTAGCCTGGAACTTGATGAAAACATTCTTTCTTTATTTAAAAAAGTTGTCATCTAATGCCATGCTCATGAAAGGTATTCACCAAATGTTGATAATATCATCACGTGTTGGTACTAAGCAATATTTTACATATTTTGTTATAAAAACACTTGCTTTTTTTACGTATTCTACATCCCCACCTTAACATGTGGATATCTCGACCTGACGTGCCAAACAAAAAAATAAGTCTCACTGTGAACTAATTAAAGAAAATCTTTCTTCAATGAGCTTCACAAATTTAAAAATTATTGAGCATGGATAAGTGTGATCAACACACTAACTAAACCATCAATCTACCAGCATTTCATTTCCTCGAAAACACGACGTATTTAATTGGTTTTGAAATAATTGGTTCGTCGAGTTGATGTGAAAGGACGATGATTGATGTTAGACATCAGCCATGTTTTCATGTTTTACATTAGGCGTCGCGCGCTGGTTTAATAAAATACAGGAGATGGGAAGTGCAAAACACACTACGTAATGGAAGCTGAGTGGCGATTGGTATTAATAGATACGTCATGAAAACCCCACCTTCCTCTTTAAATAATAGATACATGGATTGAATGAAAATACTCAGTGTTAATAAATTATACACTCTTGTAAAACTATAGTTGGATCGCCAAAGAAATAACCTTTAATACAATGTTCACAGGAACAACCTTCCTTATCTGACTGCTAGAAGAGTTACTAGATCATTTTTGACTTATTCATACGTCAAGTCATGTGACCAACAGCCGTTAATCTTGATAGATATTACCAATAAATTAACAATAATCATATTGTAAAATGTTATCATTGTTGGCCGCAAAAAAAAGTGTATTGTCTAAAAGAATCTTCTGATCAAAATTGTACTTTGGTTTGTCAGTTCAAAGCTAACAGAAAGTAGCTCACATAGGAGGCCATGTTGTCTTAAGCGTAATAAACTGGATTGTTGGCGAGGGGGTGGTCGGAGCTCAAATCCCGGCTGGTTGTCCTGAGCGTAACCCTTATATTTTCCTAAATTGTTTACCACTTTTCCTTCATGATGATGCGGATTGATGTCCTTTAAATTTTACCTTCTTCATCCCTACACTAGTTGAGTATATAAATGAAAATAGATCCCTGATGGGTGGTATGTGGTTCAAAAATTGGATCCTTATTGTAGTCATCCACCAAGCGATATGTTCTTCACCTGACACAAGGGGGTGTCAATTTGGACATTAGCTTATGCCAATGGTGTATATTCTACACCATCTAAGTTTTTATGTTCTTTAAAAGTTTCTTACCCGCTGGTCACGTGGGCAGGTTCATATAGTATGGGTTTCTGGTGACGGGGAGGTCGAGGCTATAATCTCGGATGAATTAATTGAGGTTTTCTCCCTTAAATCTTATCCAACGTTGTCTCCAGGTAGATGCGAGTAGGCCTAAATTCCTCTAGATTTTACCTTTCATGTATAAATAGCTCAGATGGGCTGAAAGATGTGGGGGGTAGTGGGGGAGGGGATTGTCTTTAATCTTGAGGTAATCAATCCAAGAGTGGGGGTAGGTTATACGGTCCAGCATGACATTCGTGGTGTGGGTGTGTGACAGTAAAAGGGAGAGTTGTCATCTAAATGGATTTCAACTCGACAATGTAACACATTGTTAATTAAATAGCTTCAAACCTTGATCGGTAGCGTTAAAGCTTTGACATTTCCTAGCAAATATTTCGAGCATCGGTTGGGTAGCAGCTTTGACTACAGTGTGCTATTGTTTTTAAAATACATTTACATTAAAAGTGCAGAGAATGATAATCACATTTAAGTTTACTTCGATTCAGTAATGTCACCACAAGATTATGTAGACCCTGGTTGGATTCCGTATGGGTATGATGATGATACATTTTAATATATCTGATTTCCAAAAAGTAAATTAAAATCTAAAATATTATTTTTATTTATAAATTGTCTCAAGAAAATAGCATTTCAAAAACTGAGCCAGTGGCCACGTGATCTTGAGTGTTAGATTCACATTGCACTTTGTCTCTGATGACAAGAAGACCAGGTTTGTAGCCCAGGCCAGAGATACAATGAAGGGTTTTCCCCTGTCATTTTCCCACCCATTCTCAACGCTAACGGTTTTGCACTTTATTTAAACTACTCTCCTAAGCCCTAACTCTGAAATTAAACTTCTAGAAACACGTAGAAACAATTGAAAAATATTCGTCTAGTTTTAGATGCCGTTGACAGAGATGACCTCAGCCGGGTGCACTGAAGGTGCTATTTTATTATATTGCTTTACCACGCTCCATTAATGCAAATGTGTGGAAAATTTAGTCTCAGTTCTACCACCATTATTCCCACCTCATCAATGTAAAGCGCTTATAGTCCAAACAGATAATAAAACAAGGAGCTCGTTAAAATATCTCAATAATAGTTCCTTTTAAATTAGATTCAATATGTTCCTCGCAGGGTAAACTAGAGTAGTATTATGCTAGGAATGATCATTATAGTTATAAACGTTACTAAGACTATTTAATATATGCATACGTCAAGTCTTGAGATCTACCACTATAAATTTTGAAAGATAATATAATACATGTAAAATAATATGATTGGACCGAAAAAAATTGTATAAACTTGATTTCCATTTTCACGGATCTGTTTTAGAAGGATTAAAGACACATCCTCTCCCTATTTATTTATTTTATTTTTTACACAACGTCTTAATACAGGTTCAGGTTGTACGCTTTTAAACTAATTATACTACTTTGTTAGAGATGAGATATGTTTAATTTAAAGAAATGTACCAATTTTGTTGTTGTTGTGGAATTAGAGTGGAATACCATTTAGGAAACATCAACATCAGTACACCCAACTGTAATTCAAACCCCAATCTACCCATCATTGTAATCAACTATTCCAAGGGTGACACCTTGGACCCAGAATGGCCAATCATATCGCCAATCCCCACAAGTGGTGAATTGTTCATAAGAGTTTGGTGAGTTTGAGTTTGAGTTTGCCAGCTCTCAAAGTAAAATTAACTTTTACCTGACAGCATGTGCCGATTTTATTTCCTGCATATAATTGGAAGAATTCCGTATTTGTTATCAGTTCAGATATTCAACCAATGTTTCTGATACTTGTCATAAAAAGAATTGCCAAATTTCACATCTTGCACTTTCATTTTGAACAGTTTTCATCATTTGCGTCTGAGACAGTTGTAACTCGGTACTCAAGGTGTATACGTTTTGATTAATCTTGTTTAAACAGTATGTTTTGTTTTAAATGTTCAATTGAGAAACCTAATTTCTTAATTTTTATATGATGTAGCGAATGAGATGTGAAATCTGTCACACCTGCTTTAGACTATTTAAACAACCTAGGCAGGTTTTTTCTTTTAAATGTAACAACATTGCTAAAAAATAACCTATCACCATTCGCGGCTTCTCCAAGATAACTGGTAGATCCATCATATTTCATCCACAGGAAGACAGAAAGGACATTCACTCTTTCTTTTCCCGAAAACGCGCAAGAAGATATACCTTCCTTTGTTTCCTTGGCAGAACCCACTTAATTCTCTCTCTCTCTTTTCTTTGGGATCACCTTCTCTATAGTCGTCTCTTTTTCTCTCTTCACTTGTTTTTTTCCTATCCTCATCAGTTTATTTTCTTACTCGCGTTTAGCTACTATTTCCTTTGAGAGCATGCCATTTATTCCTGCCTGTTGTACACAAGTTTTCCACAACAATGTTGTCAACGGCTGAATATATTTATCCCATAAATATATAATTTTGAACGTTGATAAAATTTAATTATTTTTAAGGAAGTCATAATTATAAATTATTAATACACTAAGTATATATATAAAATATGTAAAATTATGGATGTTATTCAGATAAGACTTCAAACAGATTGCGTCTATTTTACCTACTCAATTTGTTAATGTTAAGTTTATTTTTAAGATGTTCTCAAAGGTTTCTAGGACAATCCTACTATAAATTAATAATCTACAGTAGATTGCGACTGAACCAGAAAAGGAAAAGCGTGTATTTTGGGAATTTTCAAAAATTGAACGCAAAGATTACCAGGATTCCAGCTAACAATATTGCATATTTTCCCAAAATTTGTAAAGCTATATAACAGCACCAGTGATAAGAAGTATAAAGGGTCATAACTGCAATAAATTATATTGATGATAGCTGGGGAAGGGAGGTTGAGGTTCGAATCTCAGTCAGGTTTACTGGGGGTCTAGTTCTGTATTTTGCCCATCTACGCTAATACGGGTGAACTCCCTCTAAACTATCCGCCTCTTCCAAACCTATTGATTTAAATCCTTACAAACTCGTATGTTTCATATAAGATAGAATAACAAAACATTAGAAAATAAAATACTTAAAAAACATAGCTCAAGGTTAAATCTAGTAGGAAAGTCGCTGAGTTGGTAGCACCACCTTCACGTTTCACATTTTGTTTCCCTCTTCAACTGCTTCCTCCTCCTCCCCTCGTTCCATTTTGTTTACACTCCTTTTTCCCGTCAGTGTCTGTGCTGCATCACTCCATCATGGCACCGGACCGTTCTGATATTTCACACCGTCTCCATCACTGACAAAAGGACGCCCACCCTCGTTGTAACAATCTCACACACTCACATATACACACACATACATGCACACACACCAAGCTTTGCTTGGATGTCTAGTGGTATGTTTTAGAGCCCAATAAACTTCCAGGTGGGCAGGGCCCTTGGGTCGATGCCCTTCTATCTTAAATATAACCAACTGATATTTGAAAGAGCCTTTTAGAATGATTATGATTATTAGCACCGCGTCTTACTACCCGTTCGGATTGTAAGCGTTTACGCTAATGTGCAATGGTAGGGTGATTGTGATATGAAATGCAGGACCTACATTTAAACGTGGAATCCGAACCACGGTGGAGGCCTGGCATTCCTCACATTCACAAGCCTTTTAGAAGATATACAAAAATATTTAAGGTAGGTTATTGACAAAGGTCTATTATGTTTAATTGATAATTGACCAAATGGGCAGCTACAAGACATATGTCTGGGCATATTCATATATGAAAGTATATTTCATAACTTTTTAATTGTCAGGTATGGTTCTCAACTATATGTCCAACATATCATTGTCTGTTATGTAATAAATAGACAGAGGAATAAATATTTGTCAAGTGATTTGATTAAAACAATAGACAAACATAGACGTGGTCGGATGCCTTAGCTCATTTGAGAGAGCGTATTAAGACTAATAAAAAGGTCCCTGGTTGCATTCTCGGAGTGATTAAGAATGTATCTGTAACATTGTTTTTCCTTCCAGTGAATGGAATTATCTTAGCATGGGTTGTTATTTTCCCATTTCTCTTCAAGCCCATTTTGTGCATTTATTTATTGAATTTTTTTTACTGGTTCAGATAATGGAAGAAAAGAAGAAATGTAAAAATAAATGGTTCGACACAATCGTACATACGTTCTTAAATAGTGTATTGGGGTTTGAAACAAATTTTTCGAAAATACTTTACCAGTATGCTACCCTCATGTTAGTTTTTCTCTGAAAAAAAAATGTACCCGATTTTGATTATAATGTGAAACACAGACCATATGTCCACTTTGATCAAAATGTCTATAGACATTTTCGAAAAAAGAAATCCAAATTTAAGAAATTAGTTTTCAGTCTTCTACCTTTATGTTAAAACCAGATTTAAAATAACAATTTCCTTAAAACATTTAGCTATTAAAGTTTAGACAAAAGTATTTATCTGTAGCCGCCGCACCGGTATAAACAGACAAAAGGACGAACAGAAACGTAAATCCCACTTTTTTTAGTTTGGGGGCATATTAAACCAGAAATTCCGTCGTAATCTCTAGGTAGAAAATGTTCACAATTACAGCGCTCTCTCTATGGTAGAAAGTAAAAATGTGGAGGTTGTTAAATGAAAGGTGGTGCGATGGAATCTGACAGTACCATCACACGATGGTTAAAAGCATGAAGTGAAGATTAAAAGACTATGTGCTATGGAAAGAGAGAGAGAGAAGTGTAAGAAAATTCAATTAGCAGTAAGAAAAAAAAATTCCCTGATAGGACGGTGGCAGAATGGTAAGGGATGGATCAAGAAAAGTGGGAAATAAAAGGGGGGAATGGGGTACCCACCCATGACGGTTAAAAGAGAACGACGCCTAGCGAGGAGACTGTGTCAGAAGGCTCTTAATCCAAAAGACGATAATGAGGATGATGGTTGGGTACGTCAAGACAGAAATGACAAGAGGTCGATAAATTTTGTGGGAGAGTTTTGTTGAAAAACGCTTCGCTGCCTAACTAAAGTAAAACAATATCACACGGCGATATTTCTTATGGGAAGAGCAGACTTAAGGCATCAAAAACAACAATCCTGGATCATCTTACTATTTTTTATGTGACTCTGTTTAGGAGGAATGTTATATTTCTAAACCTTTTGCATTGTTATTCGTAAATTTGGGAAATGATTCCTAGATATCTCAATTATTGGCTCAATCATTAGCATTCTAAGCTAAACATAAAGAGTTTGATTTCCCATGTCCAAGGCTCATTTTTCAAATTTTCGAATGTGATACTTGATAGGGCTACCTTCATAACTAAAAGATACCTTCAATCTTCAAAGCTTCGATAGTTACGTACAATTAATGGTTTATCCATCAAACATTTTACTTTGATTTTCGAGTTGTAATATTTTTCGTAGAGGTTCATTCCACCATTTTCAATAGCCACACCATTTCGAAATAAAAATATTCTTTAATAGTGCAAACTTTCTTGATGCACGCAACGAGCAACAGCAATCCATTAGGTGGTTTTTGGATATCTGTCATGAGTGCATGACAAACTTTTTAAACGAAGAGAAAAAGTTGTCATTAACTACAAGGACACCCTTGACGGATATTCAAGAACTTATGAGATCACCATATTGTGAAGAAAACTATACTATATTTTTTACTGAAAAAGTATTTTATTTTTTTACTAAAATCTACAAAAATTCTGCTCTTTTCTTGCGTTCCCCACACTCACACCTTAAAAAATGGGTTGGGAATATAATCGTAGGTGGATCACGTGATTTGCAAAACAGCTTGTATTGTTTAACTCAAGAGTTTTATCTAAAATATAAATATAATAACTTACATCTGAAGAGCTGGGCACAGAAATTAAATATGAAGCTCACGTAGTGTGTTCTGCCAGTGTCGCGGAAGTCGGGACTTGAATCATGGCCGGGTGATCTCAAGATGGCTAATTCCTTAATAGTTTCTGAACCCTCCTGATGAGAATATGGGAAAAGTTAATGTTTAATGTAATTAAATTAAGTTATCCCAGATGGATATTAAACTAAACACAACCCACTTCGGTGGCTGCGTGGTCAAACTCGCTACTCTTGCGTTGGACTGGTTTTCCGATGACGGGGAGAATGAGGTTCGAATCTCGGTCAGGTGTACTGAGTGTTGTTTTTCCTAATTGGTTTTCCACTCTACCTACACAAAATTGTGGGTACACTTACTCTAAATATAATCTTCCTAATCCCCAAAACCATTAGCGTAATTAGTACATAAGTGTATAAATCCGAACGGGTACTAAGCGCGGTACTACGAAAATAACTAAACACATTTATTTTATTGCACTCTACGTCATATTACGTCTTCATCCTAATTGAATTACATATTTTAGATCAACTGCACTGGAATTTTCTTGGAGGGAGATTATAAAATAATTTAGGAAAACCCAATCTATGTACAACCGTTAGAGATATGAACCCTGCCCCCACAGCCTGCGTGCACATTGTTGCAAGTCAATAATTTATATTATGTATTTTAAATGTTATAAGAATTAGTAATTTCTATTGATAAATTGAGAAGAGCTTTTGGTTTTATGGACACATTAAATGTGCCTACCATAAAGGTAAAAATTTCACACTACTATTTTTTTATGGGAAGTGGCAGCTCTAAGGCATCAAAACCACAAAAAGAGTTCTCAAATAACTTAGAATTTTCTATTTTTATCATAACAACAAATGATTAAATCTAGTCCCCTACACCCTTAAACTTAGTCACAGAACTGCAACAATTTGCGTAAAACGTAGATAAAAAACTTTACATTTTCATGTATTTCCCCCTTCATATAAAGAGAGTATTGTAACGATGAAAAATTTTCTATCTTAATATTATGATGTATCTTTACGTTTGATTTAACCTCAAAATCAAAGAAGTGGATTTTATATTTATGTATGTCTCCACTTCTTATGTCTGTCTGTCTGTCTGCCCTCAGCTAGCATCAGAAACAGTTCGATGTATTTTATTATATTTATTTAAACTTGATATCTGGATTTTATACGGCTGTATCTACCTTGTTTTTGACATTGCCCTTAAATTAAATGTAGTTTTATGAACAGTGAGTTTTGAAAATTCAAATTTTTTGGAAATGGTTTAGAAAAATGTGTTGAAAATATAATTACAAGTAGTGTTTGAGATGACAAAAATGTAAGTTATACTTATTTTTCGGTAAGAATGGCTCTAAAAATTTTAACAGGCTAATCAGTTCAGCCCTGTTTTGCCTTAATCTGCTGCACATAATCATTGCTCAAGAATATATATGTTACCTTAAATATACATACAAGTCTATTAATGTATATCTCCATATGTTACATACAACGCCTCGGAGACATAATTGAACAAGTACGGCGCCATCAGAAGTGTCAGCACTCTCAAAGTTCTGCTAACTTTCCACTTGACTCGTCGGAGCTATCCTAACAACTGACCAAAGGGAGGGGTGGGCGGCCTGCGCAGAGTTTGGGGACTGCTAGTAACTACGTGATATTTCCAACGTAGAGGGATGTCTCCCACCTTCTTTACTTCCCATGGTTCGTCACGTTCAGCCACTATAAAGCTCCACGGTTCGGTGGGAACCACACACAATAATACATCACCAGTCAAATAGTCAACAGTTTCGACATCTCTTCTTCCATTCTACAGTACAGAACTTGTGGTCGTGACGATGTTGTCGGCAGACAGATGGAAGTAAAAGGCCGTAACTTTCAATATTGAAATTTGTAGGGAGTAGGCAGCTCAATTGCCGGAATGTAAGTTTAGGGATATAATTGTACCTGTCAAGAATATTAGCCACTATCGTCTTATTTTACATGTTATTTAGGTTATTCTTTTGATGTATTGATTTACATGCCATGGAGTGATTTTACACTTCGCCTGTTTTCTGCTTGGTCCTTATGACCAGTGGTTTGAATAGGGATGATTCCCACTCCTTAGCCTGCGTTATCATATTATAGTGAACAAGGCTTTTATCGGGAAAGGGGCTGTTTAGGTTGTTCCAGGCTTAATGGTTATACCTAGTTATGTTAATGTTTGCTTTTCCGGCATAATCTATGTTAGTTAAAATGTGTTGTTCACCAGTTTGCGGTGCTCAACTTTTGGGTCATTTCTGCCAATCTGTCATGGCTCGCCTTTTCTATGTTATCTAACTGGTGTTGTTCACCAGTTTTGGGGTGCTCAAACCTTTGGGTCATTTCTGCCCATCTGGCATGGCTCACCTTTTCTATGTTGTCTAAATGGTGTTGTTCACCAGTTTTGGGGTGCTCAGACCTGTGGGTCCTTTTTGCTCATCTGGCATGGATCGCGTTTTGTATATTATTTAGCTTGTGGGATTTTTCTGCCCCTCTGGCGGAGGCGACATCAAACTAACTTTCACGTACGATTACCCTTTGGGGGAGTTTGATACCCACTTTGCATATTGCAAGCATTCCATGGTTATGTTTTAATGTTTCTGGCTTAGACCCGTTGGTTGTGCGACAACCCATGATAAGTCAAGGCCTATAACCATGAATTGGAACTTTACCTATATGTATTTTTGTCCGGTCCATTAACGACCGGAGCTGACAGAAAACTGTCTTGTACCTTTGTAATTAAACCTTTTAGGATCTAGCCGGCTTCACTGGCGCTAATAGTCCTCATCTCTTGACATAAGATTGTTTATGCTAGGTTCTGAGTGGGTTCCGTTTTGGTCCTGCTTGTGTGTGGTGGATCGTAAGTCATTGGTTGCAACAAATTACTTTTGATACCTAATTGTATAGGATGTTTCAGCCTCCCAGTACAAAGGGAGGGGTAGAATTGTTAAACATAATTGTTATTATTTCATGCTAGCACAGCAATACATTTTAAGAGGAGGACTATTGTGACACGAGTTAAGCATGAGCTTAACCTGTCGTACAAAATCATTGGCACTTCACGCCTAATTCTCTCTTGGGGAGTTTTAAATATTCAACTATCTGACTTGTTAATTTTCCTAGTCAACTCTAAGAACCGTTTTGTGAAATATTGGATTATGTTATGATGTTACTCTTTATATTTAATCAACATTGTTACATTAAACTTATTTATCAACAAGCATATTTATCTTCTGCTTTCTAGTGCTATCCTATTGTTTGTATTAGCCTTGTTTAAGTAATGCGCGTCTCTAGTGTTAAATGGACCACTCTTTGCAAAATTTAGTTCTAAATAAGTATCTGGTAAGTTTGTTACTCTAAAAATACTATTAAATATTTGTTTTTCTTAAACAAATTATTTAGCAGTAGCTCACGACTATTTTTTAAATTGATTTTTCTAAACTTCTTTTTTGATTTTGTTAAAATTAGTTTCTAGCTACTATTTTACATTATAATTAAATATCCATGCTATTTATAATATATTAATTTAAAGGTAGATTACCTGTGACCGATTTTAGAAAATTAGAAATTTTTCAAAAATGTTATTTTAAATTAAGTTTAAAATATTTATCTGGGAATTGATTTTCATAATAAATCAACACTTTTTTTAATATATAAATAATTTGAGGTCAGTTTAAAAAACTCATCATGGAAAATCTTAAATTCTTAAAACTATATTTGAATAATTTTGTTTAAAAATTATATCTGAAGAGTATTTATTGTGATAAACAAGATTATGTTATGTTTATTTTTCTGAGAAAAACTTACTTATGGGTAGTTAGGACCTAATCAAAACGTATATTTGAAAATTTTGGCTAAAACCTTTTATGCAATTGTACTATCTATCCAAAGCTTGCCGCACACCTAGTCGGATGGGAACAGATCGGAAAGCTCGGATTCGGAATCCTACGAACGGAAACGAGTTTTATCCACACACTTGTTAGGAATTTTTTTATCAGTCGGAAGGAATCAACCAAAGAGAGTACATTTATTTGAATTGAAGATGAGTGAGAGCATCAGTGAAGAGGGGACAGTGGTGGTTGCTCTGTGCCTTGCTGTTTCAGAAAAATAGCAAATGCACGTTCGGAACGAGCAGAACACCTGCTATTCTCAATACAAAGGAGGGTATTTATAAAAAAAATTGAAGTGTTATGAAGCTGACCAGATGGCTGGAGCCATACAAAGGTTCCAATAAATTAACAATACTTAAATTTTGAATCACCTGCTACCTCCAATAATTGGAAGAAATTTGAATTAGGATATTAATTAATAATAGAATTAACTTTAAAGTATTAATTCGTATTAAGTAAAAGATGTACAATATGATAATGTTTTCAAGGTGTGACATTTTACTTACAAGTTTCTTTTAAAATTTCCGCGGTTTACTCCCACAAATTCTCCTTCAAATCACTGTCATAGAAGTGGTTGTTACCAATGTCATAAATCACAGGGTATAGTTGAACCAAATTGATTAAGTTTTCATCCAAAGACGTTTAACTAAACAAAAATCGCCGGTGAAAAGGAAGCGAAAACCAACAGGTGTATTACAGAGCGTGAACGTTAGTGAGTGTAGAGAATGATGCAAGACCTGAAGACACGCATGCGCATAGCTTCGGAACAGCTTTGGAATCCGTCAAAATATTCCCTCCGTGGCAAACCGACTCGTTCCGTTCCAATTGGACATAGCTTTTCCGATCCGAAAGTGTGCAGGCCTCCATTGAAATGCATGCAATAAATAATTTCCGACGCATTCAGTTCCGATCTTTCCGTTCCGATCCGATTAGGTGTGCAGCAAGCTTTTACTTTATAAATATGGAAGAAAGCAACGCTATACAATTAAATATATGTGGAAGGTGAATCTTGGGGGATGAATGATTATAATTACGGAAATGAGCCGCATCTCAATCATAAGCGAATAAATTGAAAAATGACACCTGGACACTTGAATTGAACCCAAGAGCTTCTGCTTAGCACCCCAATGTTCTACCATCGAGATATGCAGGTATAATCCCGTGCAGGATAATTCTTCACTCATATTTTAAGGCAGAGTTTGTGATGGACATGTGAATATCATCGAATACTAAGCGCTATCATTGGTAGAGCATTGACGTGCAAAGCCACACGTCCTGGGTACGATTCCCGTGTCAAGGTGTAATTTTTAGATTTACTAGATTATAATCGAGATACGGCTGAACTCCGTAGTTATAATTATTCATCCCCTAAGATTCGCCTTCCACATATACTTAATTGTACAGCGTTCCTTTGTTCCATCTTAATTTGCTTGGAATGTACAATGTATTTGTACCATTGAAAGCATAAAGTCACCACCAAGTCACCGGTGATTGTTATACCAATAATAGAACTTGGTAACCAATTATATTCATACGTCCATCATGGACTTTGCCTTAAAATATGAATGAAGAATGATACTGAGCGCAGAACTATCCCTGGATAGCTCAGTGGAAGAGCAATGGTGCGCTTAGTTCAAATGTTCCTGGTTCGATTCCCGTATCCAGACGTTAGTTTTCCAATTTATTCGATTAATTTATTTAAATCAAAGTGTAATGTTGTTCATGGTATAAAGAAAGCGCTGTTGGTATTACCATTTAACATCTTTTTGGCCTCACTCAAATTTTGATATCGCAAACCACTATTTAAATATTTCAAGACAGTTGAACGTCCTCAATGCATTTTAAAATATATTGTGAAGCGTCTTTTGGTGCATTTTAGTAGCGTACGTAGATGAACGATTCATTTGAAGGATGAAATCAAATGTAAAATACCTCTCTCAAAACTGGTTTTAACAACACAAACAAAACGTTACCCAAGTGGAAAAAAGAGTTTAAAAAATGCAATAAAGATCCAAATGTCAAAAAAATAAGGACAACGGCACCAAATTTTTTTTATTTTTTGTAACACGTAGCCTACACGGTACAGTCCCTATCAGAAAATGTTACTGGAATGTAGTAGGAATGAGACTGAAAATTCAACCAATTTACGTCCACAGTAGTTTACATTCTTTTTACACTCACAAACTAGGTGTCAGGTTAATACAGTTTGGTTTGCCATTGGTGGAGTGTTTTGAGTTAGTATCCCTACTGGTTAACTGATATATTTTTCCTGGATGGTTTCCTACACTCCATCCATGTGAATGCCGTTACACTTCCTGTAAATTATACCATTCTTGTTTCTAACGCACGAGTGTGGATATGTGAATAATCGGGAAGGGTAGTGATGTGGGAGATTTTTTTAAATCTCCTCGTTTAGTAGAACAAAGCTTTTCCTACCCTACTCCATTATTTTAACCCTTCTACAGCAAAATTATAGTACACGTTTAACAATTCCAGCCCTTTCCACTTAATGTAAACTCTATAAAACAAAATGTCGGTACACGTTTAACAAAGCTAACGATCCCTTGTTTCTCTCTTCTTTTTTTTTTTTGTAATCCATACAAAACAAAATGTCGGCACATGTTTATCCTTAAAAAAAACTCACCTTACCCCGTCTGCCCCTCCTAACCCTACCAATATTTAATAATTTTAAAACTTGTTAAATCAAATGGCGGTGTTCGCTTGGCGTGGCGTGGCGTGGCGCTTGCCATAATAATAAAAGCCTAGTCGATTCTGTTCTCAAACAAGCTACGTGCTGTTTCAGGGATGGAGTGTCATCGGGTGGTTGGCACGTGTCAGGTCACGTGGCCTCTTGGCGCTTTATTCAGAATATTTAGTCTGTGTTGAAGCATAGCACGTTGTGACACTACCAGCTTATAAATAATTTTGACACCACCGGTTCGTGAACTATGACATGATATGTGAATTTAAAAGCCCTTACTACCCCACGGATAGCACACAAAAAAAAGGCTCTATGTGAGAGGACACTAACACCTTTAACTCTCCACCCACTTTCCTCGGCAGTGATTTTGGCTGAAGATCTATCTACCAACTTCAATTTACGTTGCTCCATACACCCCCTGCCCCCCAATACCCATCTCCTGTTTATCCTTGTATCGTCTTCTGGAAGTCCCTAAGGGCTGAAGATATGTGGTTAAAAGGGGAGAGGGGTTGGGGAGAGGGTTGCGATAAGACCACGTGACGTGATGCTATGTGGCATGTTCTTATTTTCCTATTTTCCACATGGCAGGCGGTCAACAAGTCAAGGCGGCTCTTCCGAGAAGTTTCTACGTCACGAGACCTCGGTGCAAAAAGGGAATAAGATCAACTCTCAAATATTTTCTTTTTACATCTCGTCTCAAGTAGCATCACCCGTTCGGATTTTTATATACATAATTACATATATATTAATTCAGTTAATAGTGTAGGGATATAAGGTCGAATGAAGAGTAAATGTACCCGCATTTACTTTGAGTTGGAAACCATTTCAAAAAAATAGTCCTCAGAACACTAGACCGGGGTTCAAACCCCGATCTCATTATAAACAATCCAATATTTTATGGGAGTGGCAAGTTAGATCCCTCAACCACCAAAGCAGGTCTTAAGATAATTAATTTATAACTTGTTTTTAGTGAGGTGAAAAAAGTATCGATACTTCACTAATATCAATATTTTCCTCTTGATACTAGTGTTTTTTATTCGATTCTTTTTCCTATACTTTTACGGATATTAGTACTCACACTCCGGTGTCGGATCGGTATCGAAAGAAACAAATTTTTTGGATTTCTGCACTCATGATTGGATTAAATGTTTATTATAGTTAAAGACGGGTACAAAATAGATTGAAAAAATATATATTACTAATCATATTTAGCTATTAAATATCTTTCCATCAGCTACATTTTCATAGAGTTTTTAAAGTGGGTATGGTAAAATCTTTTATAATATCCATCATACAATACTATCTATCATACCTTCCACGTTCCAACACATAAAACACATAGACGCGATAGACCTAAATATTCTAAAACATGGTTAAATCATTATAACTTTCACTGTTTAAATAAATATGAAAATACCATTATTATTTTTGTTGTTACCACCCACTCCACGACCTCTTAGCTACGGCCACGCTAGACTAAAAGGAAGGTGGGAGGTAAGCTAAATGACAAAGAAAGCAAGACATTAGCAACAATTAAATAACAATATGAATGTTTTATTCAAAATAACAACAGAAACAATAAATTACATGGCCTCAACAATCCATCGGAAGTATGTTGAAAATCATATTGTCATCATGTGAATGTTTCCATATAAAACGTAATTTTAAGTCAAATCGGTATGTCTTAAAAAACAAAAAGCTCGACCAAACTACACTGTCAGCTTCACAACAGTGAATATTGACAACACACCCTTAAAAATATTGACTATTTAAACAAATTATATGTTTATAAATATCTAAACTGATATTTAATTAAATACCAAAAATAGCATGAAGGGCTACTTTGAAATTGTTTCCAAAGTGTCTGCTTCATCACATTGAATACAGACGTAGTTACAATTACTTTTAACATCACACAGATGTTAATATAAACACGAGGGTTTGGCTTTCCAGCATTAAGTCAAATTCCCGCGTAACTATTAAATTTCGACACAAAACAATAACTCTTCTTCTTAAATAAAAAATATGACATACAAAATGAATAGTTAAACCACAAGTTATTTCAATTAAATAATTTGGAAAATTATTTAGTCTAAATTAAACAATCACCTAACTTTACGTTAATTAAAACAACAATTAAATATGAAAACATGATACAAAAAAAAAGGATTGTACATTTAATTGGTGATCAAAACTTTGTCAAATTAAATTAAATACTTCAATCTAAACAAGTGAATAAATGTGGCAATCTATGTGACTAGAGTGACACTAGCACCCAAGTGGCGGCAAAACGAATTAGCTGTCTCATAATTAAATTCAGTTTAATATATTTTTTTTAAATTAGTAAATAATTTACGCTTATTCTAGCTTATTCCAAAAAATTACATTTACATTAATTCAAAATGTAACTGACCATAATTCAATTTTATTAAATTAATTTCGATACAAAACATTACGTCATCATCCTGTACATTGTCCAAGTCTAGGACAGGACTTCTCCAGACGTCGTAGAATATAAAGTCAAAGACATGACTTCTCTTAAAGGTGTAGATAAATGATAGTCTAAGAAATGGCTTCTCTTGAAGGTGTAGAATAATATTAGTCTTAGACATGGCTTCTCTTGAAGGTGTAGAATAATAATAGTCTAAGACATGGCTTCTCTTGAAGGTGTAGAATAATAATAGTCTAAGACATGGCTTCTCTTGAAGGTGTAGAATAATAATAGTCTAAGACATGGCTTCTCTTGAAGGTGTAGAATAATAATAGTCTAAGACATGGCTTCTCTTGAAGGTGTAGAATTATAATATTCACAGAGTTTAAGAACCGCCAGGTTTAAATAGGGTTTCAAGTCGCTTAGGGATGGAAGGGGGGAGAGTTCACATTGGTCGGTGGTTTTTAACGGTCATTTTTCAAACATGCAGACGATCACGTCATCCTTGAAAAGGCTAGGATTGGCCGGCCACCTCCAACATGCGCTGCATAGGTGTTTGAGCTCCGTTCGGTTGGTTTAGGTGACAACAGACATCACGCGATAAGTTGGTATTTGGATTCGTCTTGCATGCCTGACACCAGGATAGTTCCATTTAGTTGATGGTCTCAGTCAGTTCCAATTTGACCTGTCCACTCGGAACCTCGGCTGTTGGCACACGGCGACTGGTATCTAACCTCATAAGACCTAGGATGCGAGGTGGCTTTCTAGTCTTGAAGGCTGTTCTAGCCAGAAGAAATACAAGCGGTAAGTACATGAACATTATGTGATTGTGGGGGAGTTTCGTTCTTGATTGATATTGTTTATATTAAAGGCAGTCTACATAGGACTACAATAGAGAAGCTTACTATCGCAGGATGTTTATTACTGTTGAGGTTTCATATGGAGAGGGTATTATGACTCTTGAGGAAAACCTTCGCAAGACACTTAAGATGGGGGGGTGGGGGGTAGTATTATGTAACATATTCCAATATTGCTTTATTATTATTATTATTATGCAAAATTTAAAATTATTACTTGATAGAAAAAGGTTTTACCAGATTAAAATTTCGATACATATACTTACTGTTATTGATACTTTTCTTTCGATACTTGTACGGTATTGATATTTTTCTTCCGATACTTTAAATGAGTACAGTACCGATACCTTTCTTTCGATACTAGTACGGTATCGATATTTTTCTTCCGATACTTTAAATGACTACGGTACCGAAACTTTTCTTTCGATACCACATCTCTACTTGTGTTACCCTTTATTAACGTTAGTTAATATAATTTTACGAGGGTGAAAATCAAATTGTGTTACAGATACAGCAGTCTTTGGATCAAATTCAATTTAGTTTTTTTTTTTGCGCCATGTCTACTACCCGTTTGGTCCACCCGCTTATGTACTAATTACGCTAGTGGTTTCAGGGATTATAAAGATTGTATTTAGAGAAATTGTACCTAAATCTGCGTGAAAGGAAAGAAAAAATAATTTTAGGGAATAAAACTCAGTCAAGATAACCAAGATTCGGGCCTCAATATACCAATCATCTTCAATCTAGTCTACTGCGAGAGTAGCCTGTTAGACCATGCAGCCACTGAATCGGGTTTCAATTTAGGTGAAATATAATATCTGGACGTGGGAATGAGACCCATGTTATTTCTAGCTTAGCATACTAATGCTCTACAACTTAGGGCCGGTATTATGACTCCTGGATAAATATTAATCTGGTAGATAAATATTTATATCTGGTGGATAAGTTAAACTTTGTCTTATGACTGCCAGATAAAATATATTCATACATTACATTTTTATCGGGAGGTTTAAGTACCTGATAAATTTTATCTGGAAATTAAAATTATTTTTTCCATAATGACGCGTTGTTTTTAATGAGGTTTCTCCTATAAGAATCTGTTTTTAGGTTAAAATCTTGGCTCGCGTGTTTAGTAAGCACAGGCCCGGGCTCTAACTATAAAGTTAGAACATTTAATTCGCACTTTTATATAAACTGACAAGCTATTTGTAGAGTTATATTTATATAAGAACAAATTATCAAAATGTGAGTACAATAAATGAAATTTTGTAAACGTTGTACCGAACTATTGCCCACATTTTGGCAGACACCGAAATAAGTACTTGCAAGACAACTTTGTGACCACGTGACCATAAATAAAAGTATAGCACGTGACGCCATCTGTTTCCTCGCACTCGGTTAGCCGCCATTATTTAAAAAATGTTGAGCGTTCTCACCACTCAAGTTAATAATAATATTTAGCACCGCGTCTTAACTACCCGTTCGGGTTATACGCTTAAGTACTAATTACGCTAATGGATTAGGAATTGGAGGGTTTAATTAGAGGAAGTGAACCCGCATTTGCGTGGAGGAGAGTGGAAAACCATTTAGGAAAACCACCCCCAGTTCACCCGACCGAGATTCGAACCTCGATCTCCCCGTCCTCAGCGGTCGAGCTCAACACGACTGGCGCGTTAGCCAACTACGCCACCGAGGCGGGTACCACTCAAGTTAACTTGATCTGTGCTCGCTAGGTTGTAACGCTATAAGCAGGGCTTATACGCATGCGCGCATCAGTAAAAACAGTACCAACCTTGCGTGCTCTGAATAAAAATATATTTATCCTACAGATATCTATCTATCTGGCAGATAAATTCAGTTCATAAGATGCGTAGAACATTAAAGTGGCTGATAACATTTATCTGGTAGATAACGTTAACCTTCCAATAGTAATATTTATCCGGTAGTTATAAGACCGGCCCTAAGCTATTCAGATACTGATGACCAAGGTTAACATACCTCTTCATGTATATTATCAAGCCTGTAAAGTTAAAGCTTTTATGAGCGGCAGCAAAATGTAAGGTGTCCACTTTTCCTCTTTGTTTGGGATAGAGTCCCCAAAGTAAGTAAAAATGACTCGTACTGATTTTGTTCCTGACTTTGTTCCCGATTTGTTAAATAAAGTAAAGCGATTAGAAATTTATATGTGTGACATAAAACATATTTAAGTTCGGTTGATAAAATATTTAGATATACAATCACATAATCATTGCCAGTGGCGAGTATTTCTCACTCATTTCAACCATTGTTCTTAACTTTTGACTCGAACTATAGCTTATTTGAAGACTTTGTTATGTAACACCGCTTCTCCTATTTGATAGAAGAAGTGATGAATATATTAACAATTACATATATAAACAAGGAAGGGGAGGAATAAACATAAAAGAGATATACAAGTTTAACAAACTAGTTTATATAAATTCAAATAAGACGAAAGAATTACAAATGGTTGCACGAGATATTATCCAAAATATTCCATTGACTATTAAAGAAAATTAAATCAGTTACTTTAGATATGTTTATCCCAATAGGGAACATTAGGTGTGAAACCCCTTGGTTGGAATTTCAATCAACACAAGTATGGTTGTGTCTATATTATAGCTCGTTAAAGTAGAACTAACACACATTATACTTCGAAGGTGCGTCTGCCTCAACACAACGGCAATTTAAATTGGAAGCAATTGTTAATTAAGGTTAAGCAATAATACAACAATACATAACACTACTTCAGCCTTGCGGCTACTATACTTTGACCAAAACGGCATTTACAAGAATAACAGTTAACGATGCCTAATTCTAGAAGGTTCTAGTTTAAAGAGCTACAACGTTGGTAAATAAATGAGCTAGCTAGCATGAGCTAACTCAATATTTAGTTAAGAGTTAAGAACGTTAAGTTCCTAGTAGAGGAGCTATAGATTTACAAATAGTTAATGGCGAGCTACCATGAATCTAGACTGTAAAGATACTATGGCCAGTCTATTCTTCATTAGTACTGCCTTTTCTTTCAATAGTATATTTAAATATCAACACAAGTCTGTATACATACTATAACAACAGCAACAAGTTTAAACATTAACTAATTCAAGTGGCGCCTAAAGGGGGCCAGACAAAATAAACAACACCACGTGGGCCACTACTCTGGACTAATAGTGTACCCACAAGTTGAGTACCGTAAAAAGGTACAACAATATAAAGATTAGAGACTGGTATCAATCAAAGACCAAATAGGTCATGAAACAAAGCTCTAAAAAATCTGATTTCCAACCAATATTGGATATAAAGATTTAAACTAGCCCGAACATGGCCATACAGTATATGGCGTCTTGTTATTGCCCAGGTATTTAAGACTATGTCTTATTGACAGAAACTCTGACATAAAAAAATATGTCTTATGGATATAGAAAAATAGAGATAAATCTCTAATATTCAAAACTATGACTTGTGGGCATAAAAAACAAGTCAACAACTTTGACATACAAACTATGTCTTATGTACATAGAAAAATAGAGAAAAAAGTATATCAAAATATTACTAGATTAAATTCTCATAGTCACAGACTTTAGTTCATCTGCGGCGAGGAGGTGAGACCGATACCCCAAACATTGTGATCACCACTTGCCTAGTTCGATGATCATTGGTTCACGTCCAGGCTGTCCTTCCGACGAATCGTTACAATAGAATACAAAATGTGAAGCGAGGGATGGCTGTTTTATACAAAATTAACTGACGTATTAGGAAAGGAACATTCACAAGAGAAAGGGAGGGTGAGTTTGCAGAATTGAGAGAGAGCCCACTAGCGCTAGAAGACGGCCACTGAGGACAACACAGGGAATCAACTTCTAGTAATTACATCTAACTCGGGCCACCATGTAAGATATCCTGATGTTGAACCTCCAGGAAGTGTTTGAACGGTCATCTGGGGCACTTTTCCCCAAGTTTAGGTGTTTCCATTAACATAATTTCACCGTGAGTTTATATCTGCCACACATTATTAGAATTTATTAATTCTTGTATTTACAATGATACTATATATATATACTCATATATATATAATATATATATATATATATGAGGTATTTTGAGTGTAAGTGCTAATGGGCAATTAACACGTTACAGTTAAAAAGTGGTAAATTCCAACCTTCGACTAAATTTATTGACATTATTATATAACAAAATAACTATTGGATATATTATGTAGGCCTACCATTTAAATGATTGCTATCCTCATTGGTGTTATTTGAATGACCTTCTGCGGAAGTACTAAGAAAAAGTTGACCTTTTAATATTACAATTAAATTTATGTCTCATTGAATAAACACATTTAAAGTAAAACAATGAAAAATACGAATTATTTAAATTAAGAACCTTTCTATGTGACTTAATTCAAACTAAAAATTAAAATAAATGTTCTTCTATTGCCATTGAAGTAAGTTAAACTAAAATTGGAAAGCTAATATTTTCTTATATTCTCAATGATAAAATTTTGGTCCAAACGAAAGATTTATTGGAATTTTCTCATTCAATAATCAACTCATGATACAGGCGTGAAATAAATATAAACCAATGCGTGTAAAATTGCTCAAAATCCTTTTGTTTGGACCAAAATTGTTTCAATGAGAAAAGAGGAAAAATTACACTCTAATTGTTAGCTCAACTTATAATAATAATACATATTTTTTTACTTATTTTTCAACAACCTACTATTCGGAAACATATTTAAAACGTTACACACTCGATCAGTTCAGAAGAGTTTGACAAGTCGGGCCACCACGCACTGGTCGACCAGCCGCACGACCAGCCGCACGACCAGCCGCGCTGCCCGTAACCAGTGACCAGAAGCGAAGTTAGCTAGTTTGGAAGTCACGTGCTACCCGCAACAAGGACCGAGTATCTTGTGACATTAAACTCCCATTGTACTTCTTTGTCTTTGACGGGAGGTTCAGGGTTGAAATATCAGCCGGGTACATGAGGGTGTAGTCTGACACCTTAGCTAAGAGGGCAGTGTTGGGAACAAGCCCCGATATGACCTAAAAATAGATCATTAGTATTTAGGTGTACCCTTTCATAGTGATGAATTGAAGGCCGGGATGGTGGGTGTTCTGTCAGTTCTAGAATTAAGCTAGTTTATAAGTCGTGTGCTGATATAGTCAGTTGATTCAGAATATGCAAGTTAAATACCTAAAATGAAAAAATTAATCATGTTTTGATTTTCAAAAAAGGTTTTCACTTACTCTCCCCACAACTATACGGATTAATTTCCTATAATCCAACCCTCTCAGCCCTAAACTTTATATTAAGTATGTAATAGCTCCTGTGTTTAACGTTCGAATCAAGCCTATAAAAAACATGCTATTATATAGTCTGTGTCTAAGAAAAAATATGTATTTTATTATTTTGTTTATCATACTGGTTAGTAACATATTAATCTAATAGGTAGGAATATGAAATGTTTATTAAATTAATACACTCACGATGGTCAGGAAACTTAAGGATAGATAACAATGATAATTCAAATATGAAAGGGGGAGGGATCAATCTGAGATTTGAACCTAAACTTCTTGGTCAGTGGTGCGGGTAAAACGAGAAACTAATACACTCACCAGTAGGCACTCTGTATAAGGTACCATACTCGTCTGGCTTTCCATTTAAGGAAGGTTGGGATTAAACTCTTGGTTGCGTGCCCTATGGTTGGTTGACTTTACCTAAATTGTTTCCCTCGTTCTCTATTCTTGAATACGGGTACATTTTCTTCTGAATCGTACCTTCCACATTCTTAGCCCATTCGTGTAAATTTAAAGAAACCCCAGACGAATAGTAAACACGCGGAATACATAAAAAACGTTAAATACACTAACGCTAACGCTAAAGGTAAAAACATACAAATTATGGAGTTAGTTTGGTTTTGCATTAACATGGTAGAAGTGGGCGAGACTCCAATATAAGGGGCTAAGTGTCATATCAACTCATCTTTCAAAATGCACAATGTCTGGGCTTTAATAGACAAAAAGACAGTAGAACTTCTTTACTAAAAGAGGAAATCAATAACATTTTGAACGCTGTTTAGTTGTTTTTCAGTAGTAGTCTTTTTTTTAACTAACCAGACTGATCGATGCACACAAAATGAATAGTTCATAGCACCGTCTCTACTCTTCAACCTTCTAGCTCTCACTATCTCTTATTAAGGGCCCTCAATATACTTCAGACCTTTTTAATTCTCAACAATTCCTTATTTAAACGTTCTTGAAGTCAGAATTTTACCACGCTTCATCTAAAAGAATTTATTCCTATAGTCATAAAGTATTTATTCGTTGCTAGATTAGCCAATTTTCACTAAATAGTTAAATGCATCCCAAAAATAACTATATAAACATGGATGATTACGATATAAATTGTGTGTACTATTGATTAATATAATTATTATATTATTGTATGGTGTAGGCCTATATATTAATATTTATGTACAAAACTTTATCATAGTATACTTACGGTTATTTATTTCTCAATGTTCTTTCTCATACAAAATACGAGTAAATAAATATAAATGGAGGAAAGTTTATTTTCACGACGTGTTATTAATTTATTAGCCAACCGGTTTGTTCACTTACTAACACTAATGAAGAAGCGATGAGGAAGGGATAATTTAGAAGAATTATTTTCGTATTTTCTTAACGAGACAGTGAGAAACTATTTATAATATTTGTAATATTGTAATATTGTAATTTGTACTATTTAGAAGAGAGCCCCTCAGAATACCAACCTCCGACTTGCTAGAAAACCAGACTAGACCAGTTTTACATATAGTCCGTTTTAACACCGATGTGGGTAATAGGGAGAGTTCAAGCATTAGGCCTATGTAAGCACCTTTGAGGACATTTTGGACCTCTTCCCCTATTGTAGTCAAAAATAAGCAAATGCCCACGCTCCCTCCCCACCCCCCATCTCGCAAATGTTATATTTGTCGACTTTTTTTTTATTCACAGAGATAACCATTATTCTTCATGAAATTTATAAATTGCTGGTGCTTATTAACGTATTAACTTAATGGTGTGAAATAATTTAGCAAAAATACTGTTGTAAAATTAAATTAAACTTACTATACTAAACAGGTCAAATTTAAAAAAAATTATACAAATATTTTAATTTTTTTAAATTTACACTTAATTGAAATTATAAAACAGCGAATTTATGGATTATTATAGTTATAAAAAACTTTAAGCCTTTTTTTAATCTGATGACAAGCTTCTAAATACACATCTCGACACTTTTAATTATTATGTCTCTATTTGGGGTAGCTGGGTCGTTGCGCCATTTTCCCCGCTCTCTCTTTTCCTAAGTAAACATTGTTCTGACCCCTCTTCCCCCCTTGTCAGCAAAATTAAGCAAAGCTGCAACCCCCTATTCCCTAAGGTGCTTATGTAATACTCGAATGCCCCATATAGCCTATAGTCGGGTTGCTATATGTGAAGAACCAAACTCTATAGCCTATTTCACTTTTGACACGAATTGTGTCAACACTACGTCTATGAGTTGAATAAAATGATCTTTTGTCGATAAGTTAAAACCTAATATGCCTTTAGGCCTATTATTATTATTATTACTATCATTACTACTATCATCATTATTATTATTATTTAGCACAGCGTCTTACTACCCGTTCAGATTATCCGCTTAAATATTAATTACGCTAATATGTTGGGAATTGGGAAAGTTGAATTTATAAGAAATGAACCCTCATTTGCGTGGAGGGAAAGTGGAAAAACATTTAGTAAAAAACACCCCAGTCCACCCAACTAAGATTCGAACCTTGATCTCCCCATCATCGCAGTCTAGCTCAACACGAAACTAGCGCGTTAGCTAACGCCCCGAGGGGGTTTTAGGCCTATTACTCGTAGCATTTAAGAGGAGATTAACATGTTAATCTGACAATATTTGCTTATGAAAAATTTCGTAGATCAGATGAATAATAGTACCTAACAAAATTGTTAGTTTAGAGGATGTGCACACGCGTTAGATTGTACAGGAGATAGAAAAATCATAGCTATAAATAAAACGCACAAAACCATCCCCCATCGTACTTTACCTACCATCACCGTCTATTTGATATATTGTGAGCTTGACACCTTAACCACGTCACAATTGATGATTTTTTTTCTAAAATAATTATTATTAAGTGGTCCACCTACTGGAGCGCTGAGACTAGTGCAGATGTCCACAAATTTCAAGTTATCTGAGAAGTGTTTTTTTTATCTTAAAATAATAATAATTATTATTATTATAAGATAAAATAATAATAATAATTATTATATAATTATATAATAATATATAATTATTATATATTATATAATAATAATAATAATAATTATTATTATTATTATTATTATAAATAATAATAATTATTATTATTAATATTAAAACCCTACAGTTATTATATATATTTTTTAAAGGGTGAAATTTTATCGTTCTAAGGGCTGTTTATTCCCCAATATCGAAGTGTTGAGATCAAAGCAAATGGTTAAAAACATAGATCTAGCCATCCTCAAACAGATGGCCATGTTTTAACAGGTTCACAACATAACACCAGATAAATAAAAATTGTTGTAGTGGTTTTTTATGCTTCGGAGCTTCCATTCCCATGAGAAATACCGAAATGTCACTAGTGAAAATATGTCCTTTTAAGGAGGTGATATCCTTAATTTGTTTAGTCTCCCATGACTGTTTTGCTCCTAACCTTACTGATTCCATCCACCCACCCTCTCAATCAACCGATTCTACTCATCCAACGAAGGTCTGCTTTTAAGTTTCCACGTAGACGCGTTATTGGAGCAATGAAAGCTGGAAGGAAAAAACTTGCCCCCATTTCGCCAAACCATCCACCCTAAAAAAACCCATTCCAAACAAAAAAAAATAAGGACACGTGATAGGGGCTATATGGGTTACAAGATATTGGCTGAATTCGTTGAGAAGAATTTTTTTTTATAACTAAAAGAAAGCATAAAAAGGATCGTAGAGAAAAGTGAGTGGAGGAGAGGGTGAAGTAAAGTTTAAACGAAGAGTGGAAGGGATGTGAATTGCTCTGATGAGGGTTTTTTCTTCTTCCCCTGGAGGGTGTGAAAACTGACCACTTACGACAACTTGGCACCCACTATAAAAAATATGTTGGTTACAAGTGCCCCCAAGACAAGAACATGGCAAAGTGAACGGAGGGGCATTAGATTTAAAGGAGGGATTTAATTGAAAGGGCCACTTACAAAAGAGCTGGAACAAGTTGAAGACGTTCAGAAAGCCAGCATTATTTGAGAGATTGTTTACTATCTCAAAATATTTTATACTCCAAAACGAAGGCAATAAATAACCAATATGTCCCTATATGATTACAAATATTATTATTTAAGTTCATTTTCAACGTAGTGTAATGCAAATGTCGCATTTCTAATAAGTTGTAAGAAACATGGATAAATTTGTATTTTAAGGTTGACTTCGGTAGTCTTGAGTTAAGTGCTCAATTTATGACACGATGTTCGTAAGTTAAAACCTATTCGGGATCAACAGACTTTTCCTAAGCGATAAAATTTAATAGCACAGCTTTCTTCAGAGGGGAAGTAAATCCATCGGTCCCATATCGATTGTGGCATATAATATAATCCAGAAATTATGTTAAAACTACTTTCATGGCAAAATTGATAGGCCTTTTGACTCTGGCTCATAGAAATTCTCGTGTGCTGATATAATGAGTTGGTCCAGAAAGTGTACGTTAAATAACCCAAATAAATAATAAGGCCTAATAAATAAATCTTATCACTAAAAATAAACTCATGTTTTTACATGAGTACAAGAGAAAATGTTTGAAAATTATTTTAGGGTCTTTGAAGCGTCAGATATCATTTTTCGCATAATAAATACCGTAATTTGACTTGTGAGAGTATCTATTTTTGATTAGGTGGTGTCTTTAAGAAGCATTTAACTCCAAGTTAAAATGAAAATGTACTCAGATTTCGAACAATTGAACAATCGAACTTTAACTCCACTCTATAGTATAGCTAGTTATATCTATTTATATATCATTCAAAATTGATATCTTACCACTAAGCCATACTAATACGTCATGTGTGTGGTATTATTCAAAGATTTAATTTAAAAAGGATTATTTAAAATATATTTTTTACTATTAATGATTGAAATAGTAATAAAAAATGATGAAATAATTTTAAACCTAAGCAACGTTTGTGCAACAAGGTGAGAGGGGCGCATTTTAAATTTAGGTAATTTAATAAATATCTATTTTCACCATTTTAATACTTAATGTGATTGCGTAAGTATTTATAATAATTACTTTATATTAATAATGTAATAATATTACCAATAACAATTTTTAAAAATGAACTCTGCTTAGTGAGGTAGTATTACGTGACAATAAAACTAGTAGTGACTTTAACATATATTTAATTGTTCTAATTTATTGAAGGGGGGCGCTTACCCCCAAACCCCGCCTTGATCCACCCCTGGTACAGCAATGATCTATCTCTCTCATTTTAGACTCAATAGTCAATAATTACCTATTTTATTGGTCAAAATTTATAAAAGAGAAATGTAATAGTAATGCGATAACCATAAGATGTGCATCCCCTAATAAAATGCCGACAATTTTAACCGGAATTCAAAATTTTAATACGAAGTGTTGACCCTTGGGGACCCAATATCGATATTTTTTATTGGTCAAAATATACAAATGAAGACGTTACTTTTTTTTAAATAAAATTATAAAATTTAAAACCATGAGTCAAAAAATGTTTTACGTATGTATATTGCAATTTGTTCTCGGGTTTGCTAGTGTATATTATATTAAGAATTTTGAGTAAATATCTCCATTTCTAAACAATAGAGCGAGAATGTCCGTGCGTAGTTCCGTACCATTTATTTACTTTCTTCATGATCCTTTGGAAGGGAGGAAGTATTGTGATCGTCTAAAAAATCTAATTCGAGATTTTGGTGAATGTGAACGTTTCATGACCTCCTCAGCTCGGAAAAGTGGTTCTCAGAATACCGTCTCTCTGTCATTCGTCCACGATCCGAAACCAATCTTATCAATCGGGCCGGAACTTGTTGTCTAGGGTTTCCCCACAGGCATTGTTTCAATTATTTATCTTCCCCAACATTAAGGGTAGTTTAATTAAAGGCAAAAAGTGGGAAAATAGACCCCTTCAGTGGTTGAATGGTTTATGCGTCAATATTGTGTTGACCTGGCCGATGTGAGGGGGAGATTGGTGTTCGAATCTCAGTCGGTACAACTGAGGGTGGTTTATTCCTAAATGGTCTCCCACTCTCCTTCCACACAAATGTGGGTAATTACTTCTAAAATGTTTCCTTTTTCATACCTATCTCATTAAAGTAATTATCAGATATGCATAAAACCTAAACAGGTAGAAAGATGGCGATAAATAAAAGGAAATATAGATTTTCTCAAAATCGGCTCAAACGATTTTGATCCAAATTCGTATTTAAGAACAGTTTAACACTGTACACATAAGGAGGGGAGTCTTATTTTCCCAGGAAAATTAATTACATAAACAGATATCGTTAACTTTGATAATATTTCAGCAAATCTTTAAATACAGATAAAATTATTACTACAAAGCTGTAGATCTATTAAATATAAGTTTTTTTATTTTACTGCATTTTTATAACATCAAAAATATACGAACTATAAAAAATTAAATATTTTTTAAATGGAGGTCTTGGGTGTTGGGAGTTGAATACTCACTGAACTAATACACTCCTGAAGATCGGAAAATTATTTATATTAAAAACTTTAAGATAGGAGCTGGGAAATGATGGGAAACTTTCAAAATTTATAAAACTAATATAAAGAATAAACTAGTCCTTAGTGAAATTGAAAATTTCAATTTTTTTTTTATAAAAACAAAAACCCCTCAAAACGAACACCAAAAGCAAAAATTATTTGAAACAGGGTAAATTAGTGTATTGATATAGTATAAAAAATTAATAGCAAAACTGGCGATTAAACATTGGTGAGAGGACAGTTAAAATAAACATAATATACTAAAGTTACGCAATGAACAGTTATGCAAATTTTGTTAATGTGTTTTTGTAACAGTGTATATTATTTCGGTTCACATATCTTCCAAGCTGCAAGTAAATGCCCACTTCAGTGGTCGAATGGTGTAAGGAGTCACTTGATAGGGTACTTCTCACTATGCAGAGAAGGGTTCCCATTGGACATAATATGTCCTAGTTACTGAATATACATAATGCATAGACATAAGGTTTGTACATTCATTCATTCATGTGGGTCTTGTCTCATTGTGTGCAATAAAGGATAGCGGGCCTGCCTATACCGTATCGGTAGGGGTGCTAATCCCTGGGAGAGGGGGAGAATTGCTGGAACGTTCAGGGAGAAGTTCTTCATGATATTTTGGTCAGCAAGAAGCACAGTAGATATAGCCGTCAAGACAATTTTTCCTCCATGCAAATTTAAGTACACTTACTCTAAATTCAACCTTCCTCATCCCTGACTCACACACGTACAGTACATCCCTAGCGGGTAGTAAGACGTGGTTAATATAAGTAAATGTCTCCATTTTTAGGAAAAGGAGCAACAAATTCCATGCGGTGGATACACCATACAATTTATTTATTCAGCTCTAATTAACTAATTAATATAATTAATGAATCGTGTTCATGGCCTCTCTTTTTTTGGCTTCTTGAAGAGTAAATGTGATTAATTAAATGTAGCAATGCATCTACATCTATACATCTATAGTAAACATATTTATGGGGTCAGTTTTTAATGATAAATAAAATTGTTTCTTTTAATTTTACGAACTAAAAATAATTTTAGGGTAGTTAACGATTTTTTTTAAAATTTGAAATGAATTAGAAATATTTGAACACTTTGGTTTAAAATTTATATATAAAGAGTGATGATCAAGATTATGTGTTTATTTTTCTGAGTAAAACTTACTTAAAAGCTAGTTTACTTAAAATATGTTTTTGAACATTATCTCCCAAACTATAATACACCATATTAGATAGTTTGTGCCATTGCGCAGTTTTATTTATTTTTATGTTTTTACAGGTGATCATTAATTGTGTATTTATTTTGATTACACACTAATTAGTCATATTTTTTGTTTAAGCTACCTTTTAAATAAGCTGTAATAGTTTTTTTTTAAATTATTTCAACTGATATTATGGAAAAGGTGAAAATAATCGGTACAACACAACCGTAAAATCTTTCTCGCAATGTAGTGTAGCCTATTATAGCTTGGAACCAAAAAAAGTAACAATAAACTTAACTAAGTAAGTTTTCCTCAGAAAAAATAGATTATCTTATTAATCCCTATAAGTACTGTTCACAAATTCATTTTGAATAAAAATAGTTCAATCAGTCTTTAAAAGAATAAAAATTTTAATAAATTGTTTATTTGTAGACTATCTACTTTCAAATTATTATAATAATTTTTTTATAAAAACAAAAAATATTGTGCTTCCTATTATAACAAATTTTCAAACATTCATTTTAAATTAAATATTAACGTTTATTTTTGAAAAATCTCAAATCTTCTACATTAAAAAACTATTCTTAAATTAATTTATTTTATAAAACTATGCAAACATATTTTTTACCATGTAAATAATCCTTAGACACCGATTTTAAATGAAATCATTACACATATTTTTAAAAAATTTCAAATTTTTCTGAAGTCAAACAGTCATCAGTACACAACTATTAAATTATGTCTTTAAATAAAAACAAATATGTAATTTATTTATATTTCAGAAACCTATTAGATACTCATTTTGAACCAGATCGTTAGGGCCAGTTTTAAAATGTTTCAATCTTTTTAGATCAGTTATTACCTAACTAACCTCAAACTAACTTTTCCCGAAAAAACAAAATATTTTTATTTTTCATTTCAAATAACTTTCATATATTAAATTCAAACATAATTGCCAAAACCATTTTTGAAACATTTTTAACTAAAAAAACCTCATCAGTAAACTAACCTAAACAAATGTTTCACCATAAATCAGGTACACAGTGTTATTTTTAGGTCAATTACTTCCTAGTTTCCATTTTAGACAAAATCTCTAAAGGTATTTTTGAAAAATCTTTGATTTTAAATAATCATTAATCTGTAGACTACCTTTAATTTGAAGAATAGTGTCAAAACCAAAAATTAGTATTTAGGTAAAGCTATTTAACATTTCAATATCAAGTTTGAACCAACTCCATCAAACCGTTTCAGATCTAGGCACAGGAACAGATAGACAAACAAGGTATAGATCAAGTATAAAAGCCAGAAGTTTGAGTTCGGGAGCATCTAAAACGTAAAGATCCATTACAATCTCTAAAACTCGAAAACTTTCACGGTTATAATACTTTTTCTCTATACGAGAGAGTAAAAACACCGCAATTTGACATTGTATTGATTGATGGAGGGGCAGGCTGGGTAATATAGAGGAAAGGAGGGGAGGTATGGAAGGGGGGTGAGCGGAGAGGTGAGGGAAGGAGGAATGGTTTGAGAGGAGTGGCATTGTGAAATCACAAGTGTCGTGATAGCATGCAATATTACTACTAGGGTTATGTTAGTCACAAAGTATCAGTCAAGAGGAACTGGGCCCTCTTATTAATTTGTGCCTAGTTCATATATTATATGTATAAAGGTATTTTTATTAGAATAGCGTTTATATTAACTTATATTTACGTTGTGTAGCACGGGCCAAGTTGTTTTTGCTCATAGACACGTTTTTCAGCTATTGGTCGACATTGACCAGAAAGTCTAGGGTTCGGATCTCATCCGCATGCACTAGGGATAGTTTCCATATTATGTGATTCATCCCCATCATTTTTTCATCCTTCATCCATCCAATAAGGGTGAATATCTTTTTAATCACCCCCAGTATAGTCTACTCACTAAAATAAGTCATGAAAAAATGTATAAGCCCTTATCACACATGTCAGATTATGGTTGTATATTAATGGTTATTTTCTCAGTCAACCTCAATAATTTTGGTATCAAAATGTTCAGACAAAAAAAAACTTTAATATTTTGTATTTTTGGGCACTCCATTTACTCTGAAAGATGTTAGAGTGACCTTAAATCAATAACACTATGACACTATCTTAGAAGCTAAATCGTAGTAGATAAGTTACATACCTTTCATAAAAAGCTAGGTGTAGAGTTCCGTTTGAAAAATGTAATCAATACGACTACTATAAGGCATGACGTTAATAGAAACAAACTATACAAAGGATACCAGTAATATGTAAGTCGAAGAGTTAAAAACAAAGTCAACGTAATATATCTTGTTTGAAAGACTTTCTGTTCAGAGCACTTCAACGAAAAACTTTTTTTTAAAGGTTGTTCTTTTTCTAATGACCCACTAACTTTAAACAAAGCCTTCAAGAATTCCCTACTGAGAGAATAAAGCCACTTAAACACGTATCGGCGGACGTTGAGTTGGTACAATGGTGGAAGAAAGGACGCTCAACTACCGACATAAACTTTATTTATCCCACCTACAAAAGTTAGATTACTCACAAAGTTTATAGACCTCTTACCAGACGTCTCGTTTATTGGTAAGTTTAGATACTCTCATGGTTGTTCAATACTGAGAAATGACTGATCTACTTCATACTATTCGACACGTTCTGATAAAAGTAATTTTATTTATATAAATAATTTATAAGATACAATATGATATAATATATATACACAACACGTAGGGTATTACTATCTGTCCAGGCAATACATATCTTGGTTACTGGTTATATAGAAACAAAAAAGTAGAGTTTGTGTGGGTAGAAATTAGTTTTATGAAACTTAGCGATAGAAATTAAGAAATTAAATATATAGGATACAATAAAGGAAATTAGTGGACTAGCCTTAGTACTGGAACTATAAATGTAATAATGTAATACGTAAGACATAATTATTTTTATATCGTCTTGATTATTTTGAAGCTGAGGTTCTTGCGAGAGTATGCTGTCTATCTCAACAATGTATCTACTTTCAAATTGCATTAATTTACCATCTGTTGCATAGGTTTTAATCAGGAAACTGTCCCCAACAAATCTGAAGTGAGCTATCATCTTGTTCTAAAACCCTTAATACGGGGAAACTATTTCAATTTTCATGTAACTGATCCTGTCCTTTTATAGTATTTTATTTTTACCTTAAAACCCAGGGTTCTTGACAGCTTAATAGAAAAGGTAGATATTAAAAGGGTAATTTTAGATTGAAATAACCCGTTAACGCGAAGAGAGGATTGTAAAACCAAATTGAAAATCTTATTTGGAAAACCAACCTCCAGATTGCAAAAATGTGAATACAAATTTGCCCTCCACACCAATTGTGGCCCAGTGGCATAGTAGGTGATCTAGTCAGTGGGGGCAAATATATTTGTATGAAGAACTAATTTATTTTGCACGGACAATCAAAAACATAATAATTGCATGTGAATGGGAAAAAAATAACTCTATAGTGGATGTATATTATATTTCGATCAGGTTAATGAAAGACAGTAAAATAATTCCACTTGAAACTTATATTTTAATAAATACATATTTTAGATATGTACTCGTTGACCTTGAAGGACTTGGGGTCAAGTGCTCACCTCAGGACCCGAGGCTCGTGGGCTTGAATCATGCCGGGGTTGACAGTTATTTCTAGAGGGATAAAAATACGTAGCACAACTTTCTTCGAATGGAAAGTTAAGCCGTGGTCTCATGTACATTTTGGCATATAAAATATTTAATTTTAATTTCAAAGTATTTTGATAGGTAAAATTGACTTAAATTAGCTACTAATATCTTTAAATATGGTGAACTAATTATAAGAATAGATTATGATTAATTTTCCTTATAGAATATTTAATTTTAATTGCAAAGTATTTTGATAAGGTATGTTAGATCATCGTTTCCTGAAAAATTGGTAAACTCTTTCGCTCTCTCTCCTAGAAATTATCGTGTGCTGATATAACCAGTCAGTTCAAAAAGCACACGTTAAATATCGCAAATGAATAAGTAAATTTCACACCCACCACGGTGGCGTAGTTGGATAACGCGCTATTCGTGTTGAACCAAACCACCGAGGACGGAGAAATCGAGGTTCGAATCTCGGTTGGGTGAACTGGGGGTGGTTTTTTATAAGTGTTTTTCCACTCTCCCTTCACTCAAATGTTGGTTCACTTCCTCTAAATTCAACACTACCAATTCCTAATCCATTAGCGTTATTAGTACTTAGGCGTATAGCCCAAACGGGTAGTAAGACGTGGTGCTAAATATTATTATTAATATTATTATTAAGTAAATTTCACTAAAAATTAATCTAAAATTTATTTAGAAAACTGATGACTCATATCAGAGCCATAGCCTAAGGTGTAAAAGAATGTTCGTATATAACATTTAGGTCTTTGATATAGTAAACGATTAATGAAATAGAAAATGTTAGTATAATATGGTATCCTATTTATGGGATCCACCTATCGGAGCATTGAGAAGCGTTGCAGACGTTTTTTAAAGGGCCATTTAACTAACTGTTACTAATTTATCTATAGTCTAATAGTGTAACCTATAAGTAAATGGCTATAAAATGTCAATGAATTACTCACTTTAAAGAAAATAGCAAGATATGAGTTTGCTTAGAAAATATTTGATCTTGGTAATTAATATCCTCTTTTTTTAAAAGACTGGAATGTTCTATTCATCATTATATTGTAAACAGTATAATATTTTATTAATTTCTGTTGTCAGATTTTTAAATTAATTTAAAATTATCTTTTGGCAAAATTAAATATGGAATTGTAGTTGCATATACAAAGGCGTTTCCTAAAAGGTGCAACATGGGATGGGATCGAAGAGCATTGCACACGTTTAGAAATCACGTGCTATTTTTGGATTAGTTTGGTACTTTTTAATATTGCTCCAAACAAAATATAGGCGAAATTTATGGCCAGTTAACAAGATTAAATTTTAAATCTAGAGTCTTTAAATAAGTGTAATAACTTACATAAAACCTTATAGAGAAATACCACATACTCTTAAAATGTTATGTTGTGATCCTATCTAAACATGACTTTATTTGATAGAGGAAGCCTAGATCTAGGTTTATAACCTTTTTTCTTTAATCTCAGAAGTATACATTTTCACATAAGCTGCGTTAAATTTTTTTAAACGTTTTAACTCAAAATTTAAACTGTTTAACTGGTAAGAAATCTCTTGATAGCTCTCGAATACATTTTGTTGAAAACTGTATTTTAAAATATCAAACCGCTTCTTAAATATTGCGGAATTATTAAACTTCACAACGAGTTTCAGTATTCTAACATATAGCTTCATTAATATGTTTTATTTATTTTAAATATCAAAATATGGTTCACGCCTAGCTGGAGATAAAAGCTATCAACAATAATATGTACCTGAAGGATTAAAAACCTTACATTTTAAGCTTTAGAAGCTGCCCCTTCCATAACACAGGCTTGCGATGGAAAAATTTTCTTAAAACTATTAGCTGTCCTTTATATATTTTTGGGCACAGAATTATGCCAAAATAAACTATTTCTATTCAGTTTGTTTTCACTACTAATTTCATTATATACACGCTCCTACTGTACTTGATAGATAAACATTGACGTCTTATTCGGATTCAGCGTTAGAAAAAACTATAAAATCGGTGTTCAATTTTAAAAAAAGCTTTCATGAATAAAAATGTTTCATGTCTGTTTAATAAATACAGCAGTGTAAGAATATTTACCTCAAATAGATAACGCCATAAACGTTCAGAACGAGATAATACATACCTGAAATATTAATATATTATATATGATATAAACACTTATGTTATTCGGTAAATGTATTGACACTATTAATACATGTTTCCTGATATCTTAAAAACATATTGAGGTCAGAGAAAGGTTTTCAGATTTTCCCAAAAATCACAAAAAGTCTGAACTGTCACTGGGTTTTACCGCAAACCCTGTGACTTGGGCAATCAGGAATGTTGACTTGGGCGATGTCTTACCTAGGTATGACTAGTGAGCATTATGCAGGCAGTAAAGAGAATTAAAATTATTTTTCAAATAGTTTAGTTTCATCCAGACTTTTACAGAAAAACAAATAGTTTCCAGAAGTCATTCATTTGATTTTTTTACCCAGAGCTAAATAAAATGGTGAGAGCTAAGAGTGAAGACATCTGCCATCTTGTGAAAGACTTGAGGGGCTTGGTTGTATAAGAGTTGGAGAAGTGGTTTAAGAAGAAGAAGAGGTTTGAAACACCCCCGAGAGAGTGGCAAGTTAGTTAGGAAACAAAGGGAGCATTCCGTGCATGGCGTACTTTGCATTAATTATTTAAAAAGGGGAAGAGCAAAGTATAGTGTACTTTTCTTTTTCGTGCGTGGAAAAAAAAACCTGTATAAAGTTTTATGAATGAAACGGCTTATGTCTAAGTATTTAGTTTGAATTTACATTATCTATCAAAAGTGATAGCTGCAGATCACATGACTGGACGTATGAATACGTGAGAGTATATCAAGTATGTTTTCCTAGTTGTCAGATAATGTACCCTCCGTCGATATTGAAAGGTAGCAACTTGTTGGCTAAACGCCCGCGCGGTATGCTATACCTCCACACATGACTGCAGAATAGTTTGCCTAGCTACGCCCGAGGCCGGATTTAAAGAAAGCCTTAAGTCCTTAAACTATTTCTTGACTATTTGAAAGGAGTGATGGGGGAGGAGAAATTTCTTTTTGAGATGTTCAAATGGTTTGATCTACTAAATTAATTTTACCTTTTTGTTACCTTCCTAATAGAATCAATTATTCGTTACATACCTAGTTAATTAATAATGTTTGATCTCATTAATATATGGCCTGGCTTTTTTTTTTTTTTTTTAAGATTTATCCAAACCACACAATATTTTGTTATCAGTGCTACCCACATTTATTGGTTTTACATGGTAACATAAAGCAATTCTCCCATTTTCAGAATCTTAATTATTGTGAATAGCTAATTATGAATTTATTAATGATTAATTATTATATTCTAACATGTAGCTCAAATAACAAATTGAATCTTAAAGATTTTACTTTATTTTAGAACACTGAGCTTAAAAAAAATTATATAATTTAAGGGTCCCAATCATGATTTAAAGTATTTTATACAATTTCCGGATGACAAAAAAAAAAAGATTTGATAAAATCTTATCCATTGGACATATTTTATTTATAAAATGGAATTTATTTGTTTTTTCAACGTTATTATGACTGTCTATAGCTTTGTGGGAAAATAGTTAGATTCCATAATTTATTTAATGTTACTATAATGGCCACAATATAAATATTGGTAAAAATTTTGATAAATATTTCTTTTAGAAAAATTGTAGTTTAATAAGATTTACGTTGATGGACATTTTCTAATAAATTTCATGTTTAATTTTTTTTGTCAAATTCTGTTTTTTTACTAAATCAATTCTGAAATCCAAATAATAAAACTAGCCATTTCATATGCAAGTATTAATATAATATAAGAGAAAGGAGGTTAAATAAATGAAAAGCAAGGAAGAAGTATTGTATTTGGTTTAGGAGCTTAAAAACAATTTACATGATATCTCAAGTTTTTTTTAAGGTTTGGAATGTAGATATCTTTTAGTAATAAAATATTGTAGTTCTGTACTGTTTTTAAGAATGTATGGTGTTGGCAAAGATACCTGGAACTGGGTAACCAATTGTGGTGTATTTATTTATATTCACTCGGATGTCTGCTAAGTGAGGATCTATCATACATACAGTCAGCGTTTGAGTTTCTGAAAGAAACGGCCGGATTTATTTATATCTGTAACTTAGGATCTCTGGAACCACTTAACCAATTGCGGTGCGGTTTTTACTTTTATTCTAGCCAAATATCCAGACGTATTTTAGGATTATTTGTGTATAATTAGGTGTTTCGGTGTGAGTCCCGGTGAATTGTCAGCCAGATATTAGGATATTTTTAATATATTGGAACCACTTAACCGATTGCAATTTTTTTTTGTAGGATATATTTCTCCAGGCATGTTTTAACATGATATAATCATGTTTTGTATTGTGAGTCTCGGTGAAGGACCAGCGGATTATTTGTTTTATTCTTTGGAGCAGATAACCGATTTCACTGTAGTTTTATTAAGTCCATAGGATATTAACCAGGCAAATTTAAGCATGATATACTTCAGTTTTGTGGTTCGAGTCCCTGTTTAAGTTTCGGATGGATGTTGTATATATGTTATCTAGGATATTTATAACTATATAAACAATTGCAGTTCAGTTTTTTTAACTATGTAGTATTTATGTTTTAACATTCGTTTAATCAAGTGTTTTTCTATGAGTCCCTGAAAATAATGAGAGGTCTAGTGATAATGGATTTTGTGGGTCAGCTGGAAGGTGAAATTTCATTCTTCCGTGAAGGGTATAATAGTCCAGAATGAACTATAGGATAATATTTATATGTAACATAATATTACCTATTTCAACCACCTCAACTACTTATCTGGGCTACATGCCTAAAATAATTTTTGCGGGAAGTAATGTAAGCGATACAAATTAAAGAGGATGTAATCACATTTTCTTGGAGGGAAGTTGGGAAACAATTTAGGAAAAAGTCCCTGAATATTCCAGGCCAGGATTAGAACCCTGTTTCATCAATGAAAATGGATCATATGAGAAAATATATGTCCGCGTTTATGCCGATTCATTAGAATATAAATTATTTACGGTATGTCCTAGAATACATATTCTAATTTGCTATTCTGTTTATTATAAGATACTAAATATTTAATTTTGTGTATGTTTAGAGTAGATATTACACGTGTCTATAGGCTATTATTTTGGGGCATGCTTTTTTAAGTCCAATCAATAATGTTTCTACTACAATGAGATTACAAACAACTCCCAGACCCACTTAAGTGGTGTAGTTAGCTATCGCTCTGGTTTCTCGTTGAGCTAGACTGACGAAGACGTGGAAATCGCGATTCGAATCTCGCTCGTGTGAACTGAGGGTGGTTTTCCCTAAATTGTTTTCCACTCTCCCCCCACGAAAATGCTGGTTAACTTCCTCTAAATTCACCCTTACCAATTCCTTATTCATTAGAGTAATTAGTAAATAGGCGTGTTACCAGAACAGGTAGTAAGACGCGGTGCTAAAAAAAACGCTAACTCTCAACAAGAATGTATATGCAATTCCTTTAAATACTCTTTCCTTGTCCTATTGATTTAAGATTGACTATATAAAGATTATTTGAGAAACAGTGAAGTTTTGCTGGCATTCAAACATATTAATAAATAGTTCGTTCTGTGTGTGCTAGCTGGCCGTGAAGGTCCGACTATAGCGTAGAGTAGTTTAAAGGCGCTTGTCTAAAAGGTCAGTTGGATCAGCTTATTCAATTTAGCAAGTAATACACTAGCAAAATACTGACCGTTTCAAATGCAGTTAACATTCACACGTCTTCTAAACATTTACGTCTTGCAGTAAGCCAACAGCTATTACTCCTTCCAAATTAATTTCAAGAACAAATAAATGATGTATTTTGTTATATGTTAAAATCTCATACGCCTCAAATAATTATTGATTACCTTTATAATAATGATATTAATATAATAATATAATAATAATAATAATAATAATAACAATAATAATAAATGCTTTCAAAACCTGTAATTCTACAAAAAAGATTTATAGATTTATTGAAGGGTAAGATTGTGGGACAGTTTACCTTTAACGATCGCACGTTTATCTAATGGACTAATGTTCCCAGGTTTGATTCCTGACATAACGGAACTTTTATTTTTAGTGAAATGAGTGTTTCCCCCTTCAAAATGATGAGCTTGATGGACGGGGGAGGTTGTGTATTTTCAATTTTAAGATAGTATCAAAGTAGTGTGGTGATTTTATCAGTCAGTTCAGAAAATACACGTTAAAAAACCTCAAATACATTTTTAACCTGAAACCTTGGATGCTACGATGCTCTCTAAGTGAGATAGTTTATTACTTATTGAATAAAATAAGAAAACTAAGATGTACGCATTTATATTAATTATAACTAACTTTATCTAGGAACCAAGAGAGTTAGTAAAAAAAGTCTCAGCAATATTTCTATGACTTAATAATATGCGTTGTTGGCTAGCTTTCATTCTTTACGCATCTTCAATATATGCATTATTATGGATCAAGTGTGCACATAGTGCAGGTTATTTGGATTTAATACCTAGGCTCACCATCCTCTTCTCGTTTATGTGGTCCTGCTCCATCGAAAGTTGTCGGCACGTGGTATCATGAAAAATGTACTGAGAGCAATATAGAAATATTTTGAAAAGTATTGTTGTTGTCATATAAATAAAATAATTTTTATTGTAAACAAATATGTTTTACATATCCCTAGTTTTTTAAGATTTTCCACAACATTTATAAAATCCCATTTATGAGAATTTTTGCTAAAATTATATATATATATATAATGTTTGCTAAAATTTCATATATATAAAATTATATCCAGACATTTTATATAATATATATAATGTCTGGATATATATATATATATATATTTGAAGCTCTCACGGTAAAAGCTTTTCAAAAATACCACACACATTTGGGTAAAAAAAAACCGTAAACATACTTTTAATGTCTCACAAATTCCGTAATTCATCTTTTTGTAAATTGTTACAAACTCATTTCATGTGGGCACGCTAGCATTTAGCTCCAACCCAAGCTTCGATTTTATGTGTCCAGCCATTCAAATATTGAGATCTGTGTGAGACCTAAACAGACATATAACGTGAGTTTTTCATATGGATTCTATTTTTGGTATGGAACCAAAAAAATTAGTGGTGACTTTGAGTGTATCAAACTTGTGTTTATTATTTTTTATTCTATCATAATTTCTATTGTTATATCATTATAGTTTAAAACAATTCCATACCAAAAACGTTTAGTTCTCTTGTAATTAATTAATTAATATTTAGCACCGCGTCTTACTACCCGTTCGGGTTATACGCTTAAGTACTAATTACGCTAATGGATTAGGAATTGGGAGGGTTAAATTTAGAGGAAGTGAACCCGCATTTGCGTGGAGGGAGAGAGGAAAACCTTTTAGGAAATACCACCCCCAGTTCACCCGACCGAGATTCGAAACCTCGATCTCCCCATCCTCGGAGGTCGAGCTCAACACAACTAACGCGTTAGTCAACTACGCCACCGAGGCGGGTAGTTCTCTTGTAGATTGTATTTTTGTCCTTTATGATTATTTTAAATTGAGTTATAATAATGACTGAACTAAAACAATTAGATTACACATAGCTGTGAAAAATTAGTAGTAACTTAAAAGATTAATTTTCGTTCATTCTTAAAATAGTTATTTTGGTGGAAATAATGTAAAAATATTGAAGGACATATATATTTTTTTCTTCCAACGGTTTTTATTATATAAATTCTAGACATACAATGTGAATTAAAATACAAATTTTCTATGTAATTAAATCTAAACTCTTAGTTTTATATATTTCTATGTGAGAATCTATTTAGTTGTTCATATATATCTTCTTCCATATTTTTATTTAATCAAATACATATTCGATACATTTTAATATATGTAGGCCTAAAATCAGTTACAATAATACTATTACAAATATAATAATTATTGTGTCTCAAAAATTTACAAAAATGTTTCGATACACTTTCTTCATACAGATTGATATTTTGGGTCCTATTTGCCAGGAAGTTCGCCTCCCCAGATTAACACCTTGCGAGACTGGTATCGTCTGTCACGTAGGGCAGTGATGACCAACCCGAACACTAACGGTACGCAAAGGACATTTTAAGTTCCACCCTTAAGGTAAAAAATTAAAGCTATAACATTGGAATACAAATAAACGAGTTATTTCGGCCAACTTCACTTGTCACTAAAATTTGAATAATTTAGTTTATCCCCTATTCACTCTCTAAAGAGCCCTGTTGTTTTATTGTCCACTATGTAGAAAGGGGAAGTAGTCAGGTAATGTTTGAGGTTTTAAGCGATAGTTACATACACAATGCCAAAAGCATTGAATGTAGATAGAGGTATGACAGAAAATTATGTTGGCCACCCCTGGAGTAAAGTAACATAAAACTAAAGGACGCTTCTCTCCCTTCGCGTGTGAGCAGAGAATATTTTGTAAAAGAAACGCGCGATTTTCAAGTATGTAAACAAAAGAAAAAACTTTCAATGCACCAGGAATCCAAGAAATGTGTTTATTTGTGTGAAAACAAAAGAAAAATAGATTAAATTTATGCAATAGAGTTGTTAGCGTGAATGTGTAGTAATCCAATGAGCAGACATTGGTCTCCAAAGCCTGTATAGTTATTTTTTTAAATATGACTAAATAAAATATTGAATTAAGTTGTTAATTGGGGTTTTTATTTAACATATTTTTCTAAAAACTGGTAGGATAGCTTATAATTCGCATTTAAAAACAAACCAAATTAAAATCCATACATTAACTTTAAGATGTTGTATGCAGGCGGTTATTTAAAAATAATGTATTTATGGGTTTTATATCATAAAACACCTTTACCTAAAAGGAATTTACTAAATATTTATTATTTGGATGCTAAACATATAATAACTAATAGATCTACCTGGCATGTTAAGGTTTAACAAAAAAAAATCTAAACGATATTACGGCTGAGTAACAATACTAAATTCATATAGACAAATGTTCTTTTATGTAAACCAATAAAATAAAAAGTTGAATTTGAACTAACTCGTGTCATGTATGAGCAATCTATATACATATACTAGGTAACTAATATGTGTGCTTGTTGAAACAAGTTCATATTTAAATAATTTCCACAATTTATGATACTAGCAATTTGGTTTAAATAAAATAAAATATATATAAATGAAATAGCTAAACAAATCGTTCTACATGGTGCACTCAATAAAAGAATCGTGAATTTTTATTTACATATACTGTAAAGTGGCACGCATCAATTCCGTTAGTTTCGTTGTATAAGAGGTAATTTGATTCCCAGTGTTGTCGAATTAAACTATCGGTCGCTAGCGAGTAACCGGCACATCTACACATACCACGATATCAATGTTTTAAAATAGCACTGCTTTGTACCAGCCTTTCAAAACACCCTTTACTGGTTAAGTGGGCACACTCTAAGAACCTATAGCTTGTTTAGTTTGATTTTACAATTACAGAGACATCAGGGTTCAAATCCTGGTTAGATTTACTAATTATGTTTTTTACAAAAACGATATTCACAAGATTGTGAGTAATTACATTTCATCTCACAGTCCACCTTCATCATTCCTACTTTGCTACCGTGTTAATTGCAATAGTCCAAATGGATAGTAGACCCGGATCATTAAAAAAACTATACATATTAAAATCGCACAAGAATAAAAAGTATTGAAGCTACGTTTAAAAATATCTATAAATATGTTTGACAGTAGACTATGCCTCAACATGTTTCACATTCGTCTGCTGAACTATTTAACTTTGAATGTTACACTAGCAAGTATAGCACTGTGATTATATGGTACCAACAGTTTGAATATAAATGATATGTGATATATTAGTAGGAATTTAGTGTAAATTATGTGATCGTGTGTGGTCATTACTAAATTTACACAAACTCTATTATATAAATAAAAATTTAAATTATGTGTATAGAATATGTTAAAAAAATTGTGTAGTTTTTCATCGTGACGAGTTAAACTAAGAATAATATAATTACGATTACTAGAAACCACTATCGGCTACTACACAATAGTTTAAGAAACCTTGCAAATAATGACCGTCCCTGTAATAACATCTGTGTCTCCCTTCTCTTTCTACGCAAATACATCTTGTAATGTAGTAAGTGTATCTCTGCTACGTTTTGTGATGGATCAAGAAACTTTAGCACTTTTTCATTGTAGAATTACCATTCCAATTATGTTAACCTATTTCTATAAAGTGAAAGAGGAACGGAAAATACTTAACATTTCCCCTAGCTAGTTTATAGTTAAAGTAATATGAAAAGTGCACATTAAATAGCTGAAATAAAATAAATAATATAAGGTCGGTTTTCGAATCTCGGTCAGATCCAGTATGGGTGATTTTTATTAAATGGTTTTCCACTCTCTTTCCAATCAAATGGGGGTATCTTACCTCTAATATGTTTCCTTACTCAACCCAACCCCAATGATAACATAAAAATAATAGTAAAACCATGGTCTAATTAGTTTGCCATGAGCTGTCCTCACTTCCCCAAAAGGATACGGTGATCCAGGTGATTTGGCTATGATATTGACGACAAATTGTGTTCTTGGTGGTTAAGCCTATATAGTGACGGAAGCTGCTGATCCAAGTGATTAAGCCAAGATAGTGACGACAGATGGTGATCCAGGCTTTTAAGCTAAGATAGTGACGATGGATGGTGATCCAGGTGGTTAAACCAAGAAGTGAATTATGATTTATATCCAGCCAATACACTGAGTCCAACACCCATTGAACAAGAAACGAAAGTTTAGCGAGTATTTAACATATCAATAACGTGTCCAAAATCCTTTTGCTTCCACAACACTTTCTAATCTTCTTGGCATCGAATTAATAAGTCTTGCAACATACCTAGGGCTATCAGAGAGCTCTTCCCAAGCAGCTTCAACTTAATCCCACAGTTTATTAGAATTCCTGATATCCAGATTACGTTCACGAAGTATCCTACTCATTTCTGCCCATTAATTATCGATTGGGTTCATATCACAGCCACATGGAGGCCATGGAATAACATCAATGTGTCCCCCCCCCCCCATGATCTGCAAACCACTGCTGCACTAATCGAGAAGTATGAACAGGTGAGGTGTCGTGTTGATAAACAATTGGTCCTACGGGATATCTTTCCCGTACAGACGTTATTCTAGATACACACGTATTGTTCCTTGCTTAAATTTCCACCTATTTTCCAAATGACTCCCATACCAGCGTGTAAAATCCATCCCCAAATAGATACAGAGAAGTGACCACTATGTCGGCGTTGATGCACATAAGGTGATTGAAAACGAGCATTTTTAGGGCGATAAACTAGCACACGACCATCATTTGATGAACTCCATACCTTCTCGTCTGTAAAAATAGCTCTCCTCCAATATTCTAATGGCCGTTCTAAGTTTTCTTGTGCGAAATTCATTCGAGCCATCTTCTGCCGTTCTGTTAATATCTGTTTTGAAGCAGCAGTAAATGACTGAAGCCCTCCTTCTCTTAAGCGCTCCAAAATTGTGTCCTTAGACAATATTTACCCCAACCCACGCAGAAATCTGTCTGCTCGTTAAATATGGGTTTGCCTGAGCTACAGCAACTAGCGCGGCATCTTGTTTCCTAGTAGTTTTACGTGAAGCGCCTCCACCATTACGACACTTGAGGGTGTTTTATTCCATCTAGATTTCCACAAAGAAACTGTTTTTCGGGAACACGGTATTGGACGCGAAATTTTACTGTCCGTGTACCCTGCCTCCACTAAACCCAGAATCTTCCTTTATCAGCTTCACTTAAACGTCCATATAGTTCCATGGCTAAATTAACTGTGAACAGTAAGTTTGAAACACAGTTCAAACACTCCAAGGATATTTGTTTTGTTTTGCTCTCCTACTTAGAAACAAACAACGGTTGGTCAAATGAGCCGTCTTTTCGAGGTTTCCATCATGTGAAAGTTTTCACTCCTATGAGCCACTTGTGGGAATGTTAATAACACAAATTTTACCCAGTCGTTTTATAAAGTATATTATATAATTGAAGTTATAAAATACATATAATCAACATTAAAAAAGCAAAATTATAGCCTACTAGACTATAAATATTAACTATCGGTATAGTTGAACACTAAGTCCAAATTCCCGGCATATTCAGTTTGGTTTTTTAGTCATGGTAAGTTCGGGGCTTGAATCCCAGATAGATGGACTGAGAATGTTTTGCCCTAATTTTTTAAAAACCCTACCACCACCAAATTTTGGGTAGGCCTACATTAACTCTCAAACTATATCTTCCTCAACGCTACTCAATTAGAGTAATTAACATATATGCGTATATATAAAACGCTGGTGAAACGCGATAGTGAAAGAATAAATAAAATTTTGCCTAAAACCGAATGCCTGATAAACCACATCCAACAGTAGTTCAGGAAATGCTACAAGGCAAACTCATAGAAAAATTAATATTTTAGACACAACTCAAATTCAAACATGATTTCTTAAACCACTCCCTTGAATCGTAGCCAAGAACGATACTAATTAGTAAGAACCTTACAGTAAATTAATAGTCGCAAAATGGTCTAGGGGTAAGGTATCGGATTTCTATGCTGGGAGTTCGGGGTTATATCCTCGGTCGTGGCACAGATGATTCTGATTGCCAAACTCTTCCTTCACCTCTAACAAGACGTGTATTGATATCATCTAGTGAATATGTGGAATACCAAGCACTCACCGTGGTTCGAATCCCACGTTAAACTGCAGGTCCTCCATTTCATCTCACAATCACCCTACCATGACACATTAGTGTAAGTAAATACAACCCAAACGGTTAATAAGACTTGGTGGTAATAATGCTAGTAATAATATACAGTCGCAAAGAAAACTAAATAGCAGTCGTCAATTCATTCAACATGGTGAAAATATTTTTATTTAGAGACGTTATCCATAATATTTACTTTAATCCTTTTTTTAATATGTCAATATTAAAACTACCCTGCCAAATTTTCTCATTTATAAAATAAATATCAGGCTATGTTAAAATCTTATAAAACGTGATTTGCAAGGACAGTATAAGAAATAAACAAAAACCGACAATTAGAGAATGGTGTCAGATAATAAACAGAATATATGTAAATTAGATTGATGAACAATTATTTTCAAAATAATGAGTATTTCATGTGCATACTTTTTAACAGAAGAAACCAATTCAGATTCTAGCCCTGACTTTCTTGTCACAGGAAAAAAAAAATCAAAATTATTTAAACCTGACTTCAAAGCTAGTTTACACCTTGTATTCCTCACACTTCTTCATATAAGATACTCCCCTATCGCCACTCCTTATTTCGACCCTCCTTGAAAATGATCTTATCTAATACCTCCTTGATTCTGGAAGCCTAGCCTGTAACATCCAATTGAATAACTACACTCTAAACTATCGAAAGCGCATGGATGGAGAGGACATCGCTTATAGTGTGTTTGGTGAAGGTAGGGCCTATTAAACCACGGAGCAAGATTGTTCGTTGTACTCGTTTCACGGCAGCAAATAATGAGCACTGACTCGAAGGCCAAACAAAACAAACTAAAAAATATCATTTAGTAACAGGATTAAGCCGCTTCGGTGGTCACATGTTCTAAGACGCTACTCTCGCAATAGACTAGACTAACAATGACGGGGATATCCAGGTTCAATCCCGGTCGGTTTTACTGAGAGTGTTTTTTCCTTAATGGTTTTCAACTCTCCATTCACGCAAATGTGTGAACACTATCTGTAAATCAGCCTTACTCAGAATTAAAAAATTAAATCAAATAGCCTAAGGCGTAAAATCCGAATGGGTATGGTGCAGCACTAAAAATATATATACATATATAATTATTTATATATATATGTTATTTGGTTCTGGACCATCATAATGCGGAGTTGTCTAAACTTACATATTAATATATTGCTTCCTTGAAAAAAAGAATATGCACATTTAAAGTGCTCTATGCCATAGTAATGATTTAGTAAATAAACAACACATTAAATAATTAAATTTATTTGAAAATGATAATCAACGTAAATCTTATTTAATTACATTTTATCTCAATTAAAGTATTTATCAAAACTGTTACCAATAGTTATATATAGTAACATTAAATAAAGTATGTAGTCCAACTATAGTGCCACAAAGTTATAGTCAGTCATAATAACGTTGAAGAAACATATAAACTCACTTTAGTAACTAAAATATACCCAATTGGATAATATTTTATCAAATCTCTTTTTTTTCTACCCGAAAATAATATTAAATATTTTAAACTAAGATTGGGACCCTTAAATTATATACGTTTTTTTACCTCAGCGTCTTAAAAATAAAGTAAATTTTTTTTTAGATTTAATATGTTTTTTGCACTACATGTGTGGAATATAATAATTAATCGTTATAAATTCATAATTAGCTATTCACAGTAATAAAGATTCTGAAAAAGGAAGACTTGCTTTATTTTTACCATGTAAAACCAATAAATGTGGGTAGCACTGCTGCCAAAATAATATGTGCTGTGGTTAAATCTTTAACACCTAAATAAAAGATCCAGCCCATATATTAATGAGACAAAACATAATTAATTAAGTATGTAACGAATAAGCGTAGATATGAAATACAAATAACCTGCACCAAGTGCACACTTGATCCATAATAAATGCATATATTTAAGTTGCATAAAGAATGAAAGCTAGCCAAACAACGCATATTATTAAGTCATTGAAATATTGCTGAAACTTTTTTTTACTAACTATTTTGTTCCCTGATAAAGTTAGTTATATTTAATATAAATGAGTACACCTTAGTTTTCTTATTTTCTTCAATAAATAATAATCGATCTCACTTAGAGAGCAGCGTAGCATCCTAAGATTTTATTTTTTAAATTTATTTGAGGTATTTAACGTTCACTTTCTGAACCTACTGATAAAATCAGCACACGACTTTGATACTATCTTAAAACTTGAAAATACACAACATCGCCATCCCATTAGTTCATCACTTTAAAAGGAGAAAACCACATTTCACTAAAGATAAAACTAACGCTATGTAGGAATTGAACCTGGGATCCTCAGTTTAGTAAAAAAACAAGCTATCGATTGTGCAAAGAGTCCCACCATCTTACCGTTAAATAAATCTGTAATTCGTGCTCTTGTAGGATTCTTTGTTTAGAACAAAATTCTAAATAATAATAATAATAATAACAAGGTAACCTATAATTATTTGAGTATTATGAGATTTTAACATATAAGTTGTAGTGCAACTACAAAATACATAATTTATTTGTTCTTGAAATTAGCTTGGAAGGAGTAATAGCTGTTGGCTTACTACAAGACATAAATGTTTAGAAGATGTATGAAAGTTAACTGCATTTGAAACGGTCAGTATTTTGCTGACTGACTTTTTAGACAAGCACCATTTAACTATTTTACGCTAAACTCAGACCTTCACGGCCAGCTAGCACACACAGACCGAACTATTCTTAATATGTTTGAATGCCAGGAAAACTTCACTGTTTCTCTGATAACCTCCTTTATATAGTCAATCTTAAATCAATATACCAAAGAAAGAGTATTTAATGGAATTGCATACACATTCTTGTTGAAAGTTTTTTTAAATTTTAGCACCACGTCTTACTACCCGTTCGGATAATACGCTTAAGTACTAATTATTCTAAAGGATTAGGAATTGGGGCGGTTAAATTTAAAGGAAGTGAACCCTCATTGAGTGGAGGAAACGTGGAAAACCATTGAGGAAAAAATTCGCCCCAGTTCACTCGAGTGAGATTCGAACCTCGATCTCCCCGTCCTTGTCAGTCTAGCTCAACACGAAACTAGCGCGTTATTTATCTTCACCACCAAGTTGGGTCTGAGATTTGTTGATAATCTCATTGTAGTAAAAACATTATTGATTGAACTTAAAAAAGAAAGCCCCAAAATAATATATTCTAGACCAGTGTGATATCTGCTCGAAATACACACAAAAATAAATATTTGATACTTATAGTAAACATAATTACAAAATAAACTAAATATTCTAGTAAATGCCGTAAATGATTTATTTTCTACTGAATCGGTGGTCACGCGGACAAACAAATTTTCATATGGTCCATTTTCAGTGATGGATGAAACAAGGTTCTCATACTGACCGGACATATTGAGGGACGTTTTCCTACATTGTTAACCAACTTCCCTCCTAGCAAATATGGTTACATCCTCTTTGATTGGTATCTTCTTCATCACTATACCACAATAATTATTTAAGTCATGTAGCCCAGATGAGTATCAGAGGTGGTTGAAATAGTTAATATTATATTACATATAAATATTCTCCTATAGTTCACTCTGAATTATATTATCCTTTTCGCGGAAGAGCGGAATTTAACCTTCCAGTTGACCCACAAAATCCATTATTGCTAGGCCTGTCAGCATTTCCAGGGACTCACAACATAACATTTGATTAAACTAATGGTAAAACCTGCCTGAATATAAATACAACATAATTGAAAAAAAAACTGCAATGCAATCGCTTATGTGGTTATAAATATCCCAGATAACATATATACAACACCATCCGAAACTTTAACAGGGACTCGAAACCCAAGAACTAAGTATTTCATGTAGTTGGCTAACGCGCCAGTCGTGTTGAGCTCGACCGCCGAGGACGGGGATATCGAGGTTCGAATCTCGGTCGGGTGAACTGGGGTGGTTTTTCCTAAATGGTTTTCCACTCTCCCTCCACGCAAATGTGGGTTCACTTCCTCTAAATTCAACCCTCCCAATTCCTAATCCATTAGCGTAATTAGTACTTAAGCGTAATTAGTACTTAAGCGTATAACCCGAACGGATAGTAAGACGCGGTGCTAAATAAAAAAATAAAAAAATAAGTATTTCATACTACAATTTGCCTGGTTAATATTCTACAGAATATAATAAACTACCTCAGAATCGGTTTGCTGTTCCAGAGATATACACAAATATCCGGCTCATCCTTCACCGAAACTCACAACACAAAACATGATTATATCATGCTAAAACATGCCTGGAGTAATATTCTACAAAAAAAGAAAAAGTACTCCGCAATCAGTTAAGTGGTTCCATAGATATATGCACATATACAGCAGACACTTCACCGGAACTTACACCAAAACACCCGATCATGATTACTATACTATGAAATACTTGAATAAATACTCTACAGAGTAATACAAATTACACCTCAGTAATTATGTGGTTCAATAGATTTATACAAACAATCGTCTGGCCCTTCACCGGGACTCACACCAAAATACCTGAATATACACAAATAATGATACAAACTGCCTAAATATTGGTCCAGTATTAAAGTAAAAACCACACTGCAATCAGTTAAGTGGTTTCAGAGATCCTAAGTTACAGATATAAACAAAACCGGCCGTATTTTTAATGGAGATTCAAACCCTGATTGTATGTATGCTAGATCCTCCCCTAGCAGACATCTTAATGAATATAAATAAACGCACCACAATCGGTTATAAAGTTCCAGGTATCTTTGGCAACAGGCAGACATTTTTAAAAACGGTACAGAACTTACAATATTATTTTACTTAAAGATATTTACATTCCAAACCTTAAAAAAGCATATATATCATTTAATGTGTTTTTAAGCTCGTAAACAAAAAAAATTCTCTCTGCTTTTCATTCATTTAAACCTCCTCACTCTGATATTATATTAATACTTGCAGATGACATAACCAGTATTATGGTTTAGATTTACAGAATTTATTTAGTAAAAAAAAACAGATTTGATGAAAACAAAAAGAGTTAACATTAAACATTTAATTTATTAGAAAATGATAATAAACGTAAATCTTAATAGACTACAATTTTCTCAATCAAAGTATTTATCAAAACTTTTTACTAATAGTTATATTGTGGCCGTTTTGGTAACATTAAATAAGGTATGGAATTGAACTCTGGTACCACAAAGTTATATAGATAGTCAATATAACGTTGAAGAAACAAATAAATTTCACTTTTATAACTAAAATATGTCCAATGGATAAGATTTTATCAAATCTTTTTTTTTTTGTCTACCCGGAAATTGTATAAAATATTTTATATCAGGATTGGACCCTTAAAATATATAATTTTTTTAAACTTAATGTCCTAAAAATAAAGTAAAAATCTTTTAGATTCAATTAGTTATTTGCGCTACATGTGTAGAATATAATAATTAATCATTAATAAATTCATAATTAGCTATTCACAGTAATTAAGATTTACCATGTAAAACCAATAAATGTGAGTAGCACTGCTGCCAAAAATTGTGTATTTTACAGCTAAAAAAACCAGGCCATATATTAATGAGACCAAACATAATTAATTAACTAGGTATGTAACGAATAATTGATTCTATTAGGAAGGGAACAAAAAGGTAAAATTAATTTAGTAGATCAAACCATTTGAACATCTCAAAAAGAAATTTCTCCTCCCCCATCACTCCTTTCAAACAGTCAAGAAATATTTTAAGGACTTAAGGCTTTCTTTACATCCGGCCTCGGGCGTAGCTAGGCAAACTATTCTGCAGTCATGTGTGGAGGTGTAGCATACCGCGCGGGCTTTAGCCAAATGGTTGCTACCTTTCAATATCGACGGAGTGTACATTCGTAATAAATTTGGAGTATAGCTACTATAACATTTGAACTACTCGCTAAGTTCCTACCCTAGACCTAGCTTGGAATACACATAGAGATATACTTACTATCCAACTGATTATTATAATCTTGATATTACTCAGTCACACCATTTGTTAATGAACAACGTTAAAATCTAAAGCAAAATAAATATTAGTTCTGTGTCCATTTAACGTTAAAAAGTTATTAGCACTAACGATAGCATTCTTTTAATAGGGCAACAAGACTAAAATAATGGTTTGAAATAAATATTTTTTTAAATATCATAAAAATATGATCTAGCCAAATTGTAAAAAGAATATTATATGAAAATAAATGTTACGGCAGACCGCACAGACTTTCTCTCTCTTTCTATAAACTCGTAAGATTTCTGAACGGAATAATGTACAATGTATCATCACCACTCCATTTAAGAACACACATAAAATAATCTACAATGATATAGAATCAATGAGAAAAGAGGCGCATCTTTGTTCACCTAAGAGCATTTCAAACAGTTTAATGTCTTCCACAAGGGTCAACACTTCGTATTAAAATTTCGATTTCTGGTTAAAATTTTAACATTTTATATGGTGTTGCAGATCTTCAAGTCATCGCATTGATATTTAATTATTCATTTATACATTTTGACCAATAAAAAATGTAAATATTGACTATTGAGTCTAAAATGGAGATAGATCATTGCTATGCAAACATTTATCCAAAGAGATTTAAGGAAAAATAACATACTATTTTAGATACTTATATTTAATTACTCTATGGCATTGGAGAATTATTGCGTTAAGACTTAAGTAGTATATGTTTACAACTAAAGCTCACAAAATTGTATTAATATATTTGCAAATATCTCAGAAACTGCTGCTTTTATAAAAATATATGTCAAAAAAAAGTTTTTTATTTCTAATAGTCCTACAATTTTGCATTGATAAGTTGTTTAGTTTCTCCAATAGTTGTGGAGATACGGAAATTAACGCTTCTGTAATGTACCCTAAAAATCATTTTCATAGGAAAATGAAAATAGCCAGTTTATTTATAATCATTATCAACGCTTAGATACGAATTTTAATCAAAATCGTTTGAGAAGATTTTGAGAAAACCAAATTTTTCTCTTTTTGCCCTTCAGTAAACTACCCTTAATTTTAACTTTTAATAGACACACAGACAGACGGCATTGCAAAGACTATTTTTTAGGGTTCGGGGGTTCATGAGACGTCGAAATCCATCAACATTTCAGGTTAGTTTTTTTTTACGATCGCAATACTTAAGCTTTAATGTCCCAAAAGTTAAAAAATTCATATAATTGCGTATAGATTGAAAGTTATTGATTTTATAAAAATATGTTTCGGATAAAATATTTGTATCATAATATATATACATATTTGTGATGCTAAGTAATTTCATATCTCAAATAGTTTCGGAGCTATTATAAAAAATGTTAATTTACGCATCAGACCGGAGCCTTAAAGCCATTTTGCCGAAATATTGAGAGTAGCCATTTTGTTGGAATACTTATCAATGTTCATAAATGAAATTTAATCAAAATCGTTAGAGCCAATTTTGAGAAAATCGACTTTTTCTCTTTTTGCCATTCAGTAAACTACCCTTAATTTTAGGTGTAGATATCAAATTCCAAAAACTCCTCGGGGCAACCCTATGAAAACCCTAGATATCAAGTTTCAGCTCAATCGGTAAAATAGTTTAGGCTCCAGTTGGAGGTACATACAGACAGACAAGCAGACAGACAGACAGACTGACAGACGGAAATTCAAAAACCACTTTTTCGGATTCAGGAAGTCATGAAACGTCAAAATTCATCAAAATCTCGAGTTCGAATTTTTTAACGATCACCATACTTTCTCTACCTGTAAGATAGAGAGAAAGTAAAAACCAAGATTTTGACTGATGTTGGTACAAAGCACATCAATAACAAAGGATTTTTTCTCCTAAAGTTATGATTTTTAATTATTATTTTATTAGTGTTATTATTATTATTATTATTATTATTATTATTATTATTATTATTATTATTAGCACCGTGTCTTACTACCCGTTCGGGTTATACGCACTTACGCAAATGTGTAATGATAGAGTGATTGTTAGATGGAATGATGGAGGACCTACAGTTTAACGTGGAATCCGAACCACGGTGGAGGCCTGGCATTCCTCATATTCACAAGTTGTGATTAATACACGTCTTGTCAGAGGTGAAGGAAGGGTTTGGCAATCAAACAAATCTGTGTCGGGACCGAGGATTGAACCCCGGACCCCCAGCACAGAGGTCTAACACCTTACCCCTAGATCACCAGGTCACCGATTTTTAATTAGTACGTTCAATATAATACTGTAAAATATTTAAATTAAGGAGGTTAATTTAGAGAAAATGCATCCCCATTCCCGTGGAGATGAAAAAATCACAAAGAAAAATCACATTTCAACAATCTCTCCTAAGTGTATCCGGCTCAAATTCGAACCTCAAACTCCCAGTCACCAGCGACCTATAACGAGTCTGACATCGTAGATCTCATGACTATCAGTGGGATGTAATACATTCGAGTACATTTATATATTATTACTATTAATATTAATATTATTATTATATTTCTTTATAATTAATTGTATTTACATACCTTTAGTAAGGTTGAATAGCTGAAAACAGATACGATAGGATAGACGGAGAGATGAATCATGATGGGCATGTGTTCTAAATGTCAAACTCATCTAGTCTTCTTTACTGATAGCCAAAAAGATAAGGGTTTGAATCCCAGCGTGATGTACTGATGGTGGTTTATCCTTAATTAATTTCCACTCTCCCTTCTCACAAATGTGGATACGTTTCCTCTAAATACTACCTTTCTCATTCCTAATACATTATCATAATTGATATATGCGTATCTGCGAAAGGACAGTGAGAGGTAATATGGAATAAAATTATGTGTTTTCATGGACGCAAGTAGGGCCTTCTACTAGCGCCCATAAGGTAATTTCCCATCTGATCTCCTTGTAAATTCTAGTGTATTATGTCAACCCTGAAAGGTAGAGGTCCTAGCTTGACGGAATAATCCAAGGCTCCTTTTATAAGTTGTATCGTGCTGGAATCAAGCAAGGCAAAGTAAACGAAGGGTGTATTTCCTTAAGATTCCCGGTCCTCCTACTTTTTTTACTTTCTCTCTATCTTACAGGTAGAGAAAGTATGGTGATCGTCAAAAAAATAGAGCTCGAGATTTTGATGAATCTTGACGTTTCATGACTCCCTGAATCCGAAAAAGTTGTTTTTGGATTTCCGTCTGTCTGTCTGTCTGTCTGTACCTCCAACTAGAGCCTAAACTATTTTACCGATTGAGCTGAACTTGATATCTAGGGTTTTCATAGGGTTGCCCCGGGGGTTTTTGGAATTGGATATCTACCCCTAAAATTAATGGTAGTTTACTGAAGGGAAAAAAGAGAAAAGTCGATTTTCTCAAAATCGGCACTAACGATTTTGATTAAATTTCATTTATAAGCATTAATAAATATTCCAAACAAAATGGCTACTCTCAATATTTCGGCAAAATGGCTTTAAGGGCTCCGTTCTGATGCGTAAATTAACATTTTTTATAATAGCTCCGAAACTATTTGAGATATGAAATTACTTAGCGTACAAATATGTATATATATTTATAATACAAATATTTTATTCGAAACATATTTTTATAAAATCAATAATTTTCAATCTATACGCAATTATATATATTTTTTAACTTTTGGACATTAAAGCTTAAGTATTGCGATCGTAAAAAAAACTAACCTGAAATGTTAATGGATGTCGACGTCTCATGACCCCCCGAACCCTAAAAAATAGTCTTTGCAATGCCATTTCTCTGTGTGTCTATTAAAACTTAAAATTAAAAGGTAGTTTACTGAAGGGAAAAAGAGAAAAAGTCGATTTTCTCAAAATCGGCTCTAGACGATTTTGATTAAATTTCATTTATAAACATTAATAAATATTCAAAACAAAATGGCTACTCTCAATATTTTGGCAAAATGGTTTTAAGGGCTCCGGTCTGAAGCTTTAATTAACATTTTTTATAATAGCTCCGAAACTATTTGAGATATGAAATTACTTAGCATTTACAAATATGTATATATATTTATGATACAAATATTTTATCCGAAACATAATTTTTATAAAATCAATAACTTTCAATCTATACGCAATTATATGAATTTTTTAACTTTTTGGACATTAAAGTTTAAGTATTGCGACCGTAAAAAAAAACTAACCTGAAATGTTGATGGATGTCGACGTCTCATGACCCCCCCAACCCTAAAAAATAGTCTTTGCAATGCCGTCTGTCTGTGTGTCTATAAAAACTTAAAATTAAGGGTAGTTTACTTAAGGGCAAAAAGAGAAATAATTGGTTTTCTCAAAATCTGCTCAAACAATTTTTATTAAAATTCGTATCTAGGCGTTGATTAAGATAATACATAAACTGGCTATTTTAATTTTCTTATGGAAATGATTTTTAGGGTAGTTTACAGAAGCGTTAATTTCCGTATCTCCACAACTATGTGAGAAACTAAACAACTTATCATTGCAAAATTGTAGGACTATTATAAATAAAAAACTTTTATTTGACATATATTTTTATAAAAGCAACAGTTTCTGAAATATTTTCAAATATATTAATACAATTTTGTGAGCTTTAGTTGTAAACATATACTACTTAAGTCTTAACGCAATAATTATCCAATACCATAGAGTAATTAAATATATAAGTATCTAAAAAAGTATGTTATTTTTCCTTAAAGCTCTTAGGAGAAATGTTTGCACAGCAATGATCTATCTCCATTTTAGACTCAATAGTCAATATTTACATTTTTTATTGGTCAAAATATATAAATGAATAATTAAATATCAATGCGATGACTTGAAGATCTACAACACCTTATAAAATGTTAAAATTTCAACCAGAGATCGAAATTTAAAACGAAGTCTTGACCCTTGTGGAAGACATTAAACTGTTTGAAATGCTCTTAGGTGGACAAAGATGCGCCTCTTTTCTCATTGATTCTATATCGTTGTATATTATTTTATGCGTGTTCTTATGTGGAGTGGTGATGATACAAATGTACATTATTCCGTTCAGAAATCTTACGAGTTTATAGAAAGAGAGAGAAAGTCTGTGCGGTGCGCCGTACCATTTATTTAGTCTAGATACTCACTGATACATTGATCAAAGGTAGTGGAGGTTTAGTCCGACAGCTTATCTCAGTCTGTAGTGCATCTTAATACGGAGTCTAGAGTCCTGGGTTTGATTTCCAACTTGATCAAGAAAATTATTATTGGTGAAATTGGGGCCTTTAATAGTGATAAGTGAACGGTGGGGAGACTGTGCTGTGTATTTTCCAGAAATAAGCTAATTTGTAAGTTGCGTGTTAATATAATTAATTGTTTCTAAAAGTTCACGTTAAATACGCCAATATAGTTGTAATAGTGCTAAAATAATAAATAAAATTAGTTTTTTACGTCGAATTCATTTAATTGATAGTCGTTATTGGACTTAGGCAAAGTGTGAACGGTCCTAGATTAGGCTAGTTTGTAATATCATTATATCTTAATAATAGTAAATTACGTGTAGTATCATTAAAATCTAGAATTAGTTTACAAAAAAAATCATACTGACTTAACAAAAATGCGTTCTAAAGTAAAAAAAGACTCTTTATAATATTCTTTAAATTATCACTTTTTGAATAATGTGCCAAATTAATAACTAAAGCTAACAACTGCCTACAACCTACGAACCTTGAATATTGACCTACATAACCTTGAATATTGACCATATTTTTTTAAGATCACTTATCACGGACTGCAGAATGAAACTATCAACAGTGAGCTTTTTCTCATGAAGAAGCTTGTCAAAAAGAGAAATACTCGTGAATCAGTGGTCCATTGTTGTTTCTGTTTGAGTCTTTTATTGATTTAAACAGTTCAAGTTAGTAAGTAGGTTGCAGATAGTTATTTGTTTTATCTATTAATTTAGCGCTGACTTTAAAAATTTAAAGAAGATTATATAAAGTGCTATTTTTTAATTATTTCTAACGCATTTTTTTAAAGCCTGATTGATTTTTTTTGTAAAATAATTTTATTTTAAATTTTTTTAGTTTTATTTTAAAAATTGAGCAGGACTATAAAATATCTTTACCCTTATGAAAAAATGCCTTTCGTAAAAAATGCAATGCGTGAGAAACCTGCTATTGATAAAAATATTAAAAGAAATGCATAAAAACGACGTAAAGAGACTCATACCAAGCGTGAGCTAGTGTTCTATGAAATGCGAGAATATGTTAATTCTAGGTTTGCTAGAAATATGATGCACAAAAAAGAAGATCGGCTCAATTTGATACACGACCGTATATCAAATGAAATTGCTTAACAACGATCACAACGCCTCTCATTGATTCAAGAGCATTTATCAAATGAAATTGCTTAATAACGATCACAACGCTTCTCATTGATTCAAGATTATTTATAAAATGAGAGTGCTGAGCAACGATCACAACGCCTCTCATTGATTCAAGAGCATCTATCAAATGAGAGTGCTGAGCAACGATCACAACGCTTCTCATTGATTCAAGAGCATCTATCAAATGAGAGTGCTGAGCAACGATCACAACATCTATAATTGATTCAAGAGCATCTATCAAATGAGAGTGCTGAGCAACGATCACAACGCTTCTCATTGATTCAAGAGCATCTATCAAATGAGAGTGCTGAGCAACGATCACAACATCTATAATTGATTCAAGAGCATCTATCAAATGAGAGTGCTGAGCAACGATCACAACATCTATAATTGATTCAAGAGCATCTATCAAATGAGAGTGCTGAGCAACGATCACAACATCTATAATTGATTCAAGAGCATCTATCAAATGAGAGTGTTGAGCAACGATCACAACGCCTCTCATTGATTCAAGAGCATTTATCAAATGAAATTGCTTAACAACGATCACAACGCTTCTCATTGATTCAAGAGCATCTATCAAATGAGAGTGCTGAGCAACGATCACAACATCTATAATTGATTCAAGAGCATCTATCAAATGAGAGTGCCTAGCAACGATCACAACATCTATAATTGATTCAAGAGCATCTATCAAATGAGAGTGTTGAGCAACGATCACAACGCCTCTCATTGATTCAAGAGCATCTATCAAATGAGAATACTGATCAATGATCACATTGCCGCTCATTGATTCAAGAGCATCTATCAAATTAGAGTGCTGAGAAACGATCACAACGCCTCTCATTGATTAAAGAGCATCTATCAAATGAGAGTGCTGAGCAACGATCACAACGCTTCTCATTGATTCAAGAGCATCTATCAAATGAGAATACTAATCAATGATCACATTGCCGCTCATTGATTCAAGAGCATCTATCAAATGAGAGTGCTGAGCAACGTTCTCATAGCTTCATATTAATACATTAGAAATTATCAAGCAACTATGTAGAACATCAATTGATCAATGCACGGAATAATAACTGACAGAGAATAAAAACAGCCGACGAAAGAATTAGTCGCTTACAAAACATGCGCCCAGTATATCGTAGTCGAGGGCCCTTTTTCGATGAAGAACGCTTTTGAATCAGCAAATAATGTGTTTACTGATGTACCTTAGACAATATGTAACAAAGTTGTATGCTCACAGCAGCGGTGTACTTAATCAAAACATAATTTGATCTTGATAATAGACCTAACTGCAACAATCTTTTGATGAAATTTTGCATGGTTAAAATATTTTGAATATCGAAATTACATCAAGCATCGGACTGATATCAATCAGGCTTTACATCATCACGCTATAACAAACCATTGCTAAGCAATGAGGAAAAAAATCTCAAAGAAATTTATGTAGACAGTCAAATTTTTTCATTACTTTTATATTCTAGCTTCCAATTAAGTTTTCTAGGAAACATTTATAAATGATCGCCAGAGGAACTTGCTCTTCAAAATAAAAATTAAAGAATAATTGAAATCAGTGTAACTAGTAAAAAGTTATGCTTGAAATTTCATCAAAAAAATAATCAAGCCCAGGTAAAACAGCACTGTGATTGGCTTATAGCTGGTCACGTGACCATGCACCCTCGATCTCTGATTGGCTGTTTGCTTTCCTCTTCCCCTCCCTCTGACCACCTATCCTCACCCCTGATCCCTTTTCGGTGTTCCAAACATGTTGGTTCTTGTTCCATTGATTTTTTATGTGTGCTCAATGGTTTTTAATATTGGTTTTTATGTGTACTCATTTTTTATGTTTGGGTAGGATTTGAATGGGGGTTGGAGTTTATTTTTTATTTATTGCTGTGCGGTCCACGGCATCGGGCGTGGGAACACGCAGCACGAACATCTCCCGACGGGAGCGTAGCTCTAAGCCAATCACACCGCTGTTTTACCTGGGCGCCCTAACTACTTAAAAATATAGATCGAATTGAGAACTTCTTTTTTTGAGTACGGTTAAAACTAGTGAATAATGTTTGTACCTAAAATAAATGGGATAATTATTAAGTTTTAATGTAGCTTCTGGTTTAATCAGCGAAAGGCAAGTTTTCAAACTTGACCTTTACCCAAAGTCAACCTTTACCTTCTTCATCATAATCTGTATTTTGTGGATGAAGGCTTGGGTTTTTTATATATATTAGGCCGGCTCTATACCAATATTTTGATGTGTTTTATGTGATAGGCTAGGCTTGCCACAATGCGACGTTTTGTGTTTTGCGTTTTGTGATCTGGGACAGGGCCATACCAACAAATTGTTGTATGTTTTGTGATTGGAAGTAAAGGTTCTAATCCCACCTGGATATGTTCAGGTGTGAGTTTTTACTGTGAAATTCTATTTCCATTCTCTTCGCAAATGCGAATACATTTCCTTTAAAATTCTACCTTCCTCCTCTATCTTCCATAAGTGAAAATAATCGGATAGCTCGTACAAGTATCAATACATTGAATACGTAAAAGAAAAGAAAAATACGTCCAAGGTAGTTTATTTATAAATAATTTTCAGAAGTAGCCCTTTTTTCAAAACCAAACTCGAATCATCATACATACACAAAAATATCGAGTAGCCAAAACTTACTATTTGGTCTTACATTTCATAAGTTTTACTAGTTTACTATTGATTTCTTTATTTTTCAGTTAGATATCTTTCAGCAGAGTAATCTCCAACTATTTGATTACTTTTTGAAAAAATGAACTCTCAAGTTTACACAAATCTAAAATATAATTATTATAATATCGAACTGTTCTGTAAAAAATATCCTGATAGAACTTTATTTTTGACTAATAAAAGTTGAGAGAAGTATACCAAACGGCAAAGTGAGATTTAATGGTTAAAACGATTGAACTCGTAGGAGTATTTTATGTTTTCTTATAATCTCACTGATCGTAAAAATAATATTACAATAGGAAAGTATTATTCTATGTTCAACTTTTAGTAACAAAACATTTAAATGTTTTATTTAATTGTTTATTGCTCCAATATATCATATAGCACCAACGAAAATATAACAAATTGTTAGATTCATTTTTATACTAAGATTTATTTAACGTATCTACAACTTAATTCAGAATTGTTAAATCATTTTTTGGTCTTTTTATATATTTTATGAATATTTGTTAACCATTGATTTCAAATATAGGCCTATTCCATGGTTTTATTATTACTTACAGATAATCCGTATCCATAGGCACGTGTTATAAATGCCAATATATTCTATTCTGGTTTTACAGTGATGTGGAAGTCATGGTTAGAATCCCGATTGAGTGTCCAAAGGATGCTGTTCTCTAAATGGTTTCCCACGCTACCTTCATAAGAACGCGGATCTATTTAATCTATAAATTCTGATGAAAGTTATAGTTTTATTTATTTGATTTCCGACATCATATTTCTACTAATCCAAGAATCACGCATTAGATATATGGCAAGGCCTAAAATTAATTGGGAAAATAGTTAGTTCCTAATTCACAGTGATAAATTATGATTGAGAGAGTGGAGGTTATATCTGTTCAAAATTTAATTGGTGTGTAAGTCATATGGAGATATAATCAGTCGTCTAAGAAAGTATACGTCAAAAACTTTAAATAACGTATTTTTTAAAAATATTTTCTTAAATTAATTCACCCATTTATCCACAGGTTTGGTAAAAGAAATTGCAAATAATTTGGAATCACTTAGTATAAAAATAGTTTTATAAATGTTATCCTATATTATAAAACTAATTAATGCTATTTACTTTCAGACACGTAACAACACTTGAGGCAAGTATTTCTAGCTTTCTGAAAATACGAGGATTCATATTAAGTTTTGTTTACAAGCTTCGAAAGTTAATGACTGCATGGGGTTTCATTATCTTGTGCAAACAAAATCATCCTGAAACTTAAATGAGTAAGGAACTTTTGTTTACACTTGGATACCAAGTATAAAGTTGAGATATTGTTAGGTTAAGAAAAGAGATGGTATTTTGTGTGTGCACTTACCTTAGCCTACAAATTTACCACTAAACTATACCTAAACTATATCCAATATAAGTTTATAAACTTGTGGGGCTATTTTAGACACATCCAGAAGTATATGTAGGAGCAGTTAGGCCTACAGCATCAGAAAAAATTGCAGGCATATATTTTTTAAATCTGTACATCAGCAGAGGAATATCTTTTTCTAATTAATTTTGACCAAGAAATAATTTTAACATAATTTTTAGAACTTGCAACGCACACCGGCATAATATAACATTGTTTACAAAATAAATTTAAATACATTTGCCCAGTCTTAGATATAATCAAATACTATCGAAATTAAATAGTTTCACGTGAAGCTTTAGTTTTGGTATGTTCATTGAGTTTAAAGCTTTTTTCCCTTATTTTATTGTATTAATTATAGGTAGCAATATTCTAAGCACTTCGGCATAATAAATTCTACCTATTTTTTTTATAAATTAGAAAAAGTACCCAGAGTTGCCCAGGATAACCACGCATTCTATTGCGTGTTTACCAATGGCAACGCCTTACTTTGCTTCAAACATAAAAAAAAATCTTCCAACACAGTTTTTAATCAATTTTTAAAAAAATCCCAATTTTAAAATTCCCGTTTCTAGGTGCACATGTTCGTGCACAGGGGCTACTAATTTTTAATTTTCAGACCTCTGCGTGCGATAGATATCACGCAATACTTATGACATAAAGACACAAAAGTACACATATTCTTCATTTTATTAAAGAAATAAGATAGAAGATAAAATATTTCAAGACATGTTGAATACAGCCCTGTATTTAATAGATGGCCTCATTTTAGAAAATCTACTAAGCCACTAATCTACTTTATTACCTGCTTTGGTAGTTGAATGGTCCAGCGTCACTCATGCGATAGAATTGACTGACGATTACGGTAACATTGGATTAGAATAAAGATTTGGTCTGTTAGGGGTATTTTTTTTTCTAACATGGGTTTTCACTCTCCCTCCACGAAAATGCAGGTACATATAGTACTCTCAAATCTTAATTCACTCACTTCTAACACATAAATGTGACTAGTTTAATGCTTACTTGAACGTGTAGGGAGACTCTCTGACAAATAAATATCTAAAATGAGCTAAATGTTCACTTTCTGAATGTAAATTTAACAACGTTTTACCCATACCAGTAGCTTAGTCACACGTTCTAAGGTGGGGTTTTACACTATTACTTATCACCCTGGTTTTAAAATCCTCTCTCCTCCCTAATATGGGTGCACTTACTCTATAAAAACCTTCTTCCCCCTTGCCACTTAAATTATACCATTATTAATCTGTGTGTGTAACCTAATATTGACCCACTTTGATCGCCGCATGGTCTAAGGTACTATTCTCATAGTAGACTAGACCAGCGATGACGGGGAGGTTGAGGGTTGTATCTCGGTAGGGTGTAACAAGGGTGGTTTTTACTCCAAAATAGTTTTCCACCCTCCCAACACAAAACTATGGGTACATTTCCTCTAAATATAATCGTACTAATCCCTTATACCATTATTATAATTAGTAGTAAATAAGCGAATGGGTAGTAAGACGAAACTGTAATAATTTAAATTAAATGGCACGATATTACCATGCATAGTTCTTACATATTTTATTAAAGCTTGTAATGGTTTTCAAAACTTGGTTACAAGTAGACTAGGTACCCTTAATTTTTTTTTCCTTCAAAATACGAGTATATATTGTTCCCAAATATCGATTCTGAACAAAATAGTTATAGCTATTTTTAAAAACAATCTTTTTTTTAAAAACCGTTAATAAGTAAATTACCCGTAGTTTTAGAGAAGGAATTTTTTAGCACCGCGTCTTACTACCCGTTCGGGTTATACGCTTAAGTACTAATTACACTAATGGATTAGGAATTGGGAAGGTTGAATTTAGAGGAAGTGAACCCGCATTTGCGTGGAGGGAGAGTGGAAAACCATTTATGAAAAACCACCCCCAGTTCACCCGACCGAGATTCGAACCTCGATCTCCCCGTCCTCAGTGGTCTGACTAAACACGACTGGCGCGTTAGCCAACTACGCCACCGAGGAGGGTTTTAGAGAAGGAATTAAAATTACAATTGTATCTCCATGCAAGATCATTATAACATCTAACTATCAAGTTTGAACAAAATTCTTCAAATCGTTTTGGCTATAGACTCAGAAAGACGAAGAGACATAACAATTGTAAAACCCACTTTTTTTATTTCTGTGGCACATAAAACTTTCATGCATCATAATATCAAATTAAAAAAAATAGTTTTCAATACTTTATCTATATGAGGAAAAAACACACTGGACTTTTAAACAAACTTACTAAAAAAAATCTTAAGATTACACACCAAAATATATAAGTTTTTTAATGGCTAGAAATAAAATTGTTATTACTTTTCGTCGCTCCTAGCCTGTCTCAAGATCATTTCATGATGATAATTATTTTTGACAGCAAGATAGAGAAAAAGTTCTTCTTTTAATCTTTTTTGTTTTTATAATAAGAAAACCATTTTGTCAGAGTGCAGTTGGAATTTAATTGTCTTTGACTAGATCGTTTTTTATCTTCTGCTCTAGTTTTATATCACATGGTATTGTAGCAGAGTGAGAGGAAATAAAAACTTTAGTAAGTTATCAATTATCTCTTGACACGAAGAAATAAATTTCAAATTACACTAAATTAAAAATACAGTATTAAAGCTATCTAGCCAAATAGTCCAGTCACTACAACCAGTTTATATTGTCCATGCATTTTATCGCCCATTCTCACAGACTCGTTCTTATTTAGTTTCTACTTTTAATTGACTACGATTTATATTTGTTTCTCATTAACTCGCTATATTTATATCTTTAAATCGGTAAATGACACCTTCACATAGGTAGGAATGTGGTATCAAAAGAAATGTATCGATACCATACTCATTAAAAGTATCGGAAGAAAAATAGCGATACCTTACTAGTATCCAAAGAAAAGTATCTATAGCCATAAGTATCGGTATCAAAATTTTAGTCTGGAAAAATATTTTTTTACCAAGTAATAATTTAAACTTTTGAATAACATTAATAATAGTAAAGAGTTAATCAATAAATATAATTTAAGACTTAGTAATTATTATTTAGAAACTGGCACTGGCACTCTTTGCACGCGAATTTGGAACAAGCTCGGCATTAAAATTGGATAGCTCCACAACCAAGAAGTAAAATGGACGACGTGAGTGAAAATATTAGTAGCTCTTTTTCTACCACTGGGTATTTTCTTTTTCTGTTCCAATCTCTGGTTTACTTCCCATCCATTCTTTATTTTGACATGGATTTTATTTTATATACTATATATAGTCATATAATTTCTGTTCAATAAAATCGAGATTATTTTAAAGTAATTTGTTTTAGCTTTAAATAAGGGGAATATTTATTTGTACAATTATTTTAAATAAGACTTTTATTAAATATCAATAAAAAGAAGCAAAATCTTTAGGGTTTTTGTAACAAGGGCACATGTTATTCCTTTTTCAATATATATTTGTTTACTTACCCTTTCAATTTAGTTAAAATAAAAGTCCACCCAACCGAGATCTGAGCTCCGACCTGTCCGTCACTAGTTATGTCCCTATGTCACCTTTCTCCCTGCAGGCTGATTGTTTACCTTCTGATATTTCCACTCTCCTAACTCTTGTAGCCTGAGCGCACCTTCCCCTCACTATAATGGTTTAAATATTAGTAGTTCATCCTTTTTACTTCTTTGTACATCTTCAGTCTTAATATCAGACAGAATAGGCCTAATTAAGTTCAGTAAATAATTATGGTATATTTATATATAGTTTTCTCTTTGAGGATGTAATGCTCCGAAAATTATATCTTATTATATTTTTAGCTTTACCAAATATTGATGCACACATTAAAAAGGTGCAGTGGTGCTCCAGATATAAATACGAACATTTTTGCTTACCTTGAAGTACTCCGTCGAGGGTGAACGGTCTCCAACAAGAGAGTAACACACCAAGCTTGGCGGCATGGACATTCCTAAAAAGAAGAGAAACCTATAAATACATAATCATGAAACCTCTAAAAATGCCACACACCAAATACAATATTTGGCTCACGACAATGTTCTTCGAGACAAAATTGTAGCATCACGTCAAATTTGGTGTAGAGACGTCTGAGACATTTCGAATCGTGTTTGATCTCCCACCATTAGTAAATGAGCCATCAAAGAGTTGAGTGCAGTGTAAAGTCGGTTCTTAAAAAAATAGTGAATTTGTACAATTCGGTGACTATGATGGCTATTTAGGAAGCAGACATAGCTATTATTTTATGGCAATTCACAAAGATTTTGATGTGCAACCAGAAAAAAGAATATTGGGTTCATCTATTGGATCAAAAAAGAAACATTAATAGCTTTGTAGTTGAACTAAGTTTTATCAAAATAATTTTAATAAAAACATGGCCGAAAATGCATATGTTATTCGGTGCCTGGCACATGCATGATTGAGAATGAATTTAATATTTTGTCGTGAGTCATAAATGAATGGATCATTGCCTTTTGTCACAAGCCACCTCGAAACGACTTGAGACAATATCGCAAGCCACCTCGAAACGACTCGAGACAATGTCACAAACCAGCTCGAAATGACTCGAGACAATATCGCAAGCCACCTCGAAACGATTCGAGACAATGTCGCAAGCCACCTCGAAACGCCTCGAGACAATGTCACAAACCAGCTCGAAAATGACATCGAGACTCAAATATCGCAAGCACACCTCGAAACGATTCGAGACAATGTCGCAAGCCACCTCGAAATGAATCGAGACAATTCGCAAGCCACCTCGAAAGAATCGAGACAATTGTCGCAAGCCACCTCGAAACGCCTCGAGACAATGTCGCAAGCCACCCGAAACGACTCGAGACAATGTCGCAAGCCACCTCGAAACGCCTCGAGACAATATCGCAAGCCACCTCGAAACGATTCGAGACAATTCGCAAGCCACCTCGAAACGATTTGAGACAATATCGCAAGCCACCTCGAAACGAATCGAGACAATATCGCAAGCCACCTCGAAACGACTCGAGACAATGTCACAAACCACCTCGAAACGAATCGAGACAATGTCGCAAGTAGCGTACGGAGCTTCATTGGATGATTTGGCAGTCGAGACGTCTGCAGCACGTTGCAACACGCTGAAACAAGATGTTGCAGTTGGTGTGTGGCAAGCCTAAGAGTCCATTCAATCAATGAGAATAAATGCGTCACCACCAACCGCCCCTTAAGCAGTGGTAGTAGTAAACGTGAGTATAGATTTACCAGTATTTGTGGCTCAATGAAGCCTACAGTGTTGACAGAACAATCATTACCCTTCATTTCCCTTCAGTTAGAGGGATTGGATTAGCACTGAACTTAAAGGTTTGAATAGCAAACTAAACAAGTGAAATTCCTCGAAACTTAATCACAAGTATAAATCAGATATGTCAGTATAAAAAGGAACTGAGTATAAACTAGTGTTACAAGGATTAGGAGTAAGAAATTAAGGCTGCCATCAATGAAAAATAATGCATTTATTGAAGTATCTTTAACTACGGATATTATACAAATTGATTTTTGAAAAACATTTGGCAAAAATTAATCCATAAGAATATAGAATGGAGCTCTGAAATAATAATATTATTATAATATTTTTCCATCGTTAATTGAATTCATTATGGCCACATCGATGTGTGTTCAGTTTCAACATCAAGCTTGTATTGCTTGGTTTAACAGGGATGGGGAAGGTAAGGTTTGCATCTCAGGTAAATGTAATGAGGATGAGTTCTTTTATTCGTTTTTTCACTTTACCTTCACATAAATGAGACTATATTTCCTGTAAATATTACTTTTCTCCTTCCTACCACACTATTACAATCAAATGCTGACAGCACTGGCAGGTGGTATGAAACGAGGAAAACATAAATCAATAGTAATGTATTAAATTGAAAAACAACAGTCTCCTATGATCAATAATGGATTGAAAATGTGAATTTATATAAATTTCAAAATTAATAAAATAAACAACCTAACTATATTATTTTATAATAATTTTACGTCATATATCTTGAGGCACTGTTATAATTTTCTCGATATTTGACAAATTTAAGTTAAAATTTAAAATACAAATGTTCATAATAAAAAATAATTTAGCATCATGTTTTATTACCTGTTCAGGTCTATACGCATATGTAATAATAATTCTGATGAGATAGGAATGAAGAACGTTGAATTTAGAGGAAGTGTCCAAGCATTTGCGTGGAGGTAAAGTGGAAAAATAATTTAAAAAGACAGCCCACAGTGCATCCAACGAGGATTCAAACACGATCTCCCTGACATCAGCAGTTTAGTCTATTTCAAGAGCGATGCCGTAGACCACAAGGCCACAGAAGTGGGTTATAGTGAGTATTAAAGGAGTAAACAAGTAAGGAAATATTTATTCAATGAAAGTTTGACAGTTTTGTTTCATAGCACAGACAAGGTGAACTGACACACTTCCTACTCAGCACTGATGATGACATAAATTGTCCAAATATTTATCATATAATAATTGATTTTTGTGGATGCATGTTGGACAACATAGTACAACCTTATTTAATTTTTCAGTTAAATTTACGAACCCTTTTTAAATAAATAACATATTTCTCAAGTGATAGATGTTTTTATAAACTTTAAAACCATTAATAAACCAATTTTGTTTATTTTTCTTCCCTAAAACTGCACGACTAAACAATGTGTGGTTCATGAATTTAACAATGACATTCTTTTAATGATTCGATATATATATATTTTAGGCTTTACTCCTTATATTTATACTATACACATTAGTTTGTAATTTTTATTTTTAAATTAATGGTTATGAAATATAAAGTAAACTAAAGAATAATTTGATAAATGTATTTTTGCAATAAAATATAAAAAATTACTGTTGGTTCAGATTATTTTTAAAATTAAATTATATTTATTAATTTATAATAGTTTTATAATAGTTTTAATATATTAGTTTTTGAAAATATTCCAAAAAGGATATACGTAGTTAATATATAAATCCTAATAAGTTTGACGCAAGAGCTCTTAAAATATTATGTGACACTTAATAAATAATAATAATAATAATAATTAATAATAATAATAATAATATTGTCCTCCTCCTTCAACAGCCAGTAGTTTCTTCTTTCATTCAAGTCATCCAATATTTGAATCCTCTTTCTTAAGTTCCCATTTCCCTCAACCCTTTCTTCTGTGACGTCTTTAGAAGACCGTTCCTTCTAAGGATGTGTCCGATCCAATTTTCTTTGTACCAAAGAATCACATCCAATATATTAAAATGTAGGCCTATTAATAATATACGTCTAAAATAGTTTACAAATGATTTAATTATTAAAAAATACTGTATCAGTGGGAACGTGGTCTAAACGTCCAAGATCATCTATCTTGTTCTTAGGTAACGATTAAATTTCGAGTTTGAATCCCGGACAGGTGTATATACAGTGTTTTTTCATTGAATGGTCTCGTATGTACTGAGGATATATTTGCTAGACAATAAGAGACGGTACGAAAGTCAAAATCTATACTGTACTCAAAGATTCACAAATTTGAATACAGGCCAAAGAATATATCTCTTTTAGATCTAGGATACTCGAGAATGTAAGCTAGCAACTGCTAGTGACCCAGGTAGTGAATCATATTAAAGTACACGAAATATTTATAAATGTATGAAGAAACTAAAAACAAGAGTACTATTACTGCCTGCAACCAGCCAAACATATTATATGTGTCGAGTGTATTTTCAACTTTAACTGATAAGGTGATTGCCTTAAGACCCGATACTCATGGGCTCAAACCCAGCCAGGGTCAACGGATTTTTCTTGGGCGATAAAAATACATAGCAAACTTCCTTCAAAGGGAAGTAAAACCTCGGTCCTATGTCAATTGTGGTCATGATTAAAGAACCCTGAAAGGTTTGTGAAAATACCTATCATGGCAAAATTGGTGGGCCCTTTTACTCTCGTTAGTATAAAATCTCGTGTGCAGATATAATCAGTTGGCTCAGAACGTGCAGGTTAAATATCTCAAATAAGATTAAATGAAATTTAATTCACAAGTCATCAACCTCGAATATTGCAACCGCATTTGTTCACGGCATTTAAAAATAAACAAAAAAATCATTAAAATCTCCGCAATGGTCATGTCAGAATTTTAAAATGATATTTTCCTTTATTTTACTAGAATAATCACTAAACTTAATTTTTTTTTTCATTATTATATGATCAAAACAAAGAAAACTACTATTTTAAATCACTACGGTTTCATGCCGAGAAATTTATCAAAGGTGAAAGACCACTTTTAAAAATAAATATTTAATTTGTAGTCTATTTTTAATCTATTTTATTTTTTGTTTAAAAAAAAGCGCCTGTGTGTAGTGTCAGACAACCAGTGATACATACGTTGTGGCGGGCTAACGTGATTCATGAACAAAGGGGTTGGCGAGAGAGAATGCTCCAGTAACGACGATAGTTACAATTCTAACCGAGGAGAACGGGGTAGGAAGGGACAAATGAAAAGCCAGATACGAATGAAACGAGCAGTGATATTGGTGCCCTTTCCTTCTCCTATGTCATTCCTGATTTATATGAGGGACGAAACACTTTGGGATGAAAGGACATTTTTGAACATTACCTGGCATGTTTAATTGGCATTTTATTATCCGTTTATTCGAACCTGTTTATTTTAAAGGAACACGTTGTCTACCTAAAGGTACTTTTTTCCATGATATTGTAAGAATTATTAATCGGCAATATTGTACAAACAAGTAGGTCATTAAAAATACAATATTTTTATTTCTTATATGATATTATGTTTATTTATTTTAGCCAATACAATTTATTTGTACATTAATTATTGATATCATTGCTGTCGACTCAAAGAAAATATATTTCCCATGCTCAACGTCTTAGTACCCATTCATGGTTATTTAAAATGTATAATGATGGGGCAGAGGTGAGAAAGGTATACGTTAGAATAAATGTACTTGAATTGGCGTTAAAGGAGAGTGGGAAACAGTTTAAAGTAAATCCTATTAGAATAATGATGTGTGTGTTTGTGTGCACGCGTGCGTCCCATTCATTAGCGAATCCACGTGACCATTAGTGCTGTTGTAAGTAGAAATAAACTGGATGTTATAGAATCACTGAGGTTAGTTAGATTGAAACCCGCGATGGTGTATAAGTGGTCTATAGGCTTTAAGCTCACATTCCCCCTAGTCACCGTTGATGGGGTGGTTCGGGCTTGAATCTCAGCAGGGTGTAACTAGGTTGGTTTTATTGGTATGATGCATCGCTCTCATTTTTATGAAACTATTATTTAAGTTTGCATAAGCTAGCCTACAATTTTTAGATTGAGTTGAGCTCCAATAGTCTCATTTAGATAATATATATTTTACAAAAAATCACCATGTAGCTTCAGTGATAATTTAGGAGTGGATATATTATCTGACGGCCAAAAAGAACTGAATATAAGGGTTACATTGGGCAAGGTTTAGCTAAAAACTGCAACAGGGCACTATTTGGGTTTAATTTATAAGTAAACCAAGATATATTTATTTAAAATAAAAAGGAAATACTAAATTGACAAACAGATAAGAAATGATGATGACTAAAACCAATATTTTTCACTTTAATAATAAATAGTTATCGTCTATTTTAAAATAAAATGTAATATTGCTACTGAAATTTGGCAATATATTTTTGATAATTTAATAAATTAAAGTTAGGATTAAGAACATAAAACAATAATACAAATTTTAACCAAAAAAAATTTAAAAGGACAACAAATATCATGGACAAAAGAAAGGTTGATAGATTAAAGTATTGTTTATTTTAAAATGACACATTTTAACTGAGAATAAAATTAAACTAAACAATAATTTACTAACGTAATTTAGAATTCTAATGGTCAAAACCTTGAACTTAACATGGGTTTTGACAATACACCCAGACCAATCTGTAAGGAAAACAGAGTGGAACCCAAAAGTTTCAATAAAATTGTAAATTATCAAAACACAAGTTACAAATCATTGTAATTACGGATAACTGATTGCTGAGGTAGCCAATATCTCACAAAATGTTATTATTATTTTTCATTACCCCGTCCTACTACCTGTTCAGGTTAAAATAATAAATATTAACTATTCTAATGGGGTAGCGATGAGGAAGGAACTAATTTAGAGGTAATTTACCCGAATTACGTGAAATGAGAGTGGAAAAGCATTTAGAAAAGGTCACTTCCAGTAGACTCGAAAGAGATTCAAAGCCGATCTCCCGTATTCAGCAGGCCAGTCTAACATGAAAGTGACTCTTTAGACCATTCGGCCACTGAAGCGGGTCGAGATATAATATATCGTTCATTTGAAGTTGACGATCTACGCATGTCCGTCATAGACTCGGCCTTAAATTATGAGCGAAGAATGACCTTGATAGCCCGGGATGACTCCTGGATGTCTCAGTAATGGAGCATTGGAGTGCTGAGTAAAAGGCCATTGGTTCAACTTCCACCTAGGTTCAATTATTTTAGATAATTTAATTGAATTAATGTTGTAAAACTAAAGAGGAGATAAAAGAGAAATTAATTTCAAGATTCAGTCCAAAATGAATATAACTACTGAAAAATTAATTAAGTAAATATATCAAAGTATCTTTTCACAATATACCGAGACTGTGAAAATGGTATGTCAAAGATCTTAATTCATCTTGCATGTAGATTTTTATTATCAATATGTCCCAAACTAGCCCATAGCAATAAGGTAGTAATAGCTTCACAGCTGCCTGAGTTCCGTCCCAAGAAAAGAACAGATACATTTTACTGCCACTTGAGTTTCGTCCCAAGAAGTGCACAGATACATTTTACTGCCACTTGAGTTCCGTCCCAAGGAGAGAACAGATACATTTTACTGCCACTTGAGTTTCGTCCCAAGGAGTGAACAGATACATTTTACTGCCACTTGAGTTCCGTCCCAAGAATAGAATAGATACATTTTACTGCCACTTGAGTTTCGTCCCAAGGAGAGAACAGATACATTTTACTGCCACTTGAGTTTCGTCCCAAGGAGAGAACAGATACATTTTACTACCACTTGAGTTTCGTCCCAAGGAGAGAACAGATACATTTTACTGCCACTTGAGTTTCGTCCCAAGAAGAGAATAGATACATTTTACTGCCACTTGAGTTTCGTCCCAAGGAGAGAACAGATACATTTTACTGCCACTTGAGTTTCGTCCCAAGGAGAGAACAGATACATTTTACTACCACTTGAGTTTCGTCCCAAGGAGAGAACAGATACATTTTACTGTCACTTGAGTTCCGTCCCAAGGAGAGAACAGATACATTTTACTGCCACTTGAGTTCCGTCCCAAGAATAGAATAGATACATTTTACTGCCGCTTGAGTTTCGTCCCAAGGAGAGAACAGATACATTTTACTGCCACTTGAGTTCCGTCCCAAGGAGAGAACAGATACATTTTACTGCCACTTGAGTTCCGTCCCAAGGAGAGAACAGATACATTTTACTGCCACTTGAGTTCCGTCCCAAGAATAGAATAGATACATTTTACTGCCGCTTGAGTTTCGTCCCAAGGAGTGAACAGATACATTTTACCAGCAGAGAGTTGCGCCTATAGGAGTTGTGTTTTTAAAAAAAAGGATATTGGAAGGATACACAAAATTATGCTCAGAATAATACCATAAAGTATAAAACAACATAATATAAACTAACTCATCCAACCCAACCTATAACTAACCTTACCTAACCTAGCCTAACGAACAAATATCAAAAAGATTTCAATGAGAGATTAAACATTTGTCAAATTATTACTGTACCACTTGACTGATTGTATGGATCTATCAATAAAGTTAGATAGGTGAGATACGGAAGGATCCCTCAGGTTGGTCTGGTGATCGTAGTACACAGCTCAATATTTATACTACCAATAACCCTAAAACCATTTTCTGGACTCAGTTTTATATCCCTCAGGGATATTATGACCATTTGAGTTATTATGACCATTACATTTTGTATCGTCCGCTAGTTCTAGCTTCGACTTTGCTTCTAGCGTCAACGTACAGAATAAAATCAGTTTGCGTCAACAGTTGGCAACACTTTTCCAAAGAATATTACCTTTTAAGAAGTTAGAGGCTAAAAATTATATACATTTATTTCAAGAATGCTGGTATTCATGACTAAACATTATTCATATATTTTTTATTTTCCCAAAAGTTGATCACAAGTCACATTATTTGCAAGAAAGATTTAACCTAGATTAATTTAATAAATCTATTTCATCAATTTGTTTGCCTACGGTTGGAAATTAAAAAAATAATAGGCCTACATTATTCAATACACACAATATATATTGGCCAAAAAATGATAATGTAATTATGCATTCAATTAGCAATGTCACAAGGAGAAATAAATTAATATGGGACATTGGCTAATAGAGAAACAATATTTTTTTGTAATATGTATGCTTTACGACCTAAAGCTTTATTATTAATATATTTGTGTTGATACTGGAACAGGTGTAGTATGTTGTGTGAAGATCTTTAAAAAAACTAGTTGTTTAAAGTTGAAAACGTTCAAGAACTCCCAAAATTAATGTTTACACTGAATACTTTCGACAACTTAATGTCAAAACAATGAACATTTATACCCAGTAGGATTACTAAGTTCACAATAAAGTGAATGAGAGGGTTGTTTGGATGGTTAAAAATAATAAAACGCATCTTTTATTTAAAGGGAATTCCTGAGACTTTTGTTAAATGATTAATAATATAAGAATATTATATTTCTTTATAATGAGTTGTTTACAATCTATTCACTTCAGGATAACTAGGTCTAACTTATAATTATCGGTTTAAGATAAATTCAGTAAACCCCGTAAGATTAAAAAAAACCTAGGCCTAAACCAAATCACATGTAAACATTAAGTCAGGGTCTTTGGTTATTTCCAGTCTTGGCTGAAATATTTCATAGACCTGCAACTGACATTAATGTGGATAGTAATTGTTACTGTCTGTACGATTCAGTTTCAATAGGCTTACATTATTAAAGTTTTGTTGAGGCATCTTAAACAGATTAGGCCTAACTTTTTATTGTCTTGTCAATTGGTCTGGCAACGTGTTTTACCCTTATAGGGTATAGATTATAGAGGTTGAGTCATAGAATTCAGATTTGTGTAGAAGGAGAGTGGGAAAACCCTTAGAAAAATAAAATCACTCATCACACTCAGCTAGGATTCAACTCCCAACCTCCCCACTATTGGAAAATTAGATCAAAGAGACTAACGTCTTGGTCAATGTTGCCCCATGAGGTGGGTCAACAGACTACTAACATCCCAAATATGTTGAAGCCTAACTAACCTCCAACTACTATAAAACCTACAAACAATTAATCTTAATGTTGGAATGTTCCAATTATCCATTTGTTGATGGTGAGTAATAATGCATTTTGATAGTGTTATGTTTCAAAGAAAATATTCTTTTAACATTCAATGTAATTGTACTATCCCCACTCTAGGCCTACATTATGATATAGGCCTATTTAAAGTTGATTATGTTAAACACACATAACAAAATTTGAGATTATTTTATTAGGCTAATGAGATGGCGAGTTTAAATCAGGTAATATCAAACACCTAATAATTTACCAAAACTAGCAAACATAGCCTCATAACGCAAACCAAAGGAAAAGTAAAATGTCTGCGCAACTTAGCGTCACTCTGCTAGGAAAATATTTGCGCTCGCAAGTACTTTGCTTTCTTAAAGTGGTCAGCCATAATAACTGTTGACGCAAAGTCTAGCGTCTCTCTGCTATGGGTCACAAATTTGTTTTGCGTCTTGGTCATAATAGTCCTGCCGGCCTAGGTTCATTCACTTGGCTGATCATGTGGACTTGGTGAGGAGGTGGGTTGGGGCGCTAAGAGTAAACTGTGCACTTAATGAGGTTTTCTTAAAATGCAATCAACATCTTTACGCTACCATATAATACTTTAAACTGAAATTGGAATAATATATGGAAGTGATATTCCTCACAGGTTTTGAAATTCTCTGACCTTGCTAGGTTTTTCAGACCAAAAAATTTGAATTTTCCCAGTACTTTTGATTAAGACCAATCAAAAATTGATTTTTATTCCCACATTATTGTATGAATTTCTTAACAAAATAACTATTGAAGACGAATATGGCAGCGGTATTGGAAAATGTTTATGTACAACCTGTAGATTCCAATGAAATATTCTCCCCTTGTTTGTATCTAGAAAACCATTACAAAAACTTAATGAGAATAGTTACAATTACATTTTAGTACATTTCTCTAACTTATCCATTAAATTTTCCTATCACACTAATTTACCAAGCTTTTTTTAAGGATTCCCTCGTATTCCACGTGCGTATCAACCCTGACTACTCCACACAGTGAAGAGATTTTCCTTCTTGAATCTGCTAGATACACAAAAAAAACTTGCCTACTGTTTATTCCTTGAAAAGAATTAATTCTTTGTTCAAGCAAATAAAACAACGTTGTATATTTGACCACGAGAGATGCAGTATATAGTCTGGTCACCGTGTATGTAGACTTTTAGCCGCTCTGTGAGAACAGAACGTTGCCCAGATTATACCTTGGAGGTTGTCTACACGTCATACCCGCCCTGTGGGAACAGAACGTTGCCCAGATTATACCTTGGAGGTTGTCTACACGTCATACCCGCTCTGTGAGAACAGAACGTTGCCCAGATTATACCTTGGAGTTTGTCTACACGTCATACCCGCTCTGTGAGAACAGAACGTTGCCCAGATTATACCTTGGAGTTTGTCTACACGTCATACCCGCTCTGTGAGAACAGAACGTTGCCCAGATTATACCTTGGAGTTTGTCTACACGTCATACCCGCTCTGTGAGAACAGAACGTTGCCCAGATTATACCTTGGAGGTTGTCTACACGTCATACCCGCTCTGTGAGAGTAGAACGTTGCCCAGATTATACCTTGGAGTTTGTCTACACGTCATACCCGCTCTGTGAGAACAGAACGTTGCCCAGATTATACCTTGGAGTTTGTCTACACGTCATACCCGCTCTGTGAGAACAGAACGTTGCCCAGATTATACCTTGGAGGTTGTCTACACGTCATACCCGCCCTGTGGGAACAGAACGTTGCCCAGATTATACCTTGGAGGTTGTCTACACGTCATACCCGCTCTGTGAGAACAGAACGTTGCCCAGATTATACCTTGGAGTTTGTCTACACGTCATACCCGCTCTGTGAGAACAGAACGTTGCCCAGATTATACCTTGGAGTTTGTCTACACGTCATACCCGCTCTGTGAGAACAGAACGTTGCCCAGATTATACCTTGGAGGTTGTCTACACGTCATACCCGCTCTGTGAGAACAGAACGTTGCCCAGATTATACCTTGGAGTTTGTCTACACGTCATACCCGCTCTGTGAGAACAGAACGTTGCCCAGATTATACCTTGGAGTTTGTCTACACGTCATACCCGCTCTGTGAGAACAGAACGTTGCCCAGATTATACCTTGGAGGTTGTCTACACGTCATACCGAAACGAGAGAACATGATGATAGTGATTATGAAGGTGTTAGACCAGTGTAAATCTTAAACCTAACTTAAGCCTAATTATCATGAACATGGTGATCATAGAGACAATTTCCCTTTCGGAAAAAAAATACCTATGGTACCTTCGGGAATCAAACTTGGGACCTCTAATGTAGTAGCCCACTAGACTAAGAGGCCTGTCAATAATATAGCTATGAACGTCACCATGGTATTTCTTTTCTGAAAACGTGATATAACTTTGTGTAGATTTGGCGTTGTAGGCTGAGGTTTGATTGGTAGGCTGAGGACTGTTCGCCGTCTTGAGTCGTGTCAGCTGAGCGTTTACGACTTAACTAGGTTATATGAAGTTAATTTACCTATTTTAGTTAAATTAAAACTAGTTTTCTCTCGTATAATACGACTTTAGTCTAAATATTATCAGCAAGGAGAAACTAAATAAGTACTAATAACTTATTTAAGAATAACATCCTGTTTAAGGAAGACGGGTTACCAATATGGGCCGCATATCATTTAGATTCACTGGCAATGAAATAGGGGAATACTTGAAAAAGTAAACGTGATAATCAAGATTATTAACAATTTTATCAAAATACATTTCTAAAATGGGTTTTTATGATTATACAGGGCCTCAGACATGAGAGATTATGGCTTATTATTATTATTATTATTATTATTATTATTATTATTATTATTATTATTATTATTATTATTAGTCAGTTGGCGCTTGCCGTGAGTGGACGTGTTTTATGGAGCTCCGCAAGTGACCTCATTCCGTGTGCTGAGTGTTGTGTTTTGTGTGAGTTTGCCTATCCTTAGGCCTGGTGGGTTCAATATGCCGGGCAGTGAGGACAAATGTGCGAAATGCTCCCGTGCATTCTTTGGCCGACAAAGGTTCATTTGGTGCTCTGGCCCTTGAAAAGCAAGATTTCATCTGGACTGCCTCAAAATTAATGATGCAGAATATGAGATATTTATGAAAAGTGGGGTATCTACTTTTAAGTGTGACCCATGTATTAAAAAGGCTAAGGCTTCATTTGGGGACGCCACCCTTACAAAATCTATATCTGCTCCCGCTCTCCCAGAGTGGCCGATGAAGCCGCCTCAAGTTAAGAAGACTTTTGAGGAGTTACTTAAAGCTCCATCAGCTGATCGGGAAGCAGTTACTATTCAGTTGTTAAATTCCCTGATTAACATGGTCTACGATCTCTCGACTCAGGTAAAAGATCTGAGCAGCAATAACGCTGTGCTTAAATCTCAAATTTCGGAGCTTTTAGCTTTCAGGACCCCGGTTTGCTTGGTTTCAGTTGGAACTCAATGCTCATTATCTTCACAATCTTCAATTCCAAGTGAATCTTCTACTTCTACATCTCTCCTATCTAAATCTCCGAAATCACCCAAATTAACATTTAGCCAAGCTTTAACTTCTAATAATAAAAGCTCTGGTGTTGACTCTAAGTCTGTTGTGAAATCACCAGCTGGGGCACGGTCTGCGTCAGCAAGCGCTGATGACGGTTTTACGGTGGTGTCGAGTCGTAAAAACAAGTCATCGAATTCCAACATGCGTGAGGATCCGCCGGTTCAGCGCTCGCGTGCCATAAAGTTGCTGACTGGTAATAAGATAGCCACTGACCTACAAACAGTGAACAAAGTTTTTTTAAAAAAATCGCTATTCGTTACTCGCTTTTCTCCTGAAGTATCTTCCCTGGCCATTCAATCTTATCTGACTAAAGAACTCAATCTTGACTACCTTGTCTGCTCAAAATTGAAAACTAAATTTAATTCATATTCCTCCTTCCATATTTCAGTCAAAGAAGATGATTTTCCCATGATAAACATTAGTGATATTTGGCCGTTTGGCTGTCTCATTGCACCTTACTATGGGAAGTTGCTGCCAGAGCAGATAGTCTGTGATGAGTCTCCCTGTGTGTCTGTCTACCCCTGTAAACGCAGTTGTTGCATCTGACCTTGGCTCACAAGAGGATTCAACTAGAACCCCACTCGTGACTATCAATGGAGGTCTGGAGGCTACCTCCCAACCCATCTCCCAGTGATTAATAGTGATATTTTACTATATTATCAAAATGTTCGGGGTCTGCGAACCAAAGCAAGGGAATTATTTTCTAATGTTTGTTTGAATGAATTCTCTATTATTTGTTTAGTTGAAACTTGGCTCTCTAGTGAGTTTGTTAATGAAAATTACTTTCCCCCTAATTATAGTGTCTATAGAGCCGACAGGTTATATGACGAAGCTACTATCTCAAGGGGTGGTGGTGCTCTCGTCTCTGTCATTGATACTATTTCTGGTGTGGTCAGGAGAACTGACCTAGAGAATAATATGGAATGTGTCTGGATTGAGATCCCAACATTTGATCGCCAAAAACTGTTAATTGGGAACATATATCTTGCTCCCCAAATAACAGTCGAAGCATTTAACAATTACTCTATATTTCTTGAAGGTGTGTTGGCTAGCTACCCATATAGAATAATACTACTCGGAGATTTTAACTACACCAAAATTGATTGGAATTATCATCATTCTCAGAACATTTCGCATTTCTACATTAAATTAAAAGCTACTCAACTTCTCGCTTCGACTAATATAATGGGATTAGAACAACTCAATGAAGCTGATAACGACACTAACCTCCTTGACCTCGCTTTTGCTAATTTTCACTACCCCTCTATTACTCAAAGCTCTCAACCACTAGTCAATATTGATTTAGCTCATCCACCCTGGCTACTGCAGATTGGACTTGTGTTTATTCTACTACGGATGTTAATTTGACTGTAGATAATTTTACCAAGTTAGTCCAAAGGAAAATCAAATAGAATATTCCTCAAATTAATATTCTTAATTCATCCAAATATCCTAATTGGTTTTCTTCTACACTCAAATATTATATTAGGAAAAAAAAACAATTTTTTCAAAAAGTTTAAAATAACAAATAATAGTGTATTCTATTCACATTTTTCTCACTTTCGTAAATTAGTTAAAACTACTTTGATTATAGACAGAGCCAGTTGGATGAACTCAATTGAAAATAGTATTAAATGCAAACCTAAAGATTTTTGGAAATTTGTTAAAAATAATCGTACGAATAAAGTTTTCCCATCCAACCTTGAAATTGATGGCAAATCTATAGCGGATCCTTTATTAATTGCTAATGAGTTTGGGACCTACTTTCATTCCGTTTATAATTCTGCTATTCCTGTTTTACCCTGCCCCGTTATTGAAACTAGCGCGCCCTTGTATCCATGCCACATTAAACCCTTGGATGTTGCTAATGCTATTAAAAAATTGAGTTCTTCTAGATGTGCCGGGACAGATGGAATTCCAAGTTTTATTGTTAAAGGCTGTGCCAGCATTTTCAGCCCTTTGTTAGCCTATATCTTTAACATTAGCCTGTCAAATGAAACTTTTCCACGTACATGGAAACAATCTGTTGTCATACCTATCTATAAAAAGGGGGTAAAAACAAATGTTTGTAATTATAGACCAATTTCTCTCTTAAACACTTTCTCCAAAGTATTCGAGAAAATCATACATGAGCATACTTTTCACCACCTTAAAAATAAATTTTCAAATAATCAACATGGCTTTATAAAAAATAAATCTACTGTAACTAATTTAGTAGAATTTCTTGGGCATGTTGCCCCTCATGTCTCTGCCCAAGGTCAGGTTGATGCTATTTATTTTGACTAAAGTAAGGCATTTGACTTATGTCAGCATAATATTATTCTCGCTAAACTTGGTAATTTTGGACTTTCTCACTCATATGTAAATTGGTTCAGCAGTTATTTGCATGAAAGATCATTCATTATTAAAATTGATTCCCACACCTCAAATACATTTTTAGCACCCTGTGGCATACCACAGGGGTCTAATTTAGGTCCTCTTCTCTTTAATGTGTTTATTGATGACATTGGTAAATATTTGAACTCTTCTAGTTATTTACTCTTTGCTGATGATGTAAAATTATTTAAAACTATCAATTCAATTGCAGATTGTATAGATTTACAAAATGATGTAAATGGTATTCTACAATGGTCTTTGGAAAATGGAATGTATATCAATAAATCTAAGACCAAATCTATATCTTTCACTAGGAAAACTAATCCTTTCTTTTTTACTTATAAATTGGGCAGTGATAACATAGTTTGCACCCTTTGTATTAATGATCTTGGTGTCCTCCTGGATAACAAACTTTATTTCCACTATCATGTTGACCATGTCATTTCCCAGTCATTGAAACTACTTGGCTTATTAAATTTATTACTTCATCATTTAAGAAAGTTGACTGTTTTTTATGTCTGTATTATGCCCTGGTTAGATCTAAGTTAGAATATGCTACTGTTTCTTGGAATTCCATTACCTTAACTGACTCTCTTAGGTTAGAAAACGTTCAAAGAAAATTTGTTGCTGCATGCTATGATAAATAATTTAGTAACCGGATTTATTATGATTATAATAGAATTCGAAACCTCTTAAGGCTCAAAACTCTCTTCTCGCGTAGACTTTATTGTGATGCCCTTTTTGTTTTTAATATTTTCAATAACATAATTTCTTGCAAATTTGCCCTTGATCATGTAGGCGTTCTTATCCCTTCTCGGGCTTCTCGTAATCAAAAATTATTTTTTCTTAATAGCTCTTACAAGGTAAGCCCTATAGGTCGTTGTATCCATAGTGCCAATTCTATATTTGTCGAATTCGACTTTTATCATAAAAGAAAAGCTAAACTCAGAGAGTTATTTATGGATATCTCATATCAATAATTTATCTTGTAGAGGTTCTGCCTATATTATTTAATACTATTTAAGTTTACATTGTTTAAGTTTACAATATTCTGATCTATTTTTTGCATAATGTTACTGCTTTTAACCACTATTTGGTTATTTATTTTTAATGTTACTTTTTATTCTTATCATTATTAACTACTTTTTTGTCTCGTGGTTGTTTATCGGTATATGGCATTATTTGGCCATTTTTTGTCTATCATGTTTTCTTATGTAAATGTATGTATTGTAGGGTATGTACTTGTGTGCTTTTCAGTGCTGGCCTGTTATAGGTCTTACGACTGTTGGTCGGTACTATAATAAAGGAAATTGAAATTGAAATTGAAATTATTATTATTATCATTAGCACCACGTCTTACTACCTGTTTTGGTTATACGCACTTACGCTAATGTGTAATGGTAGGGTGATTGTGATATGAAATGGAGGACCTACAGTTTAACGTGGAATCCGAACCACGATGGAAGTCTGGCATTCCTCATTAAGGCTTATTAGTTATTTGCTATGTCGGGGGGTGGATTGGAGGGGTGGGAGAAGGGGTACCTTTAGGTATTAGAATACCACACGTCTAGTCACGGATTCCTAATAATGCTGCACATTTCATGTACAATCAATTTTATCAAAAATTGAAAGAGGTTACTGTACCACCTAAATATAGATTAATATATTTTTAGGAACCCCTAAATGTGTGAAACGTTTTTTAAACAGCATGTAATAAGGAGTATACAGTCTAGTAAAAGATAATTGAAGAATGTACAGTAGTTCTAGAAATTATACATGTCAACGGTAAACAAAGTTTGTACTCGCTCAGCTCGTTATAAAAGGACAATACACGGCTAGGCACCACAATATAAAAACACACGTACGAAATTAAACCGATGTTTCCTATTAAAGCTGACGTTGAGCCGAGCACTCATAATAGTCTCTAGTGACAAATTAATAATATGATAGTGTGCCAAACATAGATACATATATATGAATGCCTACATGTTTTTAACGTTTTGATTAAAATACCAATAATTGTTTAAAATACACAGCGTTTGAGAATGTATTGTGTTTAACGATGAAGATACATAATTGAGCGAATAAGATACTTGGAAAAGCCACATCGAACATATCAGAGGACCGCGGGTTCTTCATACTGTATCTATGTTCACAATTACCAATATAGCCCAACTTATAAACAAACACTTCTTCTCATATTGCACTATGATGGAGTATTTGTGTAAATATACTGTGTGACTCAAACAACTACCTATGTCTAATTTAGCATAGATCACATGTAGTCGTTGAGAATATAATTTACCATACATTTTAGGATATATTTAATATATTTAATAGGTAGTTTAAATTGACTCTAATATTAGTTGAAATTTCAGGAGAGGGTCAGCCAACCATCAGAGCACCCTTCACAACTAGCCACGTGCCTTACTATCATATCTATTATATATTAAATTATATAGTAATTTTTGTCCCAGCATTGCAAGCCTTAGTTTCAAAAATTTCCTAATATTTACAAAGATATTTACTACATCCAATCAAATGGTTCTGTATTTATGTTTTGTTTCCTTTAAATTTTTCTGATCGATATATTTGAAATTGTTAGAGAAATAATAGATTCATGGTTAAAATCGATACCTTTGAATTGATCTAAAAATAAATTAATAGAGGTTAAAGAATCGATTTTCGTAAAGTTTGAGCATCCCTAATTTGTGTTATTCAGCCTGAGGAATGGAGCGGAGGTTATTTTACCCCACTTTATCCTAAATGATCACTTAGAAGTAAATCTTTATTAAGTTAATTTTTTTAATCTCTTCTAGACCTCTAAGTTACTAGTAGTTTAACAATTCAAAAACTTGCTTCGTTGGCCGCATGGTCCAGGCGTCACTTTTGTATTGGAATCAACTGCTGATGATAGGGATGTCGGGGTTTGAATCCCGATTGGATGTACTGATAGTAATTTATCCAAAATGACTCACCGCTCTCTCTCTCTCTCTCCACGCAAATGGAGGTACATCTCTTTTAAATTCAACATTCCTCATCCTAAGCTGACTAGCGGAATCAATACATACACGTATAACTTGAACAGGTAGTAGGTAACAAGCAGTGCTAAAAAATAATCCAAACTATCACAAAACATATTGAATAAAGTATTTAAATGTCTTATGTATGAAAAATATAATTTTTTCTTCTGTTGTCAATATATAATTTTTATTTGAAAACATGTCTTACTGCCCGTCCGGGAATTTATAATGAATTAAACTAATGAGGTAGGGAATAGAAATGCTATTTCAGAGATAATGTAGCCTTATTTTGGTTGAGGAAGAATAATAAGTTAACGAGGATAAACCATCTTACTAGACCCAGCTGTTATTTGAAGCTTTACCTCTTCGTTACCATAAAACCATACTAGACGCACTAGTTCACGTGCCCATTGATGCGGGTACCATATAATGTTACTAAATTATTGTCATGATTAAAATGTTTACTCTTAGTCCTCAAGTTAAAGTCATTTATTTGAATTTTGCTAACCAAATAAAATTATATAAACTATTGATAAAAAAACATATACTGTAATCTAATATATTATTTAAAAAAATATGGTTTTTCAAGGTGCGAGATAACTTTACATTTGTATAGAAAATTAAATCCTACAAACCAATTGACTTGTTTGCACGAATAGTTGTTTAAAATTTGACCTGGAGAGGGTGATATTTATTTCCGAGAGAATTCAAAGGATGGGGATTCTGTAAAATGTTCTCCTCTTGATCTTAACTTAAACGTTGGTATATTTTCTTTTACTTGCTTTTCTACTCTTTCACTTCTTTCAAAAGGCCGTTAAAAAGCTACCATGGATTCTATGCGTTCATGCTTATAGCTTTACAGGCCCCATTAAATAAACTCTTGGGTACATAGGTTGGAAGGAAAAATTAAGGCAGTAAAAGGAATGTTTTTTTTTTCTTTTGAAGATAATTTGCTCTCCCAATTGTAACAGAAATGATATTGTGTCTTTAACCACCCCTCCTTTTTTATTTTGTTCAAAAATATATTTAAAAAAACTACACCACGTCTCACTACCAGTTCGGGTAAAGCAGGAGTACATTAATTAACTAGTGTGGTGAGGCAAGAGAGGTATTAGAGAAACGGGAGGAGGAGTGGAAAAAACAATCTCAGTACAATCAGTAAAAATTCAAACAACAATTCAACATCTCTCGGCCAATCTTACTAAATGATTTCTACATTTAAACCACGTGATCACCAGAGTGGTTTAATATGATGTTGTTAATAATTTATTTTTATTGATATCATATAACTATGTTATGTATTTAAAATCTAATAAAGCACATCAGTGGGCTCATGGGGGGAGGGGGATATGGGGGCTAGAGTCCTGGATGGGCGTACTGAGGGTAGTTTTTCAACTCTCCCTCCACACATCTCAATTCTAGCTTCCTCATCCATATATCATTAATGTTATTAAATGTGGATAACCCATTTGATTAGTAGGATATGGTAAAAAACAAAATCTATTGAGATTAATGGTGAGATATTGGTTATTATAAATTAAAAACCATCAGTATTATTCGTTATGCTAGTGACTCATTTATAAATTCATTTAAAATATATGGGTCTGACACACGTTCAGTATATACTCTTATTTATGTTTATACTAATGGCATATTTTCATGACTTGAAATGTAAGGTTTTTAATCATATAAGGATATTAAGAATCAAATAGCCGAAGCTATTATTTGTGCTTTTAGAGAGGAATAATCCATCTAGATATCATATTCTAAAAATTGAAAAATGACACCTGGACACGGGAATCAAACCCGGGACCTTTGACTTATTACGCTAATGCTCTACCACTGAGCTATCCAGGAGTAGTCCCGTGCTCAGGGTCATTCTTAAATCATTCCTCTCTAAACGCACAAATAATATCTTAGGCTATTTGATTCTTAATATGCAATCCTGTACAATTTATAATAATTGTACAAAGTGGCAGTAATAAGCCAACTACCGAGTCGAAGATGGCTGCATTATCTGATAGCTCGTGAATAAAGCCGACATTTCCGCACGTCCATCATAGACTCTGCCTTAAAATATGAGTGAAGAATGACCCTGGGCACGGGACGATTCCTGGATAGCTCAGTGGTAGAGCATTGGCGTAATAAGTCGAAGGTCCCGGGTTTTATTCCCGTGTCCAGTTGTCATTTTCTCAATTTTCAGAATACATAAGCATATGTTGATACTTTTCACCTCAATTTTGGTCTGAGCCATATTTCAAAACAACGAGCAATTTGGTAAATAACTTGGTAATTCTTGAAATCTGTGACATGTCCCATTACTCTTCTAGATATCCCTCTTAACTATCTCTGAATGAGAGTCTTGTAGTGTAAAAAGTTCCAGGTTTATTCAGAACTCATTCTCTCACGGTTGGAAGAGTATATGTGCAAATGTAAGCAACGTTTGATATCTTCTCGCTGCCCTGCGACTCAACTGATGCAATGCAAATGTAATAACGCTAAGCTTTCTTGGCTCACTGAATAGCAATTTATTTTAAAACACACTAGAAGGTGCTTTTTTATGAGCTTTTTGCATTTACTTTTAAAATGTTTTACAGACATTGTGAATTTAAAATTCCACACCTTTTCGAGGAAAGGGCAAAATAAAACAGCTGGAAAACAGCTCATATCATATATAATTATAGTTATATTTCTAATAGCTCATTAAAATTATACAAAATATCATCTAATATTTTTCACATATTTAGACGGACAACGTTTAAAACACATTTAAACAATTTTTTTAAGAAAGGCAGTCCATTGAAATATTTCTTTGTATGGATTATAGCCGGTCACTTGGTATCAAATTAAAAAATATTTTAAAAACTAAACCTGGACATGGAAATCGAGCTTAGAACCTTTGGTTTGTTTCCTGAGACATTTTTCTACTATATTTAATTTATTTAAAATTAATTGTATGATACAGTAGTACATACGTATTCATATATTTTATTATAGTTAGGAATACAAATATCAATAACTCTATCAGTAAATTACTCGTAAACAAAGATGTGTATTAATCACAGATTGTGAATGTGTGGAATGCCAGGCCTCCACCGTGTATCGGATTCCACGTTAAACTGTAGGTCCTCCATTTCATCTCACAATCACCCTACCATTATACATTAGAGTGATTGCGTATAACCCAAACGGGTAGTAAGACACAGTGCTTAATAATAATAATAATAATAATAATAATAATAATAATAATAATAATAATAATAATAATAATAATAATAATAATACTCGTAAATAAGTTGTTCCTAGAAAATAAAAACACTATCAATAATATAAAACATTTTCAGGCATAAATTATTTTATCAATCTTTTTCATTTAAAATTTTCAAAATTCAATCATAAATAAACTGCTCTTTTATATATTTAAAACAAACACTCATTATTATTATCATATAACCTCCATTTTGCACCAAATCGCCAAAGGAAGTTTTGAAAGAATTCTAATTTACAAAAATTAGTCGTTAGTAAACTACTATTAAATACATATTATTTAAAACAAACATGATTATTTTATTGTAAAACAATACTCAGATGCCCATTTTAAACAAAAACATTAAAGCCATTTTAGAAAAATTTCCTATTTTCAAAAATCAGTCAACTGTAAAATAACCTTAATTTTAGATTTAAGAGTTTTTGTTTTAGAGTATGAATATATTAAATATAATCATCAAAATATTTTGGATTTAGCCCAATATATGCCTAAAGACAGTCATAGTGACAGACAGAACTACAATACTCAATTTTGTTTTAGCTCTGGGATATATAAAACTTAAAGCTCCATTATATACTTGAAGTAGAACATTGTTTCAATTACAATACATCATCTATTATATGAGAAAGTAAAAATTAAGAAAAACGGATGGTATTCTAAAAAATAAACATTCCAAAATAAAAGATATAGTTACGTTTATGCAATTTAAACTTGAATTCATATTATATTACATTCGTATAATTTTTAACTCATATTTAGATTTTATATGGCTTGTATATTTTTTCACTATTTTGATACTTATTTATTTAAATTGGTTGAAAAATGATGCCTGGACACAAATCCGGGACCCTTGTCTCAGCGAACCAGTGTTCTACCATTGAGCTATCCAGAATTAATTCCTTAGAGTTGTAATAATTATGTTCACCTTACTTATCCCTTACCCTTCAGCCTTAGTGTAAATATACGGGTATCCCGAACGGCTCGTAAGATATGGTACAGACAAAAAAAAAGTACAATTCAAGAGATTCATACTTTTATAAAATAAATAGATCAATGGTGCTAGTTAATCAGTGTTATTAAGTGCACGAAATAAACATATGGGCTTTGTGACCTTTTGAGCACCCTGTATAGCAATTCAAAAAAAAAAAACATTATTTCCTAAAATTAAGTAACTTAATTTAAAATGCAGCGATGCATACTTAATTATGTTAGAAAGTCACCTGGTAAGTTTCAAACTTCTTTTTCTCTCTGAAATCTCTTGCTAACGTTTTAAACAAGATTTTAGAGTTTTAAAACTGTCTTCATTGTTTAGTGTTAGACTAAATATATTCGCAATATACTTCCCGTTTTAGCTAGCTTTGCGTTCACAACGTAAAGAAAACTGGGAATATTTTATGACTAGTAATTTACCACAATGTGCATTTACACTTTGTTTGTATATCTAAGCTCGAACACAAATGACTGGGATAATAAATATTTTTATAAAAATCACAAATTGTTTTATTTGAATGTATCTTCCCATTGGGTTTGCTGGTCAAACTCTGAGCATGGTTCTAGAATCTCCCATTCGCGCTGCATGTCCTACCCACCGTAATCCACGAGACTTGATTATCCTAACAATGTCTTGTAATTAGCACTTGTTGTGTAACTCATAACCGACCCCCGTGGTGTAGTGGTCAGTACACCGGGCTACGAGTCTAGGGGTCCAGGGTTCTATTTCTAGCTGGTACTCTGGGTATTTTTTCTGAAAGGCAAAGTACCCCAACGTTCATCAGGGTTTGGTTAGTTAGCTTAAGTTAGGTTTAAATGTTTCCACCGGTTCCACACCCTAATACTCACTATCACTATCACCTCATATCATCAGGACATGGAAAGAGCCTCCACAGAAAGGGTGTACTATTAGTACATTCGGGCGTCCCCTGGACAAAGGTACATTAGTACTGGCTAATCTTTCCATAAATACGGCTACGAATGATGTAGTCCATAAGTGCAATATATCTAACTCATCATTATATAACCTCCTCCACTCCCCAGTAGCCTCATTACTTTTTGGACCAAATATCTTCCTAAGCACCTTGTTAGTTTAAATATGTGGAGAGCCCGAATAAGAAGTAAGAAGCCAAAGCACATAAATATTAATAATAATCTAGGAACCAATATTGATCTCAGATTTGAGTAGAAATTAATAGTAAATTTAAACACCACGATTGCTCGGCAGGGATTAAAACCCTGACCTTAATAACATTGATCTAGTACAATAAGAGTAATGTCTTGTACTGCTCAATCATGGCTATGCGTGGTATGTTTTGTCATATGAAATTAATACTATTTCGCTAACAAGTTTGTTAATTGCCAAAATTGGAGATTAACTATTCAGTTGATATAATATAAAGGAACATTAGGGGGAAGAGTTTTAAAGATGCATAAATTCATTCTTAATTATTAATGTAGCGTCCTCAGGTGAGGAGGCCACAAATAATACAAGGAAAATACAAAAGGTTAAATAACAATAACAAGAGTGAGTGCACATGAGTTCAAGACTAGAAATGTTCCATAGAGAAACATTACGCGTCTAATCCCGCCACTCCCACCTGTTACTGAGAGTATCAAAATATATGGGAGTCGTCTATCACTAGAGAGCCTTAAAATGCGTCACCCTTCCTAACCACTGAAAAATATTAGATACATTACATTAAACAACCAAAAAACCTAGGACATGTGATGGTATATAGTAGTTAAAAATAAAAGAATTAGTCATGTTGAGCCAATATTTATTTTGGATAGGACAATCCGAAGTTTAACAATTCAAATAAGTACTAATTATTGTTGTTATAACAATTATATGTACATTATGTACAAGTGCTTTGGACTTTAACATTGAAAATTAGCCCACTATAACGGGTCTGGGCAGAAATGATATTCTGCCAACAATAAAGTTACAATTAGAGTAATATTTTCTTTACAAGTAAACAAAGAATGTACGGTTATATATATATATATATAATAGAATAATAGTAAATATGGACAATACAATCGGTCTAATAATTATTTACCCTATCAATCCTGATTTGGTTCAATCAGCGCTGGCGTGTTGTATTGCGACAACATTGACTCTCAAGTCTAAAAGGTAAATATTTCTCAAGATGAAAACATTAATAGGTTGCGAAATAACCCCAAGAAATCTAAGTATTATATCAACAAGACTATTTAATATAAACATAACAGTAAATGTCAATAGTTCCCCTAACATAACAATTTGTATAAATTATAAATCGTGACTACGCCCATTTCGCCCTGGCGCGTTGTAAAAAGACAACATAGGCTTATAAGTCCAATACCACAATATGAAGCAATAATTAATTTAGAGTTCCACCGTAATTAATACAAATAAACCATTACACCTCAACCGGTGACAAGACGCCATTACAAGTTAATTGCCAGACTTCTATTTAAATTTAATTTTTTAAGATAACAAAAAAAATTGAGCCAAAAAGGAATTTTGGAATAATAAAAAAATATATAAAAAAATATGTTAAATTAGCCGAGATAGAATTTGGGTTCTTACATTTTCAAAAGCAGAAAGCCGAAGCTTGTACTAGTCCTAAACCAGCTCTGTCCCAATTGTGTCGAACATTGGGACAGACACAAATATATATACAGATACAACAAAAGAGGAGGGGCATGAAGGGTAAGCAAGAGGGGAAAGATTCTAGAATATCAAGGAACAATGTTATGCGCATTTCTACGTGCCTCGGGAGACCGGTGGTTTTTTCTGGCACAACCTAGAAGAGAATAACTATAACTGCGCATGCCCAGCCCACATGTGGGGTTTGCTAAATCGCCGTTCAATTCGCTCCGTCAGTATACTTTTTCTCTCGGGTGAAGGAAGGTGTGCATAGCAGAAGTTAGGTCGCTCTTCCACGTCGCCTCCAATCACGGACAAATGGGGTAAGGTTCAACCATCGATATGGCAGTTGTGTATTTTATTGACCATCCGATGCTACATTAAATATTACAGAAGAAAGTTCAACAACTTTCTCACGCTTATTGCATTGTGTTTAATTATTTAGGTAACTATCCTAAAATAAGTAGTTTACTCATTTATATTAATATATATAATAAATACTTTGTATAATATACTAGAATTTTGACCCATATTCAGACCCATATCAAATGACTCATATCAAATTAGGGTTCAACATCCGGTTGTCATAAATTTGATAGCTTCACCATATAAAATCCTGAAATAACTATGGCAATCACAAACCAGTTAGGGAAAGTAATATATTTTATAAACTTGCTTTGAAATAAATAATTAGATACCTAGTCATGCAAAATTTACCTAAGAATGATCATAAGATAGTGAAACTAAGTCATATACATTGTTACAGAGACAGACTGGAAAAAAGAGCATCACTTTTCACCAAAGAGCATAAATTAAATAATAGACTCTGTAAAAGCAATATAATAAATATTGAGCATATTGATTTCACAAAGAAAATCACGGTCCCCAAGCTATGTCACCAGCATTCGTTTGTTTTAATTGTTATGTCGCTCCTAGATATGTACTCAATTATCCTTCTGTTTCTATCCATGTGGGCTACTCGAAATACTAATGGATTAACTTTAAGATAATCTGTGGTTTTTGTATTTGTATATTTTTAGATATTTTTCATCTGCATTTACAAAGTTTAAAAATTTCGCCACATGAAGAAGCTTTGTTTAGTTAGTTTGAGAAATTTTAGGCCGACCTCCCTACTCTCTAATAAAAATATGTCTATTCAACATATGGTAACGTCGAGATGAATACAAATTTATGTATTGGGTGCCACTCCTAGGAACTAGGAGAAAGAATAATAAAAAATAAAAATAAACTTTAGCTTGACTAACTTGGACAAAGGCACGATGACTCTTATTACTCGAGACCACTGGGTGTGCTCGGGAACGTTTACCTGTCCCTAAAAGAGTTGAAAGAATACTTATCTATACTACAATAAAACAAAATATAAAAGATACAATTGTTGAAACTTTTGTGGGTTCTTATTATTGTTTCCTTTCTACCACATCCCAATCCTACCTATGGAATTCCGAGTAAATATAATTCTAATATGACAAAACAAAATATACATATATGGTATTACATATATTCTTAAACAAAATTAATCAATAAAAATAATAATCTCCAAACATAGTTAGATTTAGGAGTTTAGAATATATAATACTATAGTAAAAGAAAGTTAATATAGGCTAAACTTGTAAAAATATATAATTATAGTTCTGAGTAGGACAAAAATATGTATTGTTGAGGAAAGATAGAAAAAAAATTAATATAATTAATATTTTGATATAAAATTAATTCTCTGGAAAAGATAGAGTCTGAATATATTTAGTATTTTCTGAAAGTTTTTTTTTACATAAATCCTGGTTTTTTGATAAAAAGAGATAAAAAAAATTAAAGTTAAAGATTGGGCTGGATCTCACAAATTAATTTGTTCATGTTGAAACAGCACGAATTTCTGAAATTTGTTTATTTTTATTTATTCCAACTCGTCCACAATTTGAAGAAATAAACAGTCTCTAGTTCATCCCCAGACACTTAACTTTCCATTTGTGTACTTGCACTTTACTTTCCAGCCATTGTTCCACTTTAAAATTAAATTTAGTCAGGAACCATACAGATTTTGCTCCATGTAAAAATGACACTCCGTAAAAAGACCCTAATCTTCTTCAAAAAAATGTTCCAAGAATCAAATTTAAAAACGTTCTATTTTCTACTAAGTCCAAAGAGAAAACTAATACATTAAAATAAAAGATAAAAGGTTGTCTATGGACTGAATATAAAATAAAATGCAAATTTAATAAAAAGATTTAAGTATACGTCAATGTATATGGACAATGTTTCTTAAAATAATTAAATGTTTATTTTAATCTGTAAAAATTGAGACGCGCGTTAGTTTGTAACGTCTTCTTTTTCTTTTCTTACTACTTTTACATTTGCGAGACCCGTCACTCACTTGTTTACCATATCTGCGCATGCGTTGAAATAAATCATGGCCGACATTGAAAATAAATAGAAGAAAAGTCAACAGACCTCTTGGAAGGAAATTAATATGTTTAATAAAAGGTAAATGTTCATCCTTAGGTCAAAATTAATTATTTAATTTATTTAAAACAGTGTTAGACGTTCTTCCTTTCATCCTTTTATTTTTTGAATGGATGTAAATAGTATTATTTTTCACGCCGGCGACACAGCGTGTTTCAAACTAAAAATAAATTTGAAACTATTTACAAAGATTGGGAAAATATAGGGAAATATATGGTAGGGTGGAAAATAACGTTACAACCCCAATTTCTCAGCACCTGATTTTTAAATTAAAAGCTTTATAATTTTTATCGTTATGTGGGGAACTGAAAATTTAAATTTTATTCCATGCTTATAATTATATATTACACCTTTTTTGGAAAGATGTAAAGTTATGTCTCCCCGTTTTATTCAGGCCACACATTCTCAATTAAAAAAGTTAAAACTTATTTGTCTATCTTATCTGTTTTTTATCACGTGCCTACAAATTTTCAATCTTTAACCATATAAAAAATAGTGTTCCATTTGATTGTATAAATTTTAAGCTCTTCCATTTTGTGGCTTCAATTTTGAATTAATTCCATATGTTCATACGTTGTTCGGCTATCCGAGAAGGTCTTTTAACTTATTTACCGAATTTCAGCTTTATAGTCTTCCCTAAAAGTGTTTTTATAATATATTTGGACATTTTGAGGGAATCAGCCCTCCCCATCGTTTTGAAATTAAATAACGTTTAGACCTTTATACTAATGAGCTGGTCATTATACCTGCCTGACAAATATGTACATTGTCTACCACTGTGAAAAGTAATAGATTACTTCAGTTTTGGAAATTTCAGACCACCATTTTACCAGCGTCCTTTTAAAAATAACTAATATCTAACTTTTATTTGGTTATATTAAAGTGGTCCCTCTACATTTCTGAAAAAAATAAAATTTCTACCTAAACTGAAGAAGGTTTGTTTTAACTTGCGAATCCCCTTCAGCCTATTTCCTAGAGTATAAATGTAAAATTGAAAATGTTCAAACAATTATAGTTATTTGAACATGTCCCTCAACCTACTGAACAAATTTCAAATTTCGGTTCTGTATCACAGGGAGAAGTAGTTTTGTCAATTAGTTTTGGAAATTTTAATATTTTAAGCTCCTTACCCCCGTTTCTCTAACACACTCTGAGAAATTTCAAATTTTAAGATATATTTGGTTTTATGGAGTTGATGTAAATCTAACAAATTTTAATTTTATACCTCATCTAAAAAGTGTTTCAAATTATATCCCCCATCTTCCAAAGCCTTATTTTGAAATCTGCCATTTTGAGATTGTTATAATTATATGGTTCAGTCCCTCTATCTTCTTGACAAATTTCATTTTTCTATATAATCTAGTTTTGGGTTATATTTTCTATACTACAATAAAAATAGTTAATTTCTCCATATATAACAACAACAGTGTAAAAAAGAATACTCCTTACATTATATATATATATATATATATAGAGAGAGAGAGAGAGACAGAGAGAGAGAGTAGCATATATATATATATATATATATATATATATATATATATACTAGCCTATATTAGAATATATTGTAAAATTGGTGTGTGGGGTTTCAAACTATATATGGTGGGTGGCACTCCTAGGAACTAGGAGAAAATAATAAGAGAAAATATCTTTATCTCGACTTACACCGACAGTGGCATGACGACTTTTAATACTCGAGACCACTGGGTGTGCTCGGGAACGTTTTCTGGATGATGCAATGTTAAGAACAATAACACTATCTTACCTACAACAATGGTGTGCTGTAAATCTCTAAAATAGTTGAGAGAAAATACTTAAAATATAGCATGGACAATTTAAATAAAATGGATCACTGAGTGAAATGTACTAATTTTAATCACAATAAAAAACAATTTTTTGAAAATTTTGTGCTATTATTATTCATTCCACATCCCAATACTCCCTATGAAATTCCGATTAAATATAATTATAATCTTATAATCTATTTGGATGCAAAATAATTAATTAAAAAAATTGTGTTGTTGAGAAAAAATAAAATAAATCAATAATCAATAGTTGTAGCAATAATTTTGCAGAAAATAAATTATTAAATGAGGTTCAAGAAAAAGCTAAAATATTGATGTTTTAAATTTATACTGAATGACATGTGTGAGAGAAAAAAAAAGTTGAAGATTTGGCTGGACCTATCCAATAAAATGTGTCGATGTTGAAAAAAAAACACGAAAGGTAGTGAATTTTTTCCTTCTTCTTAATTTATAAACACTCCACACTTTCTGGATATAAACAGTCTCTAATCCTTCTCTACACACACAGATTTCAATTTGTATTCTTATATTTTATATTATTCCACTTTAAAAATAAATATATTTATCTAGTATCTAGTTCTCTGTTTTTAAGACGCAGAGAAATAAAACCCTAATCTTCTTCAAATAGTGTTCCAAGAATAAAATTTAAAAACGTTATTTTTTCCAAGTTCAAAGAGAATACTAAGTCCATAGCCAACATTTTTATATTTTGTTTTAATGCATAAGGATACATTAAAAATTAAAATTCAATCTAACATAAAGTTTGAAAACATATGGAAATGAATATGATTTTTTTTTTAAAGAGAGTTAAAATATTTATTTCCATCTGTCAGAATTGAAATTCGCGCTAGTTTGGAAGTATTTACATCAATTTCTTTTCTTACTTCTTCTATAATTACGAGACACGCCACTCACTTGTTTAACAGTTCTGCGCATGCCTTGGAAAATAAATGGTACGGCACACCGCACAGACTTTCTCTCTCTTTCTATAAACTCGTAAGATTTCTGAACGGAATAATGTACATTGTATCATCACCACTCCACATAAGAACACGCATAAAATAATATACAATGATATAGAATCAATGAGAAAAGAGGCGCATCTTTGTCCACCAAAGAACATTTCAAACAGTTTAATGTCTTCCACAAGGGTCAACACTTCGTATTAAAATTTCGATTCTGGTTAAAGTTTTAACATTTTATAAGGTGTTGCAGATCTTCAAGTCATCGCATTGATATTTTATTATTCATTTATACATTTTGACCAATAAAAAATATAAATATTGACTATTGAGTCTAAAATGGAGATAGATCATTGCTATGCAAACATTTCTCCTAAGAGATTTAAGGAAAAATAACATACTATTTTAGATACTTATATTTAATTACTCTATGGCATTGGAGAAGTATTGCGTTAAGACTTAAGTAGTATATGTTTACAACTAAAGCTCACAAAATTGTATTAATATATTTGCAAATATCTCAGAAACTGCTGCTTTTATAAAAATATATGTCAAATAAAAGTTTTTTATTTCTAATAGTCCTACAATTTTGCAATGATAAGTTGTTTAGTTTCTCCAATAGTTGTGGAGATACGGAAATTAACGCTTCTGTAATGTACCCTAAAAATCATTTTCATAGGAAAATGAAAATAGCCAGTTTATTTATAATCTTAATCAACGCCTAGATACGAATTTTAATCAAAATCGTCTGAGCAGATTTTGAGAAAACCAAATTTTTCTCTTTTCGCCCTTCAGTAAACTACCCTTAATTTTAAGTTTTTATAGACACACAGACAGACGGCATTGCAAAGACTATTTTTTAGGGTTCGGGGGGTCATGAGACGTCGACATCCATCAACATTTCAGGTTAGTTTTTTTTATGATCGCAATACTTAAGCTTTAATGTCCAAAAAGCTAAAAATATATATATAATTGCGTATAGATTGAAAATTATGGATTTTATAAAAATATGTTTCGAATAAATTATTTGTATTATAAATATATATACATATTTGTAATGCTAAGTAATTTCATATCTCAAATAGTTTCGGAGCTATTTAAAAAAATGTTAATTGACGCATCAGACCGGAGCCCTTAAAGCCATATTGCAGAAATATTGAGGGTAGCCATTTTGTTTGTAATTTTTATTAATGTTTATAAATGAAATTTAATCAAAATCGTTATAGCCGATTTTGAGAAAATCGACTTTTTCTCTTTTTGCCCTTCAGTAAATTACCCTTAATTTTAAGTTTTAATAGACACACAGACAGACGGCGTTGCAAAGACTATTTTTTAGGGTTCGGGGGGTCATGAGACGTTGAAATCCATCAACATTTCAGGTTAGTTTGATTTACGATCGCAATACTTAAGCTTTAATGTCCAAAAAGCTAAAAATATATATATAATTGCGTATAGATTGAAAATTATGGATTTTATAAAAATATTTTTCGAATAAATTATTTGTATTATAAATATATATACATATTTGTAATGCTAAGTAATTTCATATCTCAAATAGTTTCGGAGCTATTATAAAAAATGTTAATTTACGCATCAGACCGGAGCCCTTAAAGCCATTTTGCCGAAATATTGAGAGTAGCCATTTTGTTTGGAATATTTATTAATGTTCATAAATGAAATTTAATCAAAATCGTTAGAGCCAATTTTGAGAAAATCGACTTTTTCTCTTTTTTCCCTTCATAAAACTACCCTTAATTTTAGGGGTAGATATCCAATTCCAAAAATCCCTAGGGGCAACCCTATGAAAACCCTAGATATCAAGTTTCAGCTCAATCGGTAAAATAGTTTAGGCTCTAGTTGGAGGTACAGACAGACAGACAGACAGACAGACGGAAATTCAAAAACCACTTTTTCGGATTCAGGAAGTCATGAAACGTCAAAATTCATCAAAATCTCGAGTTCGATTTTTTTGACGATCACCATACTTTCTCTACCTGTAAGATAGAGAGAAAGTAAAAATCATGGCCGACGTTGAAAATAAATTAAATAAGAGTAAAAAAACTTTTTAGAAGGATAAAATATAGGTTAAACAAAATGGTAAGTGTTCTTCCATAGCTCAAAATTCATTATTTTAATTATTTTAAACAATGCTTGATGATCTTCGTTCAATTTTATTGTGGATGGATATAAATTGTATTATTTTGTCACGCACGACAACACGGTGCAAAATGCCGTGAACGAACTTTAAAACACATCTTTTAGTTCAATCAAAGCTAAAATAAATGGTGAAATATTTACAAATTATAAAAATATAAGGAAATATTATATGGTAGGGTGGCAAATAATCTCACAGTACACACACACACAACACACACACACACACACACACACACACACACAGCTTGACATCTGACCGCCCTATTTAATATCTTCAAACGATTTAATTGTAGTAAAAAATTGGCATATAGTTTTGGAAGGAATAATTTTGTGTGTGTGATGGTTTAGGTATTGTTCTGTTTTAATTTTTGTTATTGCTTTAATATTCATCTTTCTCTTTAATAGGCTGGATCTAGTTTTAAGAACCAATTTGGCCGAAGTTTTCCCAGTCTTTTAGGATCCACACAAGTAGCCTACATATATTTTATGAATATACAAAATCATTTCTATTGTAAACGTAGCTAGTTACCCAAATATAAATTTTGGCATAATCTAAAAAGATATTTATTTAATTTTCTCAATACGTTATCCGTGTTAACCATATTTTAGGGGAAAAAAGTATATTTTCACCCGCATTGATGGGCGCATGGACTAAATGTCGGACTCAACTAATTTGTATTGTTGGTAACGGGTGGGTTGGGACTCGAATCACAGTCCGGTTTATTGAAGGTGTATTTTCCTAAATAGTTGCTCACTCACCCTTCATAAAAATGCGAGTAAATTTCCTTTAAATGTTACATTTAAAGTAATTCACGAATATAATATATTTGAAAAACTTTTATTTTTATTTCAACGCATTTCACAACCGGTTTGAGCTAACGTATAGCCCGAAGTCGAGTTAGATGCGTTGTAATAAAAATATCTTTCTTTCAGGATTTTCTCATTTTAATTGGGTGAATTATTTGTCAATTTTATGTGAAAAACAAGTGTTGGTGTAAATTGTATTTCATTGACTTACATGGAAAGGGGCTGTATTTTTTAAGGTTTTTATTGTAGCATGGAAGTATTAACATAATTGGTTTGCAGCAGAACCGACGTTACTAACACATTCAACCACAAAGCGCTGAAGTGGTGTGTGGAGAGATCCAGGAACCACTGTTACTGCTTTACTGGAAGTAGTTTGATAAACTTTCTGGTGTTTGATATAATAAATTAAACTGATATCTATAATTAAAATTAGGGATATATCTATTGCATTTGTCCCATTTATGTACAGTAAGAAATCTTCCGGGAAAAATAAAGGATACTTTTCCTTATCTCGCGTGTCTTACTAACGGTAAAGGACTTTTGCTACTACTGGCTAACCTTATAAAAAAGTAAGGTTTTATAATAAAAGATTGTATTGTGTTCTGTCCTTGTCCCAAAATAGAAATAGCTGGCTAACAGTGGGCAATACTCTTATCGGTGGACAGGTGGATTAAAGCGTCGTTTTTTAAAAATCTGGTTGGGTAGGGACGTGAGAGGTCAAGGTCATAATCAAGAACGGGTGCTCTGAGGGTCATTTTTATAAATACAAACTTAAATTCCCTTCGTCTTTTACAAGTCTTTTAGGATAATTATATCATAAAGAAAGGCTGTAGAGGTCAAATCAGTCGGTACTCGCATTTTAAGTGCTTCGTGACTACGACGTAAATCTTATGCCTTTGTGGGTACATTTCCTCTAAATTCTACCTTTCTGATCCTTGTTACCTTAGTTTAAATATGTAGATAGTGGGTGGGGTTGTAGGCTACAATGGGGAGTGTGTGATGGTAAATATAAAATCCAACTGCCTTTTATTAGTGAGACTGTACCGTTTTTCAATTTATATATTTTATGATCGGCAGAACTTTTTATGTTGTAATAAACATTAAATCCATCGTTACCTTTTGGCACTCTCATATAAAATTCATAGGAGATCAATAATTTTGCATTCACGTTATTTTTTAATTCTCTCTGAACGCAAGTGAAGTATGTTAATAAAAGAACAATTGATGGGTGAGACTCGTGGAGAAATGGGTGAGAATATAGTTTTTATGTTCACGAATGCTATCAACGTCACCCGCTGACTCGTAAAGATCTAAAAAGTAAAAAACAGTCCGCAGATATCACATTTTCGCACCTTACACCGGGAGAATGTTTACGACACCGTTTACTACGACGGATAGTTGAATACGTTTGTCCCGTCTAGAGTGGGTTCTTTAGTGTGTTTGATTAGTGGCTGACTACAATTCTAGGGGTCCCTTGTTCTATTCTAAGTGGTGCTAATGAGAATATTTGTTTAAATGACCGCCCTGTTATACATTTAGTAAATAAATTAGAGTCTCACCTGGGATTTCAATATTAAACTTAACAAAGGTATTTTTTTTTATAATTAGTTAGAAATGAGAAAAGTATAATTTAGAGAAAACGGCACTGGTTCTTGAACTTATTTTTTCTTTGTGACCCTTTGTGTTTATTTTTAAAAAAATATTAATGAACCAGGGCTGAAATGGTTGAATTAAGTAGATGTATTTATAATTTAGTGCAAGTTTTTGAGCAGGTTTAGATCAGAGGACAAATAAAAATAATGAGCATATTTATAGAAAAAAATGCATACATGCAGTTATATTTAATATTAATTTTTTTTTTATATTTCACAATATTTTATGTTCAGATAACTAATGTACGCCATTAATCTATTTTGGTTAGTAGTTAGGACGATTAATAATATTTGTTTGTGTAATCATGCGATGCGTTTATTTCTGCTATAAACTTAACAAATATAGAATGAAAGGTTGTAGGTTTTTAAATAATTTTAATAGTTCTATAGTAACTATTTAGTTAAAATTAAATAGTAAAAATATAACCTTGCTAATATCACAATGTATGAAAATAGCTTTGATGCTCGAAGTTTAGATTTCGTAGAGTAATTTAGAGTAATAGATTTTCTTCAATAGTCTGAAATTGATAGAGGGATACATGACAGATAAAAATTAAAACATCTCATCCATTGAGTATGTCTTCTGTTGTAAAAAAAACTTTTAGAAAATTATTTAAAAATGAAAATCTTCATTATATAGTTAATATTTGATAACGCTCCTCACAAATATGTCCAATCCTAATTGGGGTCAACCGCTAATTTTTTTTACATTAACTTTAAACTTTAATAAGCCTACTACTTTAGTGATTTTATTCATGTGGTAAATTCGCCAATGTAGATTTATGACATCTTTAAACGAAGCCAAAAATAAGAACCTTGCTTAAAACTCTAATTAGGCCAGCTCCCTTCCATTGGGGACAGTTAAAAAGCTCAATTCTTTGGAGTTGAAAAGGTGAGCTCTTACCTAAAAAAAATACAACTCCCGAAACCGTTAATTTAAACTGATATTATTAAAATGGAGATGTTAGAAATAGTTGGAAAGTGAAAAGAGTCTGAAAATATTTTAGAAAAGATAGAAACTATTAACTCTTCTTTTAAATTGACAGATACAGCAATTCCAAACTCGCGGCGTTATTTTTAATGTCAACAAACTTCCCTCTCGCTTGTCTGGGCCATATATTCTCTCTTACTACGCTAGTTCTGCTGATTGCTACTAGGAGCGCCAGAGTGAACTAAACAAAAGACCATGGCTATTGGCTTCAAAACCGTTTGTAAATATCGTCCATCTCAACGAAAATTGGAAGGACTAATTAACTTGCACTGGCAAGTATCCAATACATTACCTCTCCTTGTTTGTTTATTTATTTCCATGTCTTCCTATTTCGTAGAACGTTCAGATAACGTGTTTGTTTCTATAAAATGAGCGTTATGGAAATACGGCATTCTTAGCTAACCTTCCAAGCTCTATGTGCTCGTACTTGAATAATATTTACACTTAAAAACACTAGAAATATATTTAATAACGAGCGTAAAAGTATATTATGTCACAACCTAGACCTTGTATCAAAGCCGCAAGGGAAAAACCAACAACTACAAAAAGTGTCGACATGGAAAATATGTATTGTTAACAACCGCTTTACTCTTTACAATAATCACAATAAAATAAAACCACTACAAGGAGCAAAGCCCTTACTCCTTACAAAAATGGTTAGGTTAGGTTAGGTTGATATTTGGCTAGTTCGCGAAACTCACAATACTTGTAATTTCTGAAATATATATATATCTTGTGTTGTTGGCATACGGGGTTCAGAGCCACTATGGTAAAGAAGGTGACACTTTTTTGAAAAGAGTCTTCCCTGAAGCCGAATCATGGATCCACTACTACGAGATGGAGAGTAAAAGTCAAAGTTTGGAATAAAAACATCCGAGATGACCAATAAATAAAGTTCAAAACTCGACCAACAACTGTAAAAGTATTGCACACTATTTTTGGATATTACAAGGACCACTAGTGGAACATTGCTGGAAAGGGGCTCAACAGTCAAAAGTGCTCGTTAGAGTGAAATGCTGCATGAAGAGCTGTAGCCTGCAATTTTAAATGCACTTCACTTACAATTTAAGGACCTAGCTCAATCAAGATTTTTACACTATTTTAACAAGCGTATAGTTATAAACTTTATATATATTTATTCAATGATTTCAAATTCTTACCATTCACGAGCTATAAGGGTTAAGTCGAACTTGCTATTTTACGCCTTTAATTTATTATTGGGTAACGTAATGGATGTATGGGGAAGATTGGGTATAACTAGAAATGCATATGAAGTGTAAACAATTAAATATTTATAATATGTTAAATTATAAAGTTTTTAATTAATAAGCCGAGTAGTAATAATAAATTTATATAGTTTTTAATCATAATATGTAGGTACTTTTGTATTTATATCCTGATAAATTATTTATCTCTTTTGTTGAACATAATATAATTACTTCGAAAGTTTTTTCAAATTAATTATACTCGTTAATTGTATTAATGAGAATGAATCTATTATTACAAATACAAATTTGAAATGTATATTACAATAAATTATTGTTTTGATTGTACCAATAGTAGAGACAGCACAGAGATCCATATGCCAGGCCGAGACAGGTTCAGATTATTTTGATACTTAACACTCCCCGTTAAGTTGGGAGTGTAGGGGATGAAAGAAAAGGTTCGTGTTTTTACAGTTTTTATAGCAAAACTCTTTTTATCCAAAATAAATAAAAATATTGTTTCAGTAGAAACATAAATTTTAATTTTAGTCACATGGTGATAAACTTTTTTAATTAATATATTCTGAAGTATTTACCATTAATATAGCTCTTGCTATTTACTCTTAATTTTCAAATTAAGATAAAATATTATCATTAATTTCTAGGACACTCTTGACAGGTATTAAAGAACTGTTGATATCACCATGAGAAGAGAATTGAACTCCTATGTTTCTACTGGAGAAATATTGTATTTATTTTGGGGAAAAAAATTTTGCTATAAGAAAATAAAAAAAACACTGCCCTTTTCTCGCGTTTCCTACATCCCCACTTTTAGAACGTCACTATTCAAACCTTGTCGGTTAGATGGAGCAATGATATTTGACCTTTTACCCCCATATTTAATTTATCTCCATCTGTATACCCCCAAAGTTGTTGGTTAATAATGCAGGCGATACACGTTCTATAATTTATATACAGGATAGAGAATTAGGGAGATATTATGTTGGACTCCATGCTGAGTACATGTGGGTCGGTATCGTGCACGACTGCGTAATGACGATATAAAATGTGATCTGGTGGTCCACCCCGCCGGAGGGTCGATCGAGGGTCTACAGGAAGGTTGCGAGACCGTTATCGTGCCTGTTGTTCCCTCGTCACGGGAGATCTACCCGGTTACCCATGTAGTAGTTTAGCATCTGAATAGATTAATAAATATATCTTCTTGGACTAACTTGCGAGTCTCACTCCCCACGAACCATCCATTTCAACCCTTAACGCTCGGGGTCCATCCTAACAATGTAAGTCCCTACGGTGCCACGGTAGCGCTGTAGTAGGGTTGGCTACCGGGTACCCAGATAAAACCAGTAACCTTACACAGTTTTGTCAGAAGTAGGACAGGGACGTTACAATATACAGATATTTATACCATGTACGTATTTATTAAAGGTACTCCACATATTATCACACGTCTGGGATATCCAACTTATTAATGAGGTAGGGTTAATGAAGGTATAATTTGGAGAAAATGTATCTGAATTTGCGTGGAGGTAGAGTGGGAAACTATTTAGGACATAACAACTAATTGCACCTATATGGGATACAATCTACTATCAACCACAAAAATTTATATTCACCTTCACACCATCATCGAAAGATTAATAATTGTTAGCAGGCCCACACAACCTTCTTAGGAGGGACATGGTATTAAAACATAGGAAAAATATATTTACAGATGGTCGTTATATCCTGTGTTAGTTAAGATTAACATGTATTATAATTATACATCCCTTAAATATACAAACATCAAATTGATCAAGTTATGTAAATAAATTATTATAGTTTTAATTGAACAGTACTTTATTTACACTGTACTTTACTACAGATGTACAACACCCTTTAAACATTTACGTTCCCCTTCATTTTACCAGGAGGAAAGATTATGTCATGCGGTTAAAAATTATCACCGTCCACATCTGGTACTTTAACAGGATTTTTTGATATTTTTTAATATGCTGCTTTATTACTCTCATTACAGCTAAAATTATAGTAAATTCGCCTGTTGAATAACATTATATTACGGTATAAAAAGCTACTAGATCAACTACTACGCTAGAAGATGTGTTCTCAAGCTAGTGCTTTTGACAGATGTCAATATTGATAGACGGAAATGAGATCTTAAAATATAATTTGATAAGCTCGTTTGCAGTAGTAGAAATTACGAGGAAATTGTTGAACGGGTTGTTACAAGTTAATCCTTATTTTCAAAGTTAGGGGTCCATGATGCAGGGAAAAAATAATAGTTTCCAACGAAAATCAGATTTTTCCAAAGAATTTTCACCTTTTCATTCTTTATTTACACCATGGATACTCTTATTTGTTCATGTATGAGTGTATAGGTGAAGAATATTATTTTGTATTCAACATCTAGGGAAGATACAAGTGTTGTTTTAGTCAAGGCCTAGCACCCGTTTGGTAAGCTATTCGCATACATTAATTTACACTTGTGGAATAGAGGTAAGGGTGACCTGGTGGTCTAGGGGTAAGGTGTCAGACTTCTGTGCTGAGGGTCCGGGGTTCAAGCCTTGGTCCCGGCACAGACTTATCTGATTGTCAAACCCTTCCTTCACCTCTGACAAGACGTGTATTAATCACAACTTGTGAATGTGAGGAATGCCAGGCCTCCGCCGTGGTTCGGATTCCAAGTTAAACTGTAGGTCCTCCATTTCATCTCACAATCACCCTACCATCACACATTAGCGTAAGTGCGTATAACCCGAACGGGTAGTAAGACGCTGTGCTAATAATAATTTCAATTCAATTTCAATTTCAATTTCCTTTATTATAGTGCCGACCAACAGTCGTAAGACCTATAACAGGCCAGCACTGAAAAGCACACAAGTACATACCCTAAAATACATACATTTACATAAGAAAACATGATAGACAAAAAATGGCCAAATAATGCCATATACCGATAAACAACCACGAGACAAAAAAGTAGTTAATAATGATAAGAATAAAAAGTAACCTTAAAAATAAATAACCAAATAGTGGTTAAAAGCAGTAACATTATGCAAAAAATAGATCAGAATATTGTAAACTTAATAATAATAATAATAATAATAATAATAATAATAATAATAATAATAATAATAATAGAGGTAAGGTGGAATTTTAGAGTAAATGTATATGCATTTGCTTAATGAGAGGGTAGGAAGCCATTTAGGCTCAGTACAGCCGACTGGTAATCATTCCTAATAGTTCTGTCACCCGAAATCATGTTTAACACGATAGTGACATGTTAGAACATTCAACCGATGTGGATTTAGCCTTAAATGTGTCTGAAATTTGCTGGTGGTGGGAGGAGGGGGTGTAAGTTGGAATCTATCAAGTAAAATAAGCACCCTTTACACTCACAAGGGGAGGCCACGACGTTCGGATCACGGATTATCTTCAAACTTTGTACACTTTTAGTAGTCAATTAGGACAACATAATGTGCAAGTAGTAAGGCGTACTACTTAGGCGTTTTCGAGAAAATCGCAAGAGAAGTTTTACGCGTCGAATATGTACTGATACGTTGCGACAATGAACACGTTATGGTGGCGGTCGAGTGGTTAGCGTTCCAGCTTCGTAATCTCTAGATAGGTGGATCGAGTCCCGCTCATCTTTTTTTTTCAACACTGGTCATATTCTTTCCTATATATTACAATTCAAATGTAATATAATGAAAAAATACGTGTATTTGCATGAACTTTTATTGAATTTCCAATGTTATTTGGCTGTTTACTAATTTTTATTACTACAACCAATATTATGTTTATAATTATCGACAAGTAAACGACCAAACGCATAAAGTTTTCCTGAAAATGTATGCCAGTCGTGATTTGCGAAATCCCTCATACCTGAAATCGGGTAAGGTACCCGGAACTGCTTTGCACCGGGACGCTTTGACCTGCAGACACAGGTTTGAAAGGATAAGGGGAGGGCCAGGCTTGGAAAGCCCAAGTCAAACGTCGATAAATAAAGGTGTGTTAATAACTTTATTCAATAATACAGAGTTACAATATGTCAGAATATATTACCTTTGAATTGTAATATATAGGAAAGAATATGACCAGTGTTGAAAAAAAAAAGATGAGCGGGACTCGATCCAGCTATCCAGTTATTACGAAGTTGGAACGCTAACCACTCGACCGCCACCATAACGTGCTCATTGTCGCAACGTATCAGTACATATTCGACGCGTAAAACTTCTCTTGCGATTTTCTCGAAAACGCCTAAGTAGTACGCCTTACTACTTGCACATTATGTTGTCCTAATTGACTACTAAAAGTGTACAAAGTTTGAAGATAATCCGTGATCAGAACGTCGTGGCCTCCCCTTGTAAGTTGGCATTTGAGTTCCGACCAGCGATAAAACAGACTATATGAAATTGACGACTTAGCCTGAATAGCCATCGATACGAGTGTGATCAATTTTGACTATTTAACCATCTTTAATAGGTATTCCCTCGAAGGACCTTTTGAGCGAAGCTTCTATTTTAATTAACGTTGATTCTACATTTCGGCTCTGTTTGTAATTTGACTGTGTGTTTATTCTAGTAAGATGACATTTCTTTACAAACGTGTAGAGCTCTAAGTGTCAGACTGCTGGTCCTACCGTAATAATGACCCAAACTGTATATTTGCATCTGAGCCCCGCAAGAGAAAATGTGTAGAACTATTATTTGTGTTTAAATTTAACGGTTGTTCTACATCTGCAATGGCTCACCGCTGTTCTCAGAACATATTCTGTGTGTGTTTTTAATGTAAACATTATAGTTCGCCCGCGGCGACAGTCTCCGTACACCCCCCACCCCGCCTCCTCTGGTGCTTCAGGGCTTGTCCAAACAAAGAACTCACCACTGTTTACCTCACCTTCTCTAAAATGGAATGTGTGCTCACGTGCAGACTCTAAAACCTTTCGTTATGGCATTATCACACCCACAGTGTATTTCTATTACTAGACTGGTTCGTTCTTAAAGTCAGATATACGTAAGAAAAACTATTGAAGTTGGGATTGAAGGGGACGCGAGAAAAGGCCAGTGTTTTTTATTTATTTTCAGTTTTTATGCTCAAACTTTTTTTGGCTAAAATAAATAAAATAATTAAAATATTACTCCAGTAGAAAGATAAAGTTTAATTTTCTTCACATGTTGATATCAATAGTTCCTGAATTTCTGTTATGAGCATGGTGGCATTATGTAACAAACTTTTTAAATTAAGATAAAAAATTGCCATTAAATTTCAGAACACCCTAAGGAGATATTCAAGAAAATTTGAGGTTATCAAGTGAATAAAATAAAATTCTATGTTTGTACTGGAGCAATATTTTAATTATTTTGGTCAAAAAAAGTTTTGCCATATAAACTGCAAAAACACTGACTTCTTTTCATGTCCTCTTCCATCCCACCTTAAGCAATCAACTTAAGGATCAACCAATAATCACATGGGTGGGCACGAGGACCAGACGTCAGACTCATCTAGTCTGGTTTGTTGGTGACAGGAAGGTCGGGAATCCAATCCCAGTCGAGTGCATTAGGGTGTTTCTTTCTTAAGAGTATTTCTTAAATTTCTACACGAAAATCAGGTATAGTTCCTCTAAGTCTTATCCTCTTCATCGCTAATCCATCAGCGTATTAAAATTTATTTCGCCTGGATGGGTAGTACGACGTAGTAGAAAAAATAGAGCAGTAAATATTTACCAGAAAGATCCCCATCGGTGGTCACATAGTATAGGGATCCAAGCTTGCAATAAACTTAATATAAGTGATGAAGATGTCGAGTTTAGAGTTGGATCATTTCCTCATATCTACTCTCGTCTTCCCTAGCTCTTAGATTATTCCATTAAAATATCACTTTAACTAAAACTAATTAAATTCACAATACTGGGCACTCGGACTAAGGTGCCAGTCGCGTTTGGTCTGGTTTTCCGGTGACGTGGAGGTCGGGGTTTGAATATAGGTCCGGCTTTAAACTCTCCCACCACATATATGTGGGTGCATTTCCTATAAATTCTAAGTATCTTTATTTGGGCTTAGAAAAATTGATACAAAGTAATCATTGGGGTCATGTATAGAAAAAAAAACTCAACAAATAAAATAAGAATTACCGGGTCTGGCGAATGATAAGGCATGGCTGCATGAAAGTGGGGAAGGAATAATGAACTAACAATAAATTCAGAAGTGAAACAATTAACTATTAAAGCCAAAAAAACTTCTAAAAACTTAGCGATCTACTTCTTTATCACGTCCTTCCAGTGGGGTAGCACTTAAGGACACCACCTAATTGAAAGGAAATATTCTTACACTGCAGTATTTCTTGTAGGGATGGAAGTTATGAGGCTTCAAAATCAATAAGAAATCCTTAATTATGTCCTGCAACGTCATTGATAGTAAGTTTACTCTCACTTTTCCATAATTAAAAAAAAACTTGACCAAACCAAAGTGGTTTTTTTTAAGGTTGAAAAAATATGGCCTGGTGGTCTAGGGGTAAGGTGTCAGACTTCTATGCTGAGGGTCCGGGGTTCAATCCTCGCTCTCGACACAGATTTATCTGATTGCCAAACCCCTTCCTTCACCTCTGAAAAGACGTATTTTAATCACAACTTGTGAATATGAGGAATGCCAGGCCTCCGCCGTGGTTCGGATTCCACGTTGAACTGTGGGTCCTCCATTCCATCTCACAATCACCCTACCATTACACATTAGTGTAAGTGCATATACCGAACGGGTATAATAATAATAATAATAATAATATATAATAATAATAATTTTAGCTTGGAATGCTAGTGGCGTTCAAACATATTTTGATGTGAGCCACATTTTGGAATAGCAAACAAAATAAGATGGGATTTCAGGTGTTTACAACGAAGCTTAGCTCTCTGATAGGCAGCCCTGATTAATCCCCCAAAGCCCCATCGATAAGGCCATGAAGTTTCAAGCTCAGACGTTATCTGAATGTAATCTTAGACTTATAGACTTGACCTTAAATTATCATGACCTCGCCCTTGATTGTTCTATGTTGGTGAGGGGAGGGGAGGGGAAGGAAAATATTATAATACATATTTTTGACGAGTAGCGCAAACGTCGTGACTAACTCTTAAATAGCTTATTTTTATAATACGAAATATTTGATTTGGAAATTAGAATATTAAGAGTTCTACAAAATTGAGTTAAAATGTGTCAGTGGAACAAATTATTTTATTAAATACTTTTTTAAATAAAAAAACTTTCAATGCCTTTTTAGAGTGGGTGAGATATAACATGAATAAATCCTATTTTTAATTGTTACTATGTTCAACACTAATGCAGTTATTATTATTATTAAAATAAATACTTACAGAACATCATACTATCTACCTGGGCTATCCTAATTTAATTACGATAGTGGTATGGTTTAGAATAACTGTGCCTACATTTACAGGTAGGAAGAGTAGGAAATTTTTCAGGAAAATCCTCCTCCTTACACCCAGCCGGGATTTTAGACAAGACGTCTACGTCACTGGTAAACCAAAGTAGACCAGCCTGACGCTTAGTCTAGGTGTCCACGTGTTAACGATTTAATCAAAAGTATGGAGTATAAGAAAGCCACAGATAAAGTTTACAAAGTGAAAAACTACCAGGTTCGTACCCAGAAATGTATTTTGGGCAGGTGAGATTCACGGAAATTTTTCCGTTTCGTAATATTTACCAGAAAATATGTCCCTAAATATTCCGGAAAATGTAAAATTATTCTTTATGTAAAAAATTCCAGCTATTTAAATAAAAGGATTGCAATCGAGATATCCCAAGTTTTAAAGATTACACTTTAGCTTAATTTATCTCAAGGACGTTAACGCCAGATAAATTACAGTATAGCAATAACAGCAATTACATTTCTATTTTCACATTCACTATCGATTACAGCGCTTGGTGGTTGAATGTTTCAATAACGCTGGGATATATGTAGACCAGATACGTTATCACTTCATTGTTATAGACCAAAATTAGCGAATATATCTCCTAGGCCTTATGTTCGATTGAATGAACATTTTACCGAAAAATGTAGACTCTAATTGCAATTGTTTCATTTGGTTATATTTTCACTATGTCATGAAACAACCCCCCCCTCCCTATTCACACATCACACCATTCGATGGCTTGATTAATGTATAGGTTCCACCTCCACCAAACAATTCCTTCATTTATTAGTAGGCTGCAAGGCACCTCTGTGAAAAATATTCCGATTGAAAATATATCGAAAAAAGTTCATCTTTGGTGGCACAAGGTAAAGTTACCTAAATGAGATGTCAAGGGATAGTTTAAAAATTAAATCCATCTTGAGGCAATTTGAATTCTTTTAAAATATTTGAGGCTTTTTTAAGAATGCGGTCTTTAATAAGACTCCCATAGTCTGCGACACTAAATATCGACCAGGGCTACCAAACTACATTACTAACCATACTTTGGCGCGAGGAGAGAGGGGAGGGGGGACTTTGTGCGGCCCTACCTACATCCTCAATTATGATGACGTAGACCACCAGTGCTGGTGGGTGAGAATAAATACAATTTTCTAATTCGAAAAATGTTGAGATATTTTTTCAAACCACACTAGAGGGTAGAACGCGAGCTCATAGTCCGGAGACTAAGGCCGATAGCCCAAAAATGAGTTTCTAAGTTTTTTATTGTTGATATTGATAAAAGAGTATGTGAAGATTCAGGAAATGGCATGTAACACAAACGTACGCTTGGGAAGCTCTCAGAATTCCAGATGGCGGTCCCCTTTCACAAAAAAATTGTTTTTACGTAACCTTGCACTTATTTTTTATATTTTTAGTAAAAAAAGAATTAATATTACTTTCTTACTATTGGTTCAACTTTAACATGTATTTAAAATTAGATTTATTATCCTTTTCAAGCAAAATATGGCGACCACCACCATCTTGAATAAGTTTTAATGTAAACGATTTTTATAAACAAGTTCTCAAAAGTTTTTTTTTTCTAAATCTTTATCTAATAAGTGATATTATTTTGAAAATAATTTTAGTTAATATTCTAAAGAGGAAAAAGAAAACTTAATATTCTAATATTAATAAAGATATTTTGTCATTAAGTGCAGACAGGTTTTTAATTATATAATCATTGTCCTCATCGTTGGCCAACATGATATTATATTTTTGCAACATGCACCACAATCGCAATTGCAAAACATAGTGCAGAGTAATCCAGCATTAATACAACAATTTTTTTTTTTGTTTGGCAAGGTTTTATACTGTTACATATTCTTATCACTAATTTTGTTTAAATTTCAGTGCAAGAGTAACTTTATTTGGCACTGTGAACGGAAGGAAACTTAGTGGAGGTTCACCTTTGAACCAACCGAAGTCTAGGGGGTCAAGCTATTAACATTGCTCAGTATTATGATCCTAGGAAACGTGCCAGTCGTCCACTGGCTGCGTTTTTGTCAGAATTAATTCGTTAGAAATCGGAAGAAACAAATTCGTCAGATTTCGCATGTGTGGTATCGTCTACTGGAAACGAATGTATCAGAAGCGAATCAGTCACCCACGATTTCATTTCGGGAAACAATAGTAAAATGGAAAATATAATTACTTTGGAAAATGCGTATTTGATTAGAAGGCGACTGAATCGAAATAGAAGAAATTGTTGGATTAATCATATATTAGCGAAAAGGAATACATTAGGAGAATTCAATCATTTATTTGATGATTTAAGAGAAGACAGAAAAAAGTTTTTTGATTATTACCGAATGAATCAAGATACTTTTGAATATATTTTAAATGCCATTAGTCCATCAATAATTAAATTTTCAAATTTTCGTGAAATCATTCCACCAGAAGAACGTCTCAGTTTAACTCTAAGGTAAGTTATACAATAGTTGCAAAAATACCCTTTATTTAATTTTATTCATAATAACACAAGAATTACATTGTAACATCATTAAAATGTGAAAAATACTGTTGTATAGGCTGATTTTGCAATTGGGTATTTAAATGTGAAGAGGTTTCATTATTTGTGAAGGATGCTGGAGATGGTTGTGGTGTGGATGTTGATCCTTCAGTTAAATAGTTTGACGATACACTTGGAGGTCCCTGAGAAGCGTATACTAACGGAACGCTTCCCTGTGAATGCGACATCCTGAATGCAAATTCTTCTTCTTCAATAAATATTTGCTGCAGTTTATTCCTAACTATCAGTTTTCGGTTATTCGGCACGCTCTTTATATAAGGCAGGAGACTAATTAAAAATTGGTACTCACTATCTTCCTTCATTTTATCACTTTCAGAAAATATTTTGAGCTTGGCCTTTTCTATTTCAAGAAATTGGTCATCCACAGATTGTTTTCCTAATTTTTTACGCTTATAGATGTTATTTGTATCTCGTTGAGGAGTTTCTTTATTTTTAGTTATACTCGATGTAGATGGCTGCTGATTGGTTTCATGTGGGACTGATTCTTGTGAACAAGCAATGTCTGGTGTCTCTAGTAATAGCATTTTATTCACTGATTCAGAGTCAACATATTCTGAGTCGTTATTGCTTGCACCTTTTACAGGTGATATATTTCCATGAAGTTTCCTTCGCTGAATAGTGTCGGATAAAAACAGCAGAAATTTATAATATGGCCAAGTGGAAGTGATTACAGAATCTGCTCCATCTCCAGATTTGTTTTGTTTGGTTTTTTGGAATTCTTTTCGAAAAGTGTCTCGAAGTCCTCTCCATTTCTTCTTTACATCTTCCGCTGAAAAAAAATACATATTTACTAAAATCCCATATTAACAAAAAAATTATATTCGCACACCCTATACCTATAAATATGTATATGTATATAAATTTATATGTCTAAATATGTATATACATATATGTATATATGACTTTAGTATTCTATTATTTATATTACGTTTAATGTTATAGCTTTTACAATTCTTACCATATTATTAGTTTAATTATTAGTTCCCTAAAAAGATATAAATATTATATTATTATCATAAAAAAATAAATATATTTAGAAACATATAAATATATAATCTACACTATTATTATGTTTTTATTATGTAACTGTAGTTTTTTATTTTTTATATTAGGTTTAATAATGTTATAGCGTTTACAAGTCTTACCACATTGTTTTAATTATTAGTTACCATTAAAATATTTTATTATAAAATAAGGCTTAAGTGTAGTTTTTATAATTTTCCGGTCCCGTACCAATCCTGCTATTTTGACTCATTCCCCCTTTCCATCCCGCAATTAAAATGCCATTTCCGTCCAACCCTATTTAGAAAATTTATTTTTATATTGAGTAGTATGTAACGGCAAAATTTAAAATAAGTTCATTTTTTAGGTACTTGGCAACAGGCTCCTCTTTCAAGACCTTGGGATATTCATTTAGAATTTCAGACGTTATGGTTGGAAGAATTGTTCATGAGACATGTGAGGCTATTTGGGATGCATTGCATTCTGTACATATCCCATTTCCAAGAGACGATGACATTATGTCTATAACTGAAGGTTTTTGGAATAAGTGGAACTTCCCAAATTGTGTTGGATGTATAGACGGGAAACACATACGCATAAAAAATCCAAAACACTCAGGCAGCATGTATCGCAATTATAAACAATATTTTTCAATCGTTTTACAAGCGGTTGCAGGGCCAAATTACAAGTTTATTGCTATTGATATAGGAGCGTATGGCAAAGAAAGTGATGGTGGGGTTTTTTCACATTCTAATCTTTCCAAAAAGCTTGAAACAGGAGCATTGGGTGTTGGAAGACAAAACTCACTACCAGGAACAAATATTTCAGTACCTCATGTTATTTTGGGAGATGAGGCATATCCACTGAAATCTTACTTAATGAGACCTTTCCCAGTATCAACACTTGGACCAACAGAAACAATTTACAATGAGCGCCTGTCTCGAGCACGACAAGTTGTTGAATGTTCGTTTGGTATTATTAATAGCAATTTGAGACAACTGTGAAAAAGCAAGTGAAGTAAAGCCTGAATGTGCAGATTAAATTGTTAAATGTATGTGCTTGTTGCATAACATTATAATTGATAAAGAAGGTGAAGAGCAAGTAACCCCATTTACTTTACAAAACACACATGCGGAAAACAGTAGATTTGGTACACTAGGTGAAAATAGAGGCACTGGTTCTGCATATGTTATTAGAGATAAATTCAAAACGTATTTTTGTTCACGAGAATTGTACAATTGAAAATACTTTTTTTGTACACAATATATTAACCTTGGAATACTACTCCTGGTAAATATTCACCAGGGAGTTATAAGTTTTGGTACCAGAGTTTTGCCTACTCAGGAGGGTTAATAATGTGTGTGTTATCTAGTTAGTCTGTGCCTGTTACTGGTCTGGTGAGTTTATCAGCCAGTGAACTTTTAATAATCTTGAACTCAATTCACCGGGTGAAACACTGTTGTAGAATTATAGGCTGTGAAATTTTTACTGTGACTATTGCATATTTAATAACCGCAAAGAGTAAAAAAAAAAAAACTGTGAGTGAAAACACACTTTTATTTTTATATTCTACTTGTTAGTCATCTCATTTGAATATATTTATTATTTTAATAATTCAGTTAGTGAATTTAAATACTTCTTTGTGTAAAATATAAAATAAGTTTGAGTAAAAATGGTCACAATACTTTTTTTTTCCTTTTTAGATATATTTAATACCCTTTTTCAAAAACAAAACAAAAAACATTGTAAAATGTATAAGTTATCGTTTAATACAGTCAAAATAAATCCATTTAAAATTGTCAAACTTCATTTGATGTAATAGTAATGTGACTATAAAATGTTGTAATAGGCTACTCCATGGTTAAATAAATAATTGTTATCGATATGAATACAAATCTTCCTCTATATACTTAATAATTGTTTGTTAATTACCATCAGCGTTCATCTCCTCAGCAACTTCTTTCCATAACTTTCGTTGTACGTCTCTCATGTGGTAGTTTTTATCCCTCATGTCCCAAAGAGACTTTCGTTCACTTATCAAAATTATAAGTTTCTCAACATCCATCTTGGAGTACGTCTTGAACTCTACACTATACAATCAATTCGTCAGAATAACTGCGAAGGATCCCATCGAGATGGGATCGTTCGCACTTCGGATGTTTTCGCCCGAAGACGCACGAATTACTTCGGGTGCAGTGGACGACCTTCAATACCTTTCAATGGTACCGGATCATTCGCAGCTATTCGTCCGACTTGTGACGAACATAATTCGGATGAAAATGCAGCCAGTGGACGACTGGCTTTAAACTTTCAAGTTAAATCCCCATCATCCCTTGAAGATGCTTTGTAATCGTGTACTTTTTCCTCACCAAGCAAGAGAAAAAGATTTTAATTTTCTAAAACATATCATTAATCAATAATGATGGATGCCCAGATTATCATGGGTACAAACACCAGTAAGTGTCGTGAAGACCGATCTCTTATTGATGTGGTGCCCTATCACCCTGATGCGATGATGACAGTGTTAGTTGACCAAACTTGCAATACTAGACTACCATTATGTACTTGCAATCAGCAACTTTATAGAGCTGCTAAAGAATATTTATGGGAATATTCTGACAAATGTTCCAATAATATTCTGAGACTTAGATGTGTGCATTTTCTGATGAGTTTTAAGGGCTGCCTGCGCTAAAAGTAGTTTAGTCGAAGTGATGGGTAGCGTCTTTGCTAGAGTGACAAATATGCTCAGTGGTGAAAAAACCCCGCACACCATTTGAGCTTTTCGTATGATTGTAAAAGAAGACCTATGCTGTGTTTTTGAGACCCATAAACCCTCAACAGGCAAAGAGTTATGTCAAATTTATAACGTAGAAATGCTTGTCCTGTCATCCCCTACAACTTGTATAATTATTTACTTGGAGATCTAAATAACTCTGTATAGTGGCCCTTAGTATTTGTTTGTAAGTCGTGTGTTGTACAGTAACCTCAGTGTTTAGAATGTATCGTTTAAAATATCAGCTAAATAAAAAAATATTTACATAGCCTGGCAAATTAATTTTACTGATTAAATATTTAGTGGCTAGGGATATTCCCAATTTTGCTATAATTAACTTTTGGTCATGTTGGGAATTATTTTCATAGGATATGTCTGATATCATAATTATAAAGTCTCTTATTGTTATTGAAATAATATTTAAGAATGAATTGAACATAAACTAAGAGAAGCCACATTTGTGGCCACATAGTCTAAGACGTCAGGTTCTCATTATACTGGATTATATTTACCTGAGAAGTAGGATTTCAAGTCCCAACCAATTATACTGGCGGTAGTTTTTACTAAATTGTATTCCACTCTTTCTCTACACGCAAATAAATGTGCATTTTCTTTTAAATTATATCTTCCTCATTTCCATCCCGTGCGGGTAGTTTGGACTGGTAATAATACGCACTGCATACAATTTTAAAGATAGTTTTGATAGTACGAAATATTTTCGTTCAAACTCCGCTTTAAAATTTATTTTGTTTTATCATGTAACATTATCTTAACCAATTTAAGCAAATACCTGAGCTACACTTGAGCTGTGGATCGTGATTTGGAAACCCCTGTAGTAGATGCAGCAGTGGCGTATTTTTTCAACTTGTTAGTAGAAACAGAAGGTCCCCGTCGACTAAACACAAAAACCACCACCTGCCGTCTGCAAGACTTCTTGCCCCCTAATTGCGAAGAGTGATGAAGGAGGGATGGGGTTGTAGGAACTTCTGAGATCACCACTGTGAGAACATGATTAATGGAGATGAGAGGGCTCCAATCTTGGAGCTTGAACACCGGAGAAGGATCTGGGCAGCGCTTCATCAGGTAAACAATGGAAGAAACAAATGTTATCTGTTGTCATGTAACAACGGATTATATTTAACAAAATGCTGACTTCCGGACAATAATCAAGAAACACAGAAACAGATTGCTTATTTTTTGTTAATAATTAAGAATCAACGGAAGTTATATAAAGTTTAACAAAAAGTTGTATTCTGGTAAATAATTGAGAAACGACGGTTGTTAGGATAGTTTTAACAAAATTATGAATTGGGGTTTGTAACTGAGAAATGGAGGTTTTTGAATCAAGTTTAACAAAATGATGAATTTAGCATGATAACCGATAAACAGACGTACTTTGATTAAGTTTATTAAAATTGAGAAGCTAGCAACTGAGAAACAGAGATACTTGAATTAAATTTAACAAAATAGAGAGATTAGTGACTAAGTAACAAAGATACTTGAATTAAATTTAACAAAAAAAGAGAGATTGGTGACTAAGAAACAGAGATACTTGGATTAAATTTAACAGAATGGAGACGCTAGTGACTTAGAAACAGAAATACTTGGATTAAATTTAACAAAATGGAGATGCTAGTGACTGAGAAAGAGAGATACTTGGATTAAATTCAACAGAATGGAGATACTAGTGACTGAGAAACAGAGATACTTGGATTAAATTTAACAAAATGGAGAGATTAGTGACTAATAAACAAATATACTTGAATTAAATTTAACAAATTGGAGAGACTAGTGACTGAGAAACAGAGATACTTGGATTAAATTTAACAGAATGGAGACGCTAGTGACTTAGAAACAGAGATACTTGGATTAAATTCAACAGAATGGAGATACTAGTGACTGAGAAACAGAGATACTTGTCTTAGGTTTAACAAAATGTAAAGGCTAGTAGATGACGAATAAAGATACCTGGGTTAAATTTTTTAAAAAATTGAGAGGCTTGTAAGTGACAATAAGAGATGCTTGAATTACGTTTAACAAAATGGAGAGACTACCAATTGATGAACAGATATACTTAAAAAAGATGCAGTTTAACAGAATACCGAGTTTTACTAAATAACTAAGAAAGCTACAACTTAATTAAGAAATGTCGGATTCAGGTGAATTAATATTCTATGTGATATGCAGTTGTCACTTCTAGTAGATATTATTGATTCCAATGAAATAATACTATAGCATAGGAAAATGCGTTGATGTTGCCTGCTAGAAAAATATATCAATTTAATTATTTTCTAAAATGACGTAATCTAAGTGTAGTATTATTTTGGGCTGTGAGATAAAGTTATGCCTATGGTATATTTACCATGGATAACCATGGGACTATAGCTTATTAATAAAAATCTATTAATTTAAACATGGTCGTCAATGTTGTCACGTTAGTAAGCTCTGCTCCTGGTCATTTGCGAAATAGTATAGTCCTCATAAACATTAATTTACTAGGGACCTGTGAGAAAATTAACCAAACATTAGTTTACACTGAACAAATTAATCTCATGCTATTAAGGTTAATCTCTATATCTGTAATTTTCGTGTCGTGTCTTAAGGAGCACTTTTGAAAGTTTGTTCAGTCCCTTAACATTGTATTTGGTTCGACCAATTTCTCTTTCCGCGGGTTTTGGGACATGTGTAAGTCCAGAAATCCCACATATTATGTCCAAAAGACCGGGTCGAATAATTTATAATCTAGATGTTGATCGCCAGTCGTCTATGAGTCCCTCATAGAGCGGTGTGATTGCACATATGTATCTCTAGAAACCTTTTATAAAGTTATTTTTGTAGGAAGTCTGTATTGAAGGGTCTTTTCCAGTTCATAGGTATGACATTGTTCTATTTAGTTTGTGTTTACTAATACTGTTTTTCTTTCAAGTTTATTTCCTGAAATGCAAACACCCGTTGCTTTAAGGTATGGTATGTGCTATATTGTCCGTACGTAATTTAATCTGTTCTCCCCCGCTTCTCTGGTCGATTGATCTAAAACGTCTCCTTCAAATAGACTGGACTACCGTTAGTGGGGTACTAATCTTGGTTAGGCGTACTGAGGATAGTATTTATTTTAAATGATTTTACGCTCTCCCTCCACGCAAATGTCAGCATACTTATTTTAAGCTCATCTTTACTCATCTCTAACACATGTTATCGTGCATTCGGGATTATTTTTTTTTAAAAGGTTAAAATTTATTTTTATAAATAAATATGTGAGGGAAAAAAGAGGGAGAGGGCAAGAATCTCAACAACACAATTCCCAAGTCATGTCGGTAGTTTTCAAATCAAGAATAACCTCCGGAAAAAAAAGTGCTAATCTTGTTAAATTATTTGTGAACACATAGAGTACACACACACACACACACACACACAAAAGCCACTAACTATAGGGCGAATCTCCGTGTTGATACCGGACAACGGTTTCTGGCGACTAGCCAATGAACTACAACGATTTACTCTTTCACCAGCATAACATACGATAGATAGCTCGTTATGAGTTGAACAAAAAACATGGGGAAGAAAATTGCCCATGCCCATGCTTGTTATGTAGCCATGCTACCAGCTCCACTCCTAGCTGTTCACATCCATTATCAGGCTTGTAGTTTGTTTGGGGACATTGCAAGCTCCAAATTAAAATAATTAAACACGTTGAAGTATAGTAAAGGGTAGAGAGGGGTGATGCAATTCTCTTGAAAACTGCACGGGTCGTGTTTATTTTGTACCCAGACTAATTTTTAATTTAGTTACTTTACACGTGCTGGACCACTAATTGGATGAAGGGGGATTTTATTCGATTATTCGTGGGGCATACGAACTATGCTAGCGATTGCTGGAATGTGCAATTCCCCACCCTCACCCCTCCCTACCAAATTTACAAGGGAATGTATGATAAACAGGTGCGCATCTAAATTGATTTATTGTTTTTACGGCTGGGTTTCAGTAGATTTGTTACTGAGAACAGCACACGTGGGCGATATTTTCGTACTTAATTCGGTAGAGAAGTTTATATTTAAATACTTATAGCAACTACCCCAATAAAAAGCCATTGTTATTATGTTCACACTTGTTTTGTTAATAGTTTAGGTTTTCAACCAATTTTTTTTTTTTAATATAATTTGTCTACGTATAACCTAAATTAATGCACATCTTAAACAACTCAATAATGTTTTTGAAATATAAATATATCTAAAATTTCCTTGAATTAATACCACAACAAACAAAAATATAATTCAAAACAAGTATACGTCATGTTTTAATTGTATGAAATACAGGGAAGTCACTATTGAGTTTGTCAATGAAAGACAACGCGTATCTTTTCTGCGCATGCGTTTCTACTAAAACATCAGTGAAAACAAGGAAGTGCGCTAAGATCAAACTATGCACAAGTTTCGTTGATAGCTGCTTGTTTTGCTAATAGTGTCTATGATAGTTGGTCGTGCTGACGGTAGTAATTGACTTGTACTGAAAGTAGTCTGGTGACCCTCTCTCACTGCTATTGGTGAGACTAACTACTGCTAGTCCATCTGATCTCAACTCTCCCCTCCCATCTCCTTACCAACCCACAGTTTTGTGTGTATCGTGGCCCTTATTGTGAAATACATTTCCGTTTCCAGCTTCCCTAATTTTCATGGTGTGTGTCGCAACCCTAATTGTTGTATTAGAATGTCGCCATCCAGACTGTGATTGCGCATTCTTGATGTGACGTTATGTGCCAGTTTGGCAGCCATTAAGCACGGCATGTGGTAACAGGATGAAAGGGACTTACCATATTACAGACATGTGTGCATGACAAACTTATGTCTATTCTGTGCCGGAAATGCGGGGAAGAGGAACACACATGTAAATGTAAGCACGAAAAATGAATACCGTTGGTTGATAGGGTGACTCACTAGAGCTGTAAGGCCATTGACGAAGGCTACACCATTGAATCCATGCACAAAGTTGGGAGTACAATGTTTATTTCTGCGAACGTTAGATACGCTATCGGTTTCGATTTAAGGATACATTCATACCTTTCTAAAGATTAAACAAGAAGCCAGTAGGTTGCCCAAATGGTGTGCCTTCAAAAATTAAAATTTAGCTTTTATTCGATTGTGAGGAATGGGAAGGGGTAAAACTCGATTTAGATTTCGTCTGTTAATAGCCTGGTCAACACACACTTACTTAACTATTTTTGAACTCACTAGAAGAAAGTTTTTGGCAAAAGCCATATTTAGCACAAGTGGCCGTTGTCGATGAACATCAGGGAATTCACAAGTACCTGTTGTTCCCGTACATCACCCTGGACAGTGTCATTGGTATTAATAAGAAGGCGATGTTCCTTAATTACAAAATATACGTTACGTATTGGGACCTAATCCTTACACGAGTGTTTTGGTGACTTGCTACATGACTTATACGGCTAGGTTACAGCATCCTTAGGAAATTTTAAGACCACGTTTTGTACCATTATTAAGATATATGGAATGCCCCGGCCATTGTAGTCCAGTTACTGGAGACATTTTTGGTCTCACCTATGAGCTTGGGATTACGGTCCGTGAAGCTGCATTGGTGCCTTTGTGACTGGTTGTCTCAAAAGTTACGCTTAGAGAGTCTGCGCTGGTGAAGATCCTTCCAAAACAAAAACATTGTGCATGATTCACGTGATCCCAATAAAACTATGGGAACAGGAACGGTGTTAAGGTTGTTTCAAAGGTGATGGTCAACCAAGAGTCTCTGGAAAGGCACATAGAAATACTACACAAATTTGTAAGAAGGCCTAGCTACTGTGTGCACCATTTCATGGACAAAACTAACTCTACCAGGCTGTGTGCAACTAATGGTTGATCACTGGAAATTACAATAAGTTGCCATTTGGGTATCAGAGTACATGCAAACGTACTCGTCACGACTAAAGGGTGACCATTTAGAGGAGCTGGATTGTCATATACATGATCATTTATTCAACAGATGTCAACATATGGTATAGGCCTAAAGCAAAAAACATGACAATAGAGAATATATTAATAAAACAAAAACGTTAACAGAAAACGTTAAACATATATATTAACATTAACAATACAGATATAATCATATATCAATATTTAGTTTATTAATCAAATTGATCGCTTATCCCTTTTGCTGCGTATTTAATTTTTACTTATCTTCAGAAATGCTAATTATAGGTCAAAAATTCAAAATCTGAAAATTTGCATGATGATCATGATTATGATTAAATAATGTGATTTTCAACTAGTAATGCATTTTAAATATGAAATTTAGCTCCACGTTGTCTATAAATCGCATAATAATATATATTTTATAGCGATAAAATTTTATACGTCACATAATATTTATGCCACATTTTATCCAAATGCAATGTTATTCTGCTATCAGAACCATTCTTTGTTTTACTTGCAACCCACAATAGTGTCAAACTAATTGATAAATAAGGATTTTACAGGCCTAATATGGGCCAAATATAATAAAAAGAAAATTTTTGAAAATTAGGTTACATCAACACAACATGAACAATTTTGTGCTACATTGGTGCTTTTCTCAGTTTAGTGTAGTCTATAAAATTATATATTTGTTTTAGGCATGATTTCAAAATAGGAAATAGGTCAAGAACAAAATTAAAATAGCAATCCATTAATCCCTCAACAATGTTTTCCACCACATAAATACTGCACGTGTGCTACAAGTAATTAAATGCGGAAGTAAACAAGCGCTACTACTGTTATGATTTAGTAGCCGGTAACTGACCGTTCTCGAAATTAAAAACCAGAAGTCAGAGGCGCACGTGCATGCTAGTATGAAAAAATTAGCGTTCTAACACTCTGGTGACTATTTCCTACTGTTGCAGCAAGGGTTGATAAAGTTTACATGTCGTGGGGTAAAGTCGATTTCCGGATATATCCGATTAACGCAGCAAAAGGGTTAATTAAGGGGGAGCCCGAAGAAGTCCTTCATATCGACTGAATATGCTGTGCTATGTTGCACTCTTGTACTATGTACAGAACATTGAAAATATTATTCCTCAAATATTATAATCTTGTTATAATTTTTATTTCTGCATGTAAACACATATGTTTTATTTATTTTTTGGTTTAATTTATGGACTGATGAAATTTTTTTTTTTTATTTACTAGGGCAAATTCCCAACTGCCTGATTATTTTAATACTAGTCAAAACTTAATGAATTGTGTCATATAAATACTTTGTGTAGGTTTACTAAATCATTTACTATATTTTCCAGATTAATATTTTTGTTCCAGATAAAATATTTTTCTGAGTTTGGTGGCGACTGTTTTTTATTCAAACTTTTTTTTTAGATTGAGTGTAATTTAATATTTTCTTTGGATTAAACTTTTTGTTTTAGCTAAAATATTTTCCCTTGTTTTTTACTACCGAATTTACTATTCCCGCTATCATGTCGAGAAACCATTTATTGTTTATGCTACACCAAAATATTGAGTTCCTGATGTTATAGAGTAAGTAAATGTATGTTAATATAAGTGAAGAAACTTTTATAAATATTTAAATAGTGTGAATTAAAATAATCAAACTATCATACATTAATGAGGAATTTTATTTACCGATATAAATGGTGTGAATATGTATTATCAAATTTTGATCTTGGCTTGCAATAGATTGGGTAGGTCAAGGTTTGAATCTTTACTGGTCCCATGGAGGTTTATTTCTAAATGTGATTTATCAAATTGTTTCTCCTATCCTGTATCCACACTAATGGCAGGAGGGTAGAGAAAAGCACCATATCCAACTATATTTCTCAAACCTCACCATTATATTAAGCCTTTAAATAATTATTTTGTTGAAATGAAAACAAAAATAAATTGGTTTAAGTGATTTCAGATTTATTTATTACTGTTTATACATGGTAAATAAATGCCTTCATAAAATAAAATCTTCACAATTGTACTTGTAACTTATAATATCTTACCACACTCGTATTATGAATAAAGATATTAAATGTTATAAGAAACTATATTAAAAAAGATGTAAGCTAACAAAGCCATGTATCTAAAATATTAGCCCACTCCAAGAAGATTGGCGACAGTAATCAAATTCAACAATATTTCAAAAACTTAAATCTGGCTAGTTTATGAATAATTAATTAACTTAATTTCTATTAAATGAAAACCAAGTAATTTATTCTCTTGGTTTCTAAAAAATTTCAAATGCACTAGTCAAACCTACCTTAAAAATTTAAGTAGCAAAGGCCATTTTAAAATTGTATGAAAATAATTTTTTTAGTGGGGGTTTCAATAGCTCTTAAAATGAACTAACCCCACTTTAAACAGGTATGATACTTTTAAAATCATATCTAGTGTCACAATATATAAATACTTAAATTAAATGTTATGTACAACTGTGAATAAAATATAAGTAAGTTTCTATATAAATAAAAGGAATTCTATTTTTTGTTTGTATGTCTTTATAATTAAACAAATATCCCTCAAATAAACTGGAAATATTTACAAATTCCAAAGATGAAGTAAATCAGCAGAATTGTAAAGTTATAAAAAGAAACCCTGTAGATGGCTTGCCAAAAACTATTTTTTCCAAAACGGGATTACGTAGATATTAGATCTTTGCCATACTCTCAAGATTGATTTGTTTTTCAGTAATACAAGACTTAATATATTATTCATAAATATGAAAAACACGCACTGATGGGCCTATGGACAAAGGTATCAGTCCCGCTTTGTCTGTCTTTCCGGTGATGGGGAGGTCTGGGTTTACTTAGGCGTTTATACCTAAATTATTTCCCAATACCCCTCCATACAAATGCAGGTAAAATAATTTATATATTTATCATATTAAAACTTTGTGAATCAAATGGACGAGTATCAAGACGTGAACATAATACGAGAAAAATAATCACACACATTCCTTTAATAGGCTCTACATATTCTTAAACTTTATTATGTCAAAAAAAGGGCTAGTTATTATTTTAATCAATACCTGGTAACAATAACTCAGTGTTTAGTTTAGTTTCTCCCAACCGTGTTTTATTAGTCGCTTGTATTATACGCATGTAATTACACTAATGAGGTAGGGATGAGAAAAGTAGAGTTTAAAGGAAATATATCAGTATTCTCGTGAAAGGAGTGTGGAATACTATTAAGAAAATACAATCTCGGTACACCCACGATTCGAACCTCTAACCTCCCATCCCTCTAGCAAGCCTTACTAGATGAAAGTGACATTCAGCCCACGTTCCCACTAGTGTGAGTTTTGTTTATATTTATTACTTATTTATAGGATTTTCATTGAATCACGAGAGTTTTAAAAACTCATTTCTAACAGATTTTTTCCTTCCTCCTATAAAATGTACACAAAAACACTTGGTTAGTTGAAAATTTTCATTTCTTATGCAGAAAAATAAAATAAATAAGGGCATATTGCATATTTAATGGTGATGGTAAGACTTTAATGTTAATATTTAACCCTCTCAAAATGGGATAAATATAGAGATAAAACTTGTCATAGTAAATTCAGTGTATTTTTTTTATGAGTACACTGATTTGTGCGTTTTGTATATTTTTTAAACATGTTAATAACGTTATCTATTCTTCGATAACACAGAACAAAATGGAAAGCCTAAAATATAATGTGTTTTGTCGTGTTGAAATCATACTGAAGAAATGAAAATAAAAACGTGTCCTATGATATTAACAACAAAAACTTCAACAAATGATGGGGTAGGATGGTTTGGAAAGGGGAGTATAGAAGTGTCAGAGAGGAAGGGATGGGCCAGTAAAGAATTATCTCGTGCATTTAAAAGCTGGGCGTACGATCTGCGCCCATTTTATTTTATAGCACGTAAAGAACTGTTTGTATCGGTAATGGCTAGCTCGTACGCCTGCGTCCTCGCTTCAGAATGATCATGGAGGTCCCATTTTACAAAAACAAAGATAGTGGCGAATTGTAATCGAGAGGGGGGAATTTAATTTCCGAAAAAGCACGAGGACCTGGGAATATTGTTTTCAAATAATACATTAGAGGGAATAAAAATAAAATAAAAAATAGTTCTTTTATTTTTAGTTATTTGTGTAGTTAAGTAGCTGTTTAGGCTAATGATACTATGTTAATTGTTTGAATTTTTACTAATCTTAGATTTTCTAAGAGCTTTCAAATAAATTAAAGATGGTATCTTTTAAAAACTGTGTCTACATTATCAATAAAATAGTTTGTCAATCAGATACGTTTTAATTAATCATATTTAATATGAATACAGGTTAAAACTGTTTGATTTTTAAAATTATCAAGTAAATATATTTTTTATTTAACTATATATGTGCTTAACATAAATGTTTTAAAATCATATATGATACAAAGTTTTATAATGAAATTGCAAACACTCGCTAAATCATTGCACATTATAGGCCGTGCAACAAAATAGTTTGGAATTTCAGTCATTTATTTAATCTAGCATAAAATTAAAATAAATGTAAGCCATTGAGTGGAGGTATTAATTATATTTGTGGCACCGCGTATAGCTAGCCACCTGGGTTATACGCTTATGTACTAATTACTCTAATGAAGTAGGGATGAGGAAGGTTGAATTTTGCAGAAGTGTACCCACATATGCGTGAAGAAAGAATGGGGAACCATTTCGGAAAAAACACTCTCACTACATCCAACCGGGATCGATCCCCGATCTCCCCATCATCAGCAATATAGTAGGCCTATAATGGGAGAGTAGCGCCTTAGGCCACGTGGCTACCGAAGTGTGTGAGCTATTAATTGAAAACTATATTAAACGTTGCTGTTCGCGCTAATTATTTTAAAAAGTCTCGTGCTTGTATACACATACATATACATACATAATTAATCACGCCGTTCCCTTACGGTGTAGGCGAAAAGCTGTGCATATAGCTAAAAAAAAAGCCACTCTGTAATATAAAGTGAGGTGCTAGTGAATGTGAGTTTAGGCAGTATTTTCGAAGTTTTTATAGCATGAACATTTTTTGGCCAAACTAAATCAAATATTTCTTCTATATAAACATAGAGTTTAGTTTTATGTACATGCTAATCTCAATAGTTGTTCTTGAATATGTGTCAAGGGTGTTCTGAAATGTTGTGACATTTTCTATTTATTCAAAAGGTTTGTCATCAAATGCCCCTATGCTCATGACAGATATTCAAGAACTGTTGAGATTAGCATGTTCAGAAAACTAAACTCTATGTTTCTATAGAAGAAATATTTAATGTGTTTTGGCCAAAAAATGTTTATGCTATAAATCTGCAATGTTAATGCACTAAACTGGCGCTCACTGACTTAACTTAACTGACTTAGCTCTTAACTAAATTTCTCCCATTTCCCTAACCTTGCAAACTCCCTTCGCTTCAACAACATCCATAGAGAGAATTATACATGCTTATTTATTCTTAGAATTCTTAAGATTCCTCTTTTCCACACATTCGTCTACAACGTTTACCCACGTTTTACCCTCCTTCCTTTTGATCCACACATTATTCCATAATATATTTGCTTCGTCACTCGAACAAAGCTCATTATCTCAACATACCCAAAACAGAGTAAGACAGCTCTTTCCTATTGGCCTATTGGATTCTTTTTCAAACCACACTCCAGAAACCATTCATTACTAACTCTGCCATACGAGTTTTTCAACTGCATTTCTTAAATATCTCATTACAACCGCATTCATCTTGCTCTTGTGTTTCTCCTGACAAACCCTCGTTACACATTCATAAAACAATGTTGGAGCTAATACACTTTTATATACTGCCACCTTTGCCTCTTTCGATATTACATCATTCTTTGCAATATTACACATATATCCAACTAATATCCGAGATTCATTCTGCCTGTCTGTTGATTTCACCATCCATCCATTTTTACTAAACTTTCTGCCCAGATACAGAGATTCATTCACTGGTTCTAACAATTTTCCATTTGTACTAAGCTGACAATAATTTCCTGATCCATCCTTATCAAAAACTCTCACCCTAGTTTTGGAAACATTTATGAGATTATTTTTTCTGCCTGTCTCCACAATCAAACGATTCAATGAATTTTGAAAGTCACTTTCATTCTCAGCCATTAGTACATCATCTGTATATAGCAGTACTTTCACGTTCACATGTTCTATTTGCACACCAACCACGTCCTCACAAGCATCTCTCATACACGTATCCATGAATATATTAAACAACCCTGTAGACATAACAAAACGTTATCTAACTCCCTGTTCAATACTAAACCATTCGCTCCAAACTCCGTCCACGCTGATGCAATCTTTAATTCCATCATACACCGTCATAATTAAATTTACTAACCGTGAATCCACACCATACTCTCTTTCTTGCTCTCTCCATGCTCTCCTATGTTTGTATATCACTGTATCTATAAAGTTCCCGTTAAATAATAAAAAAATCAAATAAGCAAGTAAATTATATAAATAAACACAATAGCGGGGAAATAAAATGTTTATGATAGAAATAAAAAACATGTATTATGCTTGATAGTAGTAAATATTATCAATATTAAATATCCGATTACTGTTAACTTAAATTTATTCTTGAGAATCCACTTCGGTGGTTGAATGATCTAAGGCGTCACTCTCATGTTAGAGTGGTTTGCCTATGACTGGGAGCTCAAGGGTTGAATCCCGTTTGGGTCTACTAAGGGTGGTTTTTTCTCACTGAGATAAAGGTCACGATCTCATTTTTGTCCAGGCTAAAATCATAGTAAGGAAAATTAGTGTATTCCCTTTTACAATTTTTATTAAATAGTGACCTGAGGTTGGGGTGTTGCATTTATTAAATATTAAGTTAGTTTATGGGAGATTTGCTAATATAATCTCCCCTAATTGAAGGGAAATATCCTCACACTGAAATATTTTTTATTGACAAACAAGCTCTGAAGATTTAAAGAGTATATTATCTTAAACATTTTCTGTTGAAACTGTTAAAAATGACTTTATTTGTTTGGGAAAGGATAAATATATGCATCAAGCCATTTACTTTGATCTCATAATGATTACCTTTCGGGTAAAAGTTCTTAAAAATAACCAATTTCAACTTTAGCATTTTTTTTATAGTCATAAAATTTAAAATTTTGAAACAAAATAAATTAATGTATTATGATAGTGAGCTCTCCATAATTTCTAGTAAACTCGTGCCCAGTATAAAACCCTTCGTTTTAAGGGCCCTTTTATACAGGTGTTTCGTGACGTGCGACAAACGTGACGCGCATCTTGGGTGTTTGCTTTTATACAGGTGTTTCGTGACGTGCGACAAACGTGACGCGCATCTTGGGTGTTTGCTTTTATACAGGTGTTTCGTGACGTGCGACAAACGTGACGCGCATCTTGGGTGTTTGCTTTTATACAGGTGTTTCGTGACGTGCGACAAACGTGACGCGCATCTTGGGTGTTTGCTTTTATACAGGTATTTCGTGACGTGCGACAAACGTGACGTGCATCTTGGGTGTTTGCTTTTATACAGGTGTTTCGTGACGTGCGACAAACGTAACGCGCATCTTGGGTGTTTGCTTTTATACAGGTGTTTCGTGACGTGCGACAAACGTGACGCGCATCTTGGGTGTTTGCTTTTATACAGGTGTTTCATGACGTGCGACAAACGTGACGCGCATATTGGGTGTTTTTCTTTTATACAGGTGTTCCATGACGTGCGACAAACGTGACGCACATCTTGGGTGTTTGCTTTTATACAGGTGTTTCGTGACGTGCGACAAACGTGACGTGCGACAAACGTGACGTGCGACAAACGTGACGTGCGACAAACGTGACGCGCATCTTGGGTGTTTGCTTTTATACAGGTGTTTCGTGACGTGCGACAAACGTGACGCGCATCTTGGGTGTTTGCTTTTATACAGGTGTTTCGTGACGTGCGACAAACGTGACGCGCATCTTGGGTGTTTGCTTTTATACAGGTATTTCATGACGTGCGACAAACGTGACGCGCATCTTGGGTGTTTGCTTTTATACAGGTGTTTCATGACGTGCTACAAACGTGAGGCGCATCTTGGGTGTTTGCTTTTATACAAGCAGCATATGGCACGCGTCATGAAAAGGGTGAGTGGATTAATAAAAAACAGAGCCCAGGATTGCCAATCTCTTATTTTCCACCACTCGTGACGGATCCGTTTATAGTTGCCATTTCAGAAACAAATAAATCGGTAGCTACAATAGACAGCCACAAAATAATAATACACTCACTACCTGCCACAGGACTACACTGATACCAGTACTGAGATACACTGAGGTTCCAACACAAATGGCGTAGAGGTCATTGCCCTGTAGTCTCGCCCTCACCAGCAAGACGACACGAAAGCTGACTCCTGTATAAAATGCCCTATTGAATATAATGAATCTTGGGATCGTCGCGCGTCATTTTGACGCGGCGTTCTCTAGGTTACGGCGACATACTATTCAGATCGCGATGACATGGGTGACGCGTGGCAGTGTATTAAAGCCCTCATTGTCTCCTGTGTACCTTGAGAACGCACTTCACCGTGTCGCGACGGTCTAGGACAACTGGGCGCCGCCATCTGGGCGCCGCCAACCGGGCGCGGCCAACTGGGCGCGTGCGAACTGGGCGCCAGGACAACTGGGCGCCAAGACAACTGGGCGCTAAAATAAAACTTAAAAAAAAAAATTAACTTATGCAAATTTTTTAGAATAAAAAATGCACCATTTTTAAAATATATTTTCAATTAAAATTAAAAAGTGAAGGATAAAAACTAGAAATTATTTTTTTTAATTAATCATATTTTTCAGCGCAACATTATATATTTTTCAATTACGTAAATATTCATTTTGGGAGTTGTTTTAAAAAAATCTTAATAGAGGAAACTTAATTAATTTATATTTATAAAGTTAGACTATTTGATATGATAGAATTTCTAAAAAAAAAACACAAAAAATTAAAACTAATCCTTATTTTTGGTCGACAACGTAATCTGCAAATATTACGTGACGCAGAGGCCTTATACGGGGATAGAACGTTTAAGACTGCCCCACAACTATTTGCACAAATCCATATGGTGCTTGGTAAGCAATTTGGAGGGGTGCATCCAATTATATATGCACTCCTACCTAATAAACAAAGAGCTACGTACGTACGACTTTTTGAAATGTTACAATAAATTGAACCTACCTTTCAACCACAAACATTTTCATGTGACTTTGAATCCGCTGCAATAAGTGCTAATAGAGAGTGTTTTCCCCAAGTTGAACTACATGGTTGTTTTTACTATCTAACACATAACATGAGAAAACAAATATGTGCGTTGGATCTTATTCAACAATACAACAACAATTCCGAGTTTTGTTTGAAAGCAAAGATGATATCAGCTCTGGCATTTGTACCAGAAAATGATTTAGACCAAGCTTTAGATTTGTTGGCAGAAGAACTTCCAGACAATTTGCAGCCCCTGATAGACTGGCTTGAAGACAATTATCTAGGTCGTAGAAATCTCAGAGGCGTTGGACGACGAATGACATTATTTCCACCAAATATGTGGAATCTTTACACAAGAGTATTAAATGGTACAGATCGTACTAACAACCATGCTGAAGCTGCACATCGCAGGCTTGGAACTAAGCTAGGCATGCAACATTCCACAATATGGAAATTTATTGCTGCTCTACGTAAAGTACAAGATGTAAGAGATATCTACTATGAACATCTTGTAGCTGGACAGAGCCACGCCGAAAAAAAGAAAGTATCTAGAAGTCGATGCTAGAATTTTAAGACTAGTTAGAGACTATAATAATAGAGACATTATTTCGTTTTTACGTGGTGTTGCACATAATATTGCAATGCATTAATACAAGACAAAGAACATTTGAATAAAATATGATGCTGCACATTATGCTATTTTTTACCCATCACTTTGCATTATGATAGCTTTTACCCATCACTTTTTATGCTAGTTTTTACCCATCAATTTTTAATTTCAATTGAGAAATATAAGAAAAAAAATGGGGTCACTTGAAAAAAATGCATTGCAAAAAAGTGAATTTTTGTTGAAAAAGAAAAATTGCATTGTAAAAAATTGAATTTTTTTAAAAAGAAGAAAGTGAGGTTACTTGAAAAAAATGCATTGCAAAAAAGTGAATTTTTGTAAAAAAAGAAAAAAGTGGGGTTACTTTTGGCGCCCAGTTGTCCTGGCGCCCAGTTGTCCTAGCGCCCAGTTGTCCTGGCGCCCAGTTGGCCGCGCCCAGTTGGCGGCGCCCAGATGGCGGCGCCCAGTTGTCCGGATTCGGTGTCGCGAGTCACGAAACGTTTGTATAAAGGGGTCCTAACAGGATAGCTCAACTGGGGAACAATGTGTTGGTTTAGTATGTTGTTTACTAGCCTGGCAATAACAAAAATACTTTCTGAAGTAAGAAGTGGCTTTGCAAAGACTCCCCCAACCACTGTGGTACGCTTGTTTTTATTGGAAGTAAAGCCTTGGTACAGTTATTTTTGGAGTAGCTATCATGCGGGGTTGATTTCTCATTGACGGATACTTCCATGAGAGCCGTGTCCACATCCCAAAGTGAGAAATACACTTGCTTTGCCGCAGTCAAAAAATAAGTAAATGAATTAGGGATGAGAAAGTAAAGATCGTTCGAATGACTAAATGTCCTCCCATGCATAATTATCCAGAGAGGACCCAATTGTCATTAGAATGACCTTCATTGTCTCAGCCGTTAATCACCCAAACTCACGTTTTGGCAGTCACGAAAGAGGGATGTGTGATGCTCACTTCAAAATTAGGTTTTATCTTAAAGGCAATATTTATTCAAAGGATGCCAAATATTAACAACAATTAAAGTTTTTAAATAAATTAAACTACGTAAAAAAATTGTTAAACATGTCATAAAATCTTATTAGTATGTCATAGAATCATTGCTTGTTGGTAATAGATTTTAACTACTTATCTCCCGCGTACAAGATAACATAATTAAGTTCGAACTAATATCTAACACACGACTGTCAAGAACGATCAAGTAGTATATTGAGCAAGTTGGGATCCAAACACGGGACGTCTGGTTATAGTACGCCACGTGCGATTAGAATGTAAGGGTTTTAATCCCACAGGGATATGATTATAGGCTTCACATGTATGTTGGTGTGAACTATATTTTGAAACAAAACACCACTTCTTAAAAACTAAGCAGTATTTCTGGACGTTTATCATCGTGTTTCAGTGCAGCGGTAGTTGTCGGTCCCCTCAATCTATAATAAGTACATTTAAGCTTATTCCTTAAACTGGAACTGTATACATTTATATGTTTTATTACCACGTCTTATTACCCGTTCAGGCTATGTGCATTTAAATTACTCACTTGGGATATGAATGAGTAAGATATACTTTGGAATAAATGTATCCACATTTTCGGGGAGGAAGTAAAAACGTTGTTTTCACTTTAGTATACCCAGATGTCATTAGAAATCTTACCTCCCTTTCCCAGTGTAAAATCAGACTAGGTAAATCTGAAATTTAGGCTACGTGCGGTTAACAACACTATTATTAAGTTCTTTATATTGAAATATGACACCTGGACCTCTGGCTTAGTACCCTTGGTATGGGATGACTCCTGGACATATCAGGGGTTGAAGCATTGGGGTCCCGGTTCAATTCCCGTGTCCAGATCTCGTTTTTCAACTTAAAGAATATTATATTTATATACGGCTACAACAGTAACTAACAAATATAATAACTTGGCTTTTTAATCAAATATGATTAAAGCTTCCATATTTTCATCATCCATTTATCATTCATTAGTTTATTGAATTTGTAAAATGGTATTCACATTTGGTTCCGCCATATATGTTTCTGTTATTAATGATAGTAATACATCTCCTGACTATGACAACTATTTTTCCTCCCTAAAAGGAAATCATGGAATAGCTCTTGTAACAGATTTTTTTTTCAGGGCCGGAAAAAAGGCAACTAATTCTTGGAACATTTCCGTACCTTGACATGCCCACCGATATAATTTATTATTTTATATTTTCTACCTTCTTTCGTTTAGACTAACAAAAAATATCTTTAAGCTAAATATTTTAAACACTTTTATTTATAAAAGTAAAAGCTTTGCTGAGTAAAATTAATCAGTCCTCCAAGCAGATATATTTTAGATGTATTGGTTGTGTATAATGTTTCCATAGTAATTCAAGTCCAATATCTATAACACTTTTAAAATCTTTGGAGTACTATATTGATTCTACGGAATGGTCAGTACTTAGACTATTGGCACTTTTAGAATCCTTAATGAATTATATTGCTTCCATAGCATGGACAATCCACACACTATTGATTATTTTAGAACTTCGGGTGAAGTGTAGTGCTTCCAAAGCAGTGTATTTTCATTAATTGCATACACTTTCAAAACACAAATGGTCTAACGTGCTACTCTTGCAGTATACTGGGATATTAATGAGAGGTAGATAAGGGTTCAAATCATGGTTGGGTGATTAAGGGTGTATTTTCCTCAATATTTTCCATTCCCTCGTCAGGCAAATTCAGGTATATTTCCTATAAATTTAGAGCTTCAATACCTTAATCCATCAGTTTAAGTTTAGTACTTATGCACACAGCCCAAACGGGGTGTAAGATGCGGTGCTGAAAAACAAATAACATCAAAATATAGATTTAAGGCGAATCAATAAAACTTTGATAAGATGAAATTATTATATTATTTGAAAATATGTGCCAAAAGGTCCTGAGCTCAAAATCTTGTCCGGGCTTATACTTTAATTAGATTATCTACTCAAAAATTTTTTAAACTTATTTATGTGACTTCGTGTATTCATACGTGAATGTCTTCACTACGCCGATGAAAGTTTTGCTAGAAGATGTCAACTTTGACAGATTTAATAAATGTATGGGGACAATAGATCAATTTTGGGTACATCGTATCATATATTAAAACATCGTAAAACTTCTTGCTGTCAAAATAGTTCAATATTGGTAATATTTAATTTTTTTTTGGTATTGAAATAAGTATTTTTATATTTGGTGGCTAATAATAATTTATTTTTTATTTTTAGCACCGCATCTGACTACCCATTTGGGTTGTACGCTTATGTACTAATTACACTAATGGTTTTAGGGAATAGGAAAATTACATTTATTGGAAGTGTGCCTGCATTTGCGTGGATAGAGAGAGGAAAACCATTTTGGAAAAATCACCCTCAGTACACATGACTGAGATTTGAACCTCGATCTCACCGTATCAGAGAGTCTAGCCTACTGAGGGAGTAGCTCGTTAGACCCCACGAGTAGCGTGGGTGATTAATGGGAATAGTTTGGGTGGGGAGAGAGTGTGTATTGTGATGATGACGTAATGTCGCAATGGTATATGTGATGTCACAATCTGGATATTTTGAAATGTGTGACGTCATGGTTCTCTGGGTGATTGGGTTGGTTTGTAGGGTGTCATTGGCTTGGTTTATTCATGCCCAAACTTATTCGTTCCTATCCCATTTGATTTTTGCCCCATGTGTCCCTGTGGGGAGGGTATTGGGCGGGAGTTTTTGATTAATTCGTGGGGGAATGTGCAGTCCATGGCGTCGGGCACTACTCCCACAACGTCCCATAAAATGTTGGCATCGCTAGTGAGCGTGGGAGCTTGCAGGATAATCCTCTATGTCTGGCTGTTTAGCGTAGAGTGTGAACAATGGTTCCTGTCGCAAGCCCCTGAATCTATTTTGGTGTTGTAACACTCCCCCAGGCAATAGGTTTTCCCTGATGACTCAAACCTGGTGCCACTTTGGCAGCTCGACAAGTCGAGACAAGAATAGATCATGACCTTGAATGATGTTACAACACTCCCCTTGCAATGGGTTTTTTTACATGTGAAGTCATCGCAAACCTGACGCCAATTTGGTGGCATGACAAGGCAAGTCGAGTCAGGAATAGATCACGACCTTGAATGATGTCGCAATGGGTTTTCTCTGATGACTCATACTTGGCACCAGTTTGCCGGCTCGACAATAAAAGTCAAGACTCGTATCTGGTTACCCTAATTGTTGGGATCAGGTGAAGGACAAATATGTTTTGCGTGGATAAAACACGATATTACAAACATATATACATATATATAAGGTTTCACAGATATACATATAATTTACTATACAATTTTACAGGAATGACGTATATATACGTTCATACGTTTTTCTACAATGTATCTTAGATGTGTTTGTTAATATTTTTTGTTCACAATTCAACAAGTAATAGTCCAAACCGATGACTTGACGTGCATAGTAGGTAGCACTGATAAGATCCAGGTTTCTGATGTGTGTTTCCACCGTAGGCTGTTTGAGATCGATGATATCCACTGATTATATTAGCGTGTCAAATACATTCACGACAAGTGTGTCGATCAAATCGTTGCAATATCGTGAGACGGGTATAGACCCGTTGGTCGACGGCGACGTCGATGAGGTACCACACCTCACAAAGAGGCACCCAGCTAGGTGCTAGATAGGCGGCCCGTTTGAGTTCAGTGTCTTTTTTCTCGCTGATGATGACCATACGGTCACCGCACATGTATCTAGGAGAGATTTCATGATTAGTCAGAATAATCTTCTTAGGAGGATGCGTGTTGCTGAAAAACTTTGATATGACCGAAATGTAGTTGCCCAATTCTTGCCACTTTGTACGGTTAAACACCGCACGATTCCCTCCACATTTGTCTAGCTGGACATAGGGCATAAATTTGTTCTTGACACTCATGCAGACGATGACTCGTTTGGCGTCGACTTCATCGAGCGGAAACCAAGTGTTGAAAATACTGGTGATGGCAAGCGGCTTCATTGGTTTTCCTTTGCCTAAGCAAAAGTCTTGAACTTCCATGATTTTTGATCGCTTCAACGTCTGTCGTGATTATGGCTGGCACGCTGTTGGTACGCCCCTTTTATAGGGGAAGACAAAGCGCACGCTGATTGGACGCAATCTCTTTAGGGGTGGCAGGACTCTAGCGTCTTGAAAAAGTGTTGTAATATCTCAAAACCTTAGCGTCACTGCCCGTGGGATTGGTGGGTGAGAATAGGGTTAAGAAAGTTTTCAAAAGGAATGTTCTGAGCGCGATAGAGAAGGTATATGAGATAGTTATGGCCGCAAACGTCTGAGGCTATGATTTGAAGTTGTATCGTGTTATGAGACGTGCGGGAAGTGTTTTTGTGTATAAATGCCAGATGTGACTTTATACGGTGTGGAAAACCAAAGCCGTCAAAATATTCTCCAACGCCGTTCTTGTCGATAAAGATGGCAACCCAATTCATCCCTGGTTTTGTGTGTGAATCTGTGTTGATGACGAGAGCGAAAGGTATTGATCATCAGGGAAATCAGCCGATCGTACAGAACGGAAGCATGGCTTTTTTTTTCAGCGCACGTCTTATGGTGTGCTTGTTCATATTCAATGATCCAACCTTGAAGTCCACAAACGATGGAGACCGAACAGAAATTACAGATAGAAATATGTGCCATGCACATGGTGCGGCCCAATTTAAGTGTTTTCAAATCCGAACAACCTCTGCTGTACATATCTACGACAAGCGTAGGTGTGTATTTGGCTAGAAAACATTTATTTTCTGACCCCTTGACGTAGACGGTTTCTGCACGCGTTGTGGCGCGGGAGATGAGGAATTCGAGCAGACTGTAATCCACATCATCGCTATCCAAGGGAATACCGTGCAGTTTGTTAACAAAATTGTTGGCTTACTTTTTAGTAGCAGTGGAAAGTTCCTCGATTGCGTATGGGGGTTTTAACACTCAATGTTGAAGTAATATACCACATACAGAACAAACACTCAGTTCATTGACGATAAACTCTTTGCTGTCGTTGATGAAGTTCTGTAAATCTACAATGACGTCCAGGATTTAAATGACGGTGTAAGGGGCGGGAAGTCACTTATATTAACTCCCAAAATCAGTCACGATGTTTCTGTCCTTGTCGATGGTGATGATGTTTCAAATTCCCCGTACACGATACAGTTGATGGTTTCGGCGAGAGATTTGGTGAAGGTCACTTTGATGCTCAGAGAACCATGCCTCGTCAAATTCCTGTGCGATGTCATGTGGGTGGACAAATTAGGTGTGAGATCGAAATCCATGAAATGATATCACTTAGGGAAGGCTTCTCACGTGATGTCACTACCTTCATTCATGAAATGGATACCCGTTCTTGAAAACAGTGTGTGGTAGTATATGACATAGTTGCCGTTTGAAGAATCGGGCTATAACGGCTTAGACGTCACTTGTTCCCCGTTCACGTACAATGAAATGGTTCATGCAGTAGGTATGTAAATTGAACGGTTTCTTGGTGGTGTCACGTTTGATACAAATCCCACAATGCATCGTTTGGGTAGTTGTCCGATGAATACATTATCCAGTGATTTCGCTTGCACACACGTAGAAAAGTGAGTGTTTTTACTTCCACGAGGGTAGTGGGATAATTTGCGGGACTGACGTTTAATGCCTTGGTATGTGCCAACAGTATAGAAGGTGCTACTATGACACGTCGCACTAGAAGACAGTCTTCAACTATGTGAACCCTAAAAAGCGGGATTTCAGGGACGGCCATAAGACTAAACTCTTTTCTGAAACGGACCAACTTGACTCTGAGTTCGGTGCCGTTCAAAATGTATTTCTCTTGGTTAAACACATCACCGTGTAGATACTCCAAAAGATCCATCGTCTTACTTTTTGCAGTGAGGCTGTAACGAGCCTTAAGTTCCGTATTGCCGGCGTTAACCTCTTCAAAGTATCCGGGGCTCTCTGCAAGCCACAGAACGCAAGTTAAATGTGTCCTTTTGGATTCACTGTTGTAATTGAGCAGCGTTTCAATGTACGATCTATAAGCATACGTGTTGCTGGGTGGTGAGATTAGTTTTAGGTTTAAAAACACATCCACCTGTGTGAATAGCGAATGCAGCCATTTATTGACGGGAGCGATTTGATCCACCTCAGTGAAAGCACTACCGTAGAGATTCATGATAGCCGCCCTGAGATAGAGCATGGTCCGTGAAAGATCGATATAGAACTCGCCTTAACCTGTAACGGTAACTTCAATGGGTGAATCGTCGTTAAGTGAAGATACAGGTTTGTACTGGATTCATTGTACACTTTAAATTGGTTTTCATTGGTGGAATATAAAAGAGATCGAGTTTACTGCTGGCACACTCAAGAGGACTGGGGGTGTAGAAATGACCTTTCAAATGAAAATATCTACTGCTTCTTTCTTGACCTATTTAGCCAGTCAACGACAGAAAACAAAAGTGGTTGCATCTTGAGACGCCCTTTATAGATTGTATAGCTTGATCCGATCATCAGTGTGTCTATCTTTTGCTCAGCCTTGCGTTTCAGCTTTGTTCCAGCCTCACTTATACGTTGCAGTAGAGCTTCTTTGAAAGGACGACGCTGATTGGCGTCGTCAAAGAGGACGTCACTACCCGTATCAAGCGCCTTTTTTCCAATGGCTTTAGCACCACTTCTTTGCAACGCTACGACACTCTTGAAAAGGCCGCTGATAAAACTCCCTATTCCATGCCCGCCTTGATAGGGAACACCGTGGTAGATCGAAGATATTCCTGTTCCAGCCTGGTTGACATAGTATCTTTGGTAGGAACAGTTCATGTTGAGCAGCGTCGTAAATTAAGTTTCACGCACACTTTTCCAAACTCGAATGGTACATGTTCAACCATGTCTGTTCTTATATTGATTTCCAGGCTTTCAATTTCCCTTGTAAGTACGGGCACGTGGTGCAATGGTGTATAGCTAACCGTCTTATGTATGCCATAGACATAGTTTGTGTTGTTGATACCGACGATACGTTAAATCAGTGCCACAATATCACCCACGGTTTGAGGACCGACGATATCCATGTGGATGTACATTTTCGAGGGCAAGTCTAGTAGAATGTTGGAGGTGTCGGTGACTTTTGAACTTTTATCAGATTAGTCTTAGGATAGAAAGCGAGGTGTAGACGAAGTTGACAAAATAGTCAGCTTCTGTATATTTAGTAAAGAAGAAACAATATCAAATTTTATTTTAGGATCTGTGTTCTTAAATACAACTTCAAAATCCCCTTTAAACACCTCTACCTCGTTTAAGGCTTTGACGAATTCATGGATAGTGCTGTAATTTCCAGGCGAGATGTGATCTTTGAATATTTGTACCACGTCATTTGTGTCCACCCAGTTGTGCCATACAATATTTTGGACCTAGTGTACGGTGGTGAAAGAACATGGATATTGGAATTCGGTGAGAGCGACTTCCCACTGTCTGTCGAGTGTAAGACGGTAGGATATTTCGGTGATTAAATTCACGAGACTATTTTTCGGGAAATATCTCATAGATCTGTTTCTCGGCAAAGTGATGTAAAACTGATCCTTTCTGGTAGGGAGCTGACGTAACTGACAGGAATACATGAAATAAACTTGGAGGGAAAACCTTTCCACTGCACGAACACTTACTTTCTGGCGCCTTTAACCTTGACAAGTAGTATTTTATTCACTTTAAAAGTTTCTGGAAGACGTACGCGTTGCAATTCGGGTTCGTAAAACGTTTCCTCCACCTCCTCGTCGTCAAGATCAGTTAACTTGTAGACTACTGGTTGTTGCAACTCAACACTGCTGACTTTGAAAATTTATTCGCTAAATTGCTCTCGTATCCCTTTTCAAATAGCATTTTGGATTTGCTAGTGCACACTTTGTCACTGACTTTGAGTTTTGGCTTACTATTTGAGTTTGTTTTGCGCAGTTGTAAGAGTCGACGAGAATTTGTAGGACGTCCACATAGCGATACGTGTTATTTTTGGTAAAGTAGCGTTACATGCGCCCCTTCAGAGTTATATTTAATCGTTCCAAGATGCTTGCCTTCACGTACAGTTTATGGGTAGTGTACAATACACGCCTTCTTTTTGAGAAATTTCCGGACTAGCAGTGCCGTGAACTCTGTTCCCTTGTCCGTCTATAAGCTTAGAGGTTTACGTCCACTTTGTTTGAAAATGTTCTGAAAGGCGTCCCTCATGACGCTCCTCCTCTTGGAGGGAAGCATCCTCGCCCAGGACATCTTGCTAAACACGTCGATGACGGTGATAAAATACACGGAATCGTCGTTGTATTTGCCGAGACTTTGCACATCGTTGAGATCGGCTTGCCAGAGATCGTCATTGTTTAACACCACGTAATTGTTGCGTGGAAACTTTTTATCATAGCCAGATATTTCTTGGACGAGTTTATTAGAAACGCCGCCCCTGAAAATCCTGCAGCATGAGAAGGGTCGTAGTAGATGTCGACTAAACGATCCATTAAGCTCGGAAAGGAAGACACATGTTTTCGTCCACTCTTTTCAGTTTCTTATTCTTAGAGCATTACGACGGTGTAAATGGTTGGGTTATGGGCACCGGATTTCTAATGGGTGCCAAGCGTTTCGGGCTTACATTAAATTCTTTCAGGACGTTTATTTTTTGGAGTGCTATGAGAAACTCTCGCCACCCTGACGGCTCTCTGTGTCTTCTTGCTCTGACCAGATCGTTGACTAAATCCATAATATTAGATCCACGGAGAGGCGAATCGTGAATAATCACTTCCACGTTTGCGTCCCAAGACCACTTCGGGGAATAATATGTTCTAGTAAAAGTTCGGCTTTTTTTATGTACCTGTACGGGTACAATATTGAGTACGGCAGGGATAGGAAGTACAGACACTTCAGGGGTGGCTGTGGCCGTATTTTCAGGTGTTGAAGGATGCTGACTAAAGTGCAGATAGTGCTGTAGCACTTGATGGTATAAAGTCTATTTAGACTTGTCGTCAAGTTTAGAAGCGAAGATTTTTTCCATTTCTTTGTCCAGCTTGGAGAACATTAGATTTGTGGCCGTTGCCACTTGTTGGTGGTGTTGCTCGTAACGGTGTAATGTTTCCGGGGACACCAATATCGTCTTTATCGTGTGTTCCATTATATACTTGTTGAATAAATAACCAACGACATCGCTGATTAATGGGGCTAAGAGTAAGGGCAGGAACGCTCCCCCTTTCCTCTTCCAGCACTCTCCTCGTTTGACCAGCTTACACAACACCTGCTTGTGAGGACGCAACTTTGTCTTCTGCACATTATTCAACGGCACCCTTCCTTTTAAAGTGTTGTAGACACACTCGCAAACAGAGTCAGTTTATTGTCTGCCGTTTTCAGCAAGGCGACACGTTTCTGCGGGTCCATGCGATGCATCGCACGCAGCAGAGGGGCTTACTTCATCCCTTTGGAACTCATGGTTATGAAATTATCTGTAATCGGGAAGTGTCAGTGTTTTTATAGCTTTTGCATGGTAGGTACAAGCAGCACCCGACATATGTGCGGGTTCTATATCTAAAACATTCGGTTGTACCTTGCTTCAAATCTAACAGTATATACCTTTGGGGAGTACTTGTAACATCAGCGTAAGCCTCTTTTAAAACACGGGGGTTTTCAGGACAAACTTGACGTGCAAAGTGTTGAATCTTAGCTTTATCCCTAGGATTTTTAAAAAGCACGATATAATGTGTGTTTAAGGAAATGTCTCTTTGGCCCTTACCCTGGTGGAATATATTTTGTGTAAGGCACATTACGCTATTATTTTGATGATGGCATCCTTTGGTGAAAAGATCGACGACTACTTCGTTGGCTTTACGTATCAGGTCATCCAGGATAATCAGCTGTGGATCGTCATTTCAGTCATCATGCATTTCTGGCAAGCCCTTACAGAATATAACGCTCGGACTTGACCCGTCTTGTTTGAATCCCGGTTGCCATAAAGCATAATACCATATTATTTTATCAAATTTAACGTCACACATTGTGTCCAAGTGACGGATAAAGTCGGCTACAAAATGTTACTTTCCACAGCTGGAAGGGCCGCTGATGATGGCCGAAAATGGATGTTTCAACTTGTCCATTATATTTGAGATGAGCTTCTAAGATAAATGAACTTGTATTTATAGGATAGGAAGGAGGGGGTGTAGACGTTAACATACACATATAACAGTTTTTATAGTAGTTATTTACACAAATAAACTTTTTAGAATATAGCTCACACTATGAAAAGAATACGTGGAATATTTATTCACAAAAAAGATAGTTATAGAATATATCTTACATCTTGGAAGTATATTATTCATGTTTGGATGTAGAAGAAACCATAATCAATTTATTGAGGTCGTAGTGGGAATAGTGGCCTCAGTACTAAATGTCTAAGCTAATTTAGAAAGTACAGTTTAAAGAGTATTTGAATATTTACATACACGGACAGATGGTTTCAATTTAAATTATGTACAAGAAAATAAACAAAATTGACTAGAATTAAAATGTGTACAAAAAATAAATATATATACAAACAACTAGTTCTATTTGACTAGAAATAATCAGGTATGTGAAGGATTGTACTGGTGGATAAAAAACTATAAAAAGTATCCCGTTTGCATAAAATAAATTAATAAAATATATGCTTGTTTTCATGCAGAAAAAAATAAAAAATCTCAAATCTTTGACAATTGGTATGTCAGTGGAACTGTTTAGAATGAAAGAAGATAAAAGATGATTATTCAACCCGTCTAAATGATCACATTTAGTTGTGGCGAGCGCGTTTACAAAGGCTCTGATAGCCAACTGGCAACGTATAAAAATCATCATCTATCCATCATTTGGTGTACAAGGTCCGGTAGACTTTAGTCTGCGAGATGGTACATACAGTCGCAAGACTTATTCTTACAATTTTATGCGGTATTTGTATTTATCTTTCCGCAGCCTGTTCGGTGATCATCTATTGAAAAACGTCAAAATTAACGGCGTTTCGGTTGTCGCAGCTTATGGTGATCCCGCGACTCTTGCACATCTTTTATGTTTTGGCAGGATAGCCACAACAAAAACGCGGTACGCGTAATTCTTGGGGCCACCAGATACAAACGCTAATATAGCTTTCCGTACCGTAATCTTGAAGTTCGTCAGTGAGGTTACCCAAAAAGTCTCCGGTCGGTGGACTCCATTCGCCGGGGCTTTCCGTGAATATAACTCTATCTGTATCAAGATACAAAGCGTGGTCCCCAATTTTTCAAGGAGGCTGTATAAGTTCAACCTAGCCATAGCAGTCGTGTAGCACGCTACCACCACACTTGTGTTAGGGTTAGGGCGCAACGCGTTACGCGCATCCTTGTAATTGAGGAACCTAATCTCATCATTAACATCAATGACGCTGTCCACGGTAATGTAAGGATCCGTCAGGTACTTGTGGATTCTCTGATAGTTGTTGACAACGGCTACGTGTGGTAAATCGGGTCTTTTCCCAAACTTTCCCCATTGTGAGTTTAAAAAGAGTTTAGCCAGCGTGCTGAGACCGGCTTTTTTTTACAAAAAGAACAAAATAAAGTTTTACCCCTTCCCTTTGCTCATAATTTTTAATACAAGCTAACTTCTCATCTTGTAATGTACACCACTTTGTCCATCCGTTGGCTTCTTATTTGATTTTCAAAAAAGTTTCAATGTACCGGTGAAACAATCACCACGCCAATAAAAAAAACTTCCCAATACCCTCATCCCTAGGACACATGGAGCACAAAATCAAATGGGAACACATTAATAACTAATGGGGCACAAAATCAAATGGGAACACATTAATAACTAATGAGGCACACATAAAATCAAATGAGCTGACATACAAAACAAATGGGACAAAAGTGGAGCCAAAAATACACTGGGCCAAATTGGGCGGGGTCAAAGGTCAAATTGCCCTGAAACGCCACCCGCGCTACTCACGCGGTCACTGAAGTGGGAAATAATGTTATTAATGCAACATTAGTCAGAAGGATAGTTCATAGCAGTTTGATAAACTTATTACTTTTAATCGTGTAGATTTTAAATTAAATTACTTAAATTAATGATTTTTCATAACGTTCTATATAGTCTCACTTGTTATCACACAGCTAACTAAATCTAAATTAACTATCCTTGACCCTTATCGGTAGATACATGGACTAAATGACCAGGGTTTTTCAAGTCTTATCTGCCGTTTTTGGGGAGGTTAGAGTTCACGTACCTACTGCGTGTATTAAGGGTAGTTTTACATAAATTGGTCCCCACCTTCCCTCCATGTAAATACGACTATATGTCCTCCACACTCCACAATACTCATCTTGAATCCATTATTGATTATTAAATGTGGGTATCTTGGACGGGTAATACAACGTGGTTCTATGTAATAGGCTAAATTGTGCCTTTTCCCTATACTCTTAAATGTTATATAATCTTCTTCTTCTATTGTAACCTTAAACATCAGCATGTTTTGTTCCTAAGTTTTGGAGAAGGATATAAATGAATTCTCGCTTCTTCTGAAAGCGATGTTTTTCGAAAGTAATAAAAGGTATTTTGCATGCACAGCACCTGATACACTTCATACCCGTTCTGTTGAGTCAGCGAAACTAATAAAAACATCGGGTAATGCTGTGTCAGAGGACACGTCATATAACACTGTTGATTTTATTTCCAGGAAAAATTTGTCGGATGTATAAAATATATTTATAGCTTTTGAATATAAAATTTTCGAGTAAATTTGAGTGTCCTATTAAGTGTTTGCCAAACTGTGGAACGCGTATCCCTAGGGTTACTCGACTTGACACTGTATTTTATTAATCACAACATATTTGTTTTTTATATAAATCGGATAGCTAAACTAACGAAGAAATAATATTGTGCCGTAAACTTTTATGAGTTGGTCTTTTCCTCTTTTCCAACTTTGTTTAGATTGCCATTCATGTTTGGTTAAAATTAGGAAAGACCATTTATTATTTACAAGAAAGGGGTTTTGTATCACTATTTTATAAATAAATCGAAGGTTACTTTGATTTTTATAAGGCCCAGAAAGAGGGCACGTGATCTGTGAGAGTTTGGGAAACACTGGTATAGTAATATACACAAAAAATACAACAATAACAGATAGAATGTGGATGTGTAAAGTTAAATAAACCAGAAATATTCACTACGTGGCATTATATAATTGATATATAAATTAAACTTTATTATGAAATAATTCAACACGACCTATATTCATAAAAATTATTAGTTAATTATCCTGGGTCAGGGTTGGTGAAACAGTTAATAAGCGTAAAATATCTATAGTGTTAGTAGAAATGTGTTGTTTGTCGATAGGACTAATGCAATATTTTTTTAACATCATTATTAATTATTATTTACTATAGCTAATATATTGTATTTTAGTTACTATATTATGATAATATACAGTTCAAGACCTTAGCTCAGTTGGTAGCATGTCTGCCTTGTTAGATAAGGGTCCCGGGTTCGATTTCAGGCTTGACCAAAACATTTACCATTGGGGAAATATGGGTTTACCCATTCACAGTAATGAATTAACATTCGGGGACTGGATGTTGTGCCTGTCCTAGTCTTAAGATAGTTTATAAGGCAGATGAAGCTACGACAGGCCTAGCAAGCCGGTAGTGGAAAATATATGGCTTGAATAAAAAAATTGACTCAGACCATAGGCGGTAAATATTAATGGATGTAAATTATGATAACCTACCACTACGTGGTATTTTAAAATAGGTTTTACAAAGCTATTTGACCCAATATTATTTTAAACTTTTTAGGAAACCTCTTTAGCCATTGTTTCTGAAGAGTTGATATCGTATGACTAAGGAGGTTTTATAAATTACATTCAATTTATGATAAGTACTTTACAAAGGACAAAATCAATAACTTAGTGACAATAATAAGTGGTCAATAATTATTCTTCAATGAATTTAAATATTTATTTATAATTTTATTAAAATCATAAAGTTGGTGGGTGGAGGGAGGAAAGCTTTGAATGGCAGTGCCATGAAAATCTACTCGCCTATCACATCGGGCACGCATGCATCATCATCCCTACCCTAAGGCCTATATTTTGCAACTTTATTCAGACTATAATGAAATTCATATAGATAAACATAATATAGGGGAGAATCGTTGAATACCGATCACTTTTCGAAAAAAAATTGCTAAAAATAGGGAAGTACATAAAATAGTATTTTTACTACTGGAATGACTGTAGCAACTATTTTAGTATTTTGAACCAACAATGATGCCTTTTCTTTGCATGGTTACGATGTAATATTTAAATTTTCAAAACAATAGCTATGCTCGGTACTGCCCACTTGTTCGAGTAATACCGATAAGAGACTTAAACATGTATTTCACCTTGATGGTGCTATTAAATAAAGAACATTCAAGCCATATTTTTCATACGTTACAAAAATCTTCATAAAATGTGTTTTAATGGGTTCTCTGTCCAGATAAAAGCTTAAGCGAATTTAGTGACTGAGGAAATCATAGTCAAAAATAAAAAGTAGGTATTTGTTTATTTCTTAATTTATTAAAACTCCTGAGATATTATTCATTTTATTTTACAAGATTATCCTTCAACTGACCTACGAAAACATTATTTTACGAACTTTAATTCTCTAGATTTAACCTTAAAATAATCAATACTAGTGATTTAAAAAACCTTTGAGTTACTAACTGATTAAATACTAAAAAGTCTCTTAACTAATTTTTTAAGTTTTAACTTTCCTTTAAGAAGTAATGGTTTAGTATAGTAGTTATTTAGATCCTATTATTCACTGGAGGTAGGCTACATTGGTCACATCTGTAACTCTCTGTATTGTTCCAGCCACTGCACTCAGCAAGTGTCCATTTGGAGCACAAAATATATCGGTACCATAATTCATTGTTTCTACCAAAATCTTCAAAAATAGAGCACAATTCATTTTCAGAGGACTACAAAAGTGTATAGAAGTTCATCGTCATTACAAAGTTCATCTTCATTTAAACTTTCCTCCTCAGAGGAGATTTCTAATTGATATTCTTTATAGTTTTTTTCTTAATAGGTTTTTAATTCTACTAGATTTTGCAGCACGATTTTTCAAAATTTTATTTTCAGCTCTTTTCGTATTATGTTCTTCTCTCTCTTTTTTTCTTCTTTTGCACCCTTTAATTTTGGCATCTGTACAAAATAGAATGGAGAGATCTCCATTAACGCAGCAAAAGTAGTAATTAAAAAATTATCGCATATATATGCACATATATAATTTATTTCATTATAATTGTTCTTTCAGTTTAAATGTATTTAAATCAATTAAGGGTTATACCGGTCATTTTCATTTATGCAGATTGCCATTAGCCACAAGGCGTGACCGGTATTACCCGATGCACACTCATAAAACAACAATGGCGGTAAAGACAACAAGTTGGCTATATTTTAATGAATCTTGTAAAAGAATTATGCACCAATAGATAATATTAAGTATAGTAGTGGTAAAAAAATATTAATGTTAAATTAAAAAGCTACTTACTATTAATATTATTGAAGCACAACACAAGTTTGAAAACGATAAAATCTTAAATATTCCACTAACGTCCAACCAGCAAAGCGTTTCCTCTTCAACTGTCAACAAGCATAGTTACAATACGTCTCGCCAGGGAACAGCACTAATCAGAGCCTCATTCCTATGCGGTAAAAAGCTGGTCGGTATTCATTGACTCTACTCTAGTATTTATAACCAAAATCAAAATCGATTTTTAGAATTAATATAAAGCTTTAACATCACTTAACAAAAAATACAGCGAATATTTTCAAAAGTGATCAAATTTATAAAAGTTTTAAAATCATAATCAACCTATACGTGAATTTGTGGCCGGTCGCCAATTTAAGCTATTGAGAATGGAGGGGAAGGGGGCCGCTAACATTTAAATAACGACGAGAGATGTACTGTTCTAAAATTGACTAATTTAATAACAATTAATTATTAAAAAACTAACATGACTATGACCTTAATACTTGTTAAACCTAAAACCATGCAGAGTCCTATTTTTTAACCAAATTCTCTGATGAATTGCCAAACAAAAATGAACTGTTACTGAGTCAGTCTGTACCTGGATTAACTCCGGGACATGAGCATGCCATTCATCCCTACCTGGAACTTGCTTGTTCACAGAGCAGAAGCCATTGTTGCTCTACTAGGAATGTAATCGTAGGCTAGGCCACCGTCCTAAGACTTCCAATAATTCCTAGTTGCAACAATGTGTTTCTGTATCTGTGCACTCCTAATTTTGAGGATATCCTGTTAACTCTGTTGGTCACTTTTCGGCTCCCAATAGTAATATAAAATAGCTGATAGTGTAGGTTACTTTTTAAATTTATATACAGCAGCAATGTAATAAATACATATACATATAGCTATAAGGTACTTAAGGTAGATACGACGACAATAAAGTAAAATACCATTATTTGAAGAAAAGAAGTTGTCATTAATAATTGATCATCTAGGTCTTATGGCTTGAGCCAGGTTGAATAAATATTAGAATCCTACGTTTGTACTATAGTTGCAACAGCCATCATCTGGGAGGAGCGATAATGACTTATATAACTACAGCCGAAACGTCGGAGTTCACTAATAGGAGGACCTTAGTTTTAGTTTAAACACTGGCCACTAAAACCTTCAAAATAAAGTGGTTATTGTAAGTTAAGTATTCTTAGGGTGTTTGCATTTTTTTTTAAACAAAGTATTATATGAAATGTTTTTAAAAAGTATTTCTCAGTGGCTAGATTCATAGTTAACGTTGCATTTGCTGCTTTCAACAGAGCATACACTATGGGCCCAACTCACATAGAGGCTAGAGCAGCGTTTTTAAACTGGTGTGCCACGAAGGTTTTAACAAATGTGCCACTGGAATTTGGAGAAAGGAAAAAAAAAAAAAAATCCAGAAAAAATTGAGGACAAAAAAAAAGTATTTTGAAATCCATGATCAACATTATTCTTAGAAATAGTACAGGGAATAATTATAATTTTAGATATTGAACTCTTTAAACACAATATTAATAATCTTTTAACCCGCCTCGGTGGCGTAGTTGGCTAACGCGCTAGTCGTGTTGAGCTCGACCGTCGAGGACGGGGAGATCGAGGTTCGAATCTAGGTCGGGTGAACTGGGGGTGGTTTTTCCTAAATGGTTTTCCACTCTCCCTCCACGCAAATGCAGGTTCATTTCCTCTAAATTCAACCCTCCCAATTCCTAATCCATTAGCGTAATTAGTACTTAAGCGTATAACCCGAACGGGTAGTAAGACGTGGTGCTAAAAAAATACTCTTTTATTTGTTGATCAAACCTCTCTTAAAAAACTAACTTTATGTCTCGAGTATTTTAGCACCTTGTTTGGTGAGCCATGAGCTTAAAAAAATTATTTAATCGCTGGGTTGGAGAATAAACATACCACTATTGTAATAATACTATTGACCGGGACTGCATGATAATTCGTCGTGTGTGTTTGCGCTTGTGGGAAATTTCAAGTATATACCAAAATATTTCTTACTTTAGAGAAATCATTGTAAGAACATTTTTTTAACTATAAATATCAAATATATTAAAGCATAACATTTAGTTTCCTTTGAGAAAATTTATGCTTGGAAAACTTTTTAAAAAATACGTACATAATTAAAATTAATTCAAAAATGTTAAATAAAAACAAATTGTTTAAGAATGATAAATCGATAGTAATATAAATAACTTTTACCAGCACCGGATTAAGTCATAAACCTCATCTATTCTTACTTTACGATGATAAGAAAATTGGGGTTCGAGTCCTCACCAGGGCTTACTGAGGGCCTTTTTACCATAATGGTTTTCCAATCTCCACGCAAATGTGGGCATTATTTCTCTCAATTCTACCTCATTCTAATAAATATGTGGATAGTCCGGATGGGTAGTAAAACGTGACGCAAATTGAATAAAAATCTAAGACAAATGAGATCCAAAACCATAGCTTACAGTTTTTTTGTATATAACATGAACTAAAATAGTCAAACAAAAGGATAAAAGAACATATAGTCAGCTCTGTTGGAGAATTCTACCCAGCTAACCACAAATAGGCTAGGGAAGCCCACGTATGCTCCAACAATTGAGTTTTCCCCGAATCAATGCATCACATGAGCAAGGACCCCATTCTACTCACTACCAGCTCTGGTGGTTTCCAGGAAATTGATGTTCGAATCTCTGTCGACCATTTCAAGTGGCCCTCTCTGGTGGATAGAATGAGAATGGTACATTCACCACCATGATGATAGAACCCCAGGTGCTGAGTGACCAGGCATACCAACTGCTTGAGGTTGGGAGGGGAGAACACTAACAACTAAATGGAGCTCAATTAACGTTTCTAATTGTTTTTAACAGTGAAATTTCCCCTTGGCTATATGATTAAAGTGGATAACTTCAACCCGCTTCCGGGGCCGAATGATCTAACGCGGTACTCTCGCGCTAGACTGGCCTGTTGATAACAGGGAGATCGGGATCGAATCCGGTAGGGTCTACTGAGGGTGGTTGTGCCTAAATGGTTTCCCAATCTCCTTCCTGGAAAATGAGGGTATACTACCTCTAGAATTCTTCCTGCCTCATTTCTACCCGCCTTTGTAGTAATTATAATAAATGCGCGTAGTTTGAATAGATAGTAAGAAACAGTGATAAAAAAAAGAAGACTTTAGGTTTAGAGCAACTGTGTTTGGTCATAGGCAGCTATTAGAATAATTTATTGTTGAACTACTTGTCCAATCCATCCACATATGTACACTGATGATGTAAAAGGAATCATTTAGATAGTATGTACCTACCTACCCGTCACCGGAAATCAGACCAGAAAAAATGTACACCTTAGTCCATTGGCCTAACGATGTGGGTGGACCTATAAATCTTTGAAATTAAAGTTTGGTTAAGTTTTGTTGCTCTAGGTTAAGTCAGTTTTTAGTATTGTTATGATACAGCTTTTTATACAGAGCGTTAGTGGCACTAGTAAACATGATTTTTACCTCCAGAAATATTTTGGAAATTTAAGTTCATTTTTGTGTGTAGATCTTGGAAATTACATTATAAATTTCACATAACGTCACAATTTTTATATCTAGACTATAGATTTTTGTTTCTACTTATAATATGTGTAATGTGTATCTTAGTACTAATTAGTGAAGTGAATATGGAAATAATTGGTCATATGACCTACAGTATACAACGTGTATCTAAAACATTGCATCAAACTTTGGCAGGCTATTTATTCCTTAGGTGAAAATAGAAGAATTCACATCAGCAACCTAGGGTCCATCTTGAATATTAAGGGCGGTATACACCCCTAAAGATAGAGCTAAAAACGACTGTTGTGTGAAATATTATGAAAACTGCTTAGGGTATTACAACGAGTATTTGTATACTACTTATTGAAACCTTGATCATTAATAAACTAAATGTGCTGTTAGCGTTACCCACCCCCATCATGTAAAAAAGGGGGGTTGTAAGACTTTTTTTCTGCAATAAAATATGTCAGAGTAAGTACTGCTAATTTTGACTTAAGATTACAAAACATGGAGTAAAAATTAACAAAAAAGGTGTCTTGGAGAAACTGTCTAGCTTTCCCCGTTTCCAAGATAATCACACAAGTTTGAGCTCAGAGACAAATGTATCTAACACAGCTAGCAACACAGCTATACTGGCTCCCTACCTGGCAGGAATTAACACTTGTCTTTGAAATCAAACATGCATGATTATCTCGGAAACGGGGAAAGCTAGACAGTTTCTTCAAGACACCTTTTTTGTTAATTTTTACTCCATGCTTTGTAATCTTAAGTCAAAATAGGCAATACTTACTCTGACATATTTTATTGCAGAAAAAAGTCTTACAACCCCCCCTTTTTTACATGATGTGGGTAGGTAACGGTAACAGCACATTTAGTTTATTAATGATCAAGGTTTCAATAAGTAGTATACAAATATTCGTTGTAATACCCTAAGCAGTTTTCATAATATTTCATACAACAGTCGTTTTTAGCTCTATCTTTAGGGGTGTATACCGCCCTTATTATTCAAGATGGACCCTAGGTTGCTGATGTGAATTCTTCTATTTTCACCCAAGGAATAAATAGCCTGCCAAAGTTTGATGCAATGTTTTAGAAACACGTTGTAGTTGTCGCATGCGAACGTAATGAGTAGCTTATTATAAAACAAGACACAGATTAGGTATATAGCCAAATATGGCTCACATATGATCATAGATGGCAGTAGTGTATCGGAGAGTATCGTCGCTGTGCTGCGAATATGTTCAAACAAAAGCTCTTTCAGTTACGAATAAACAACTATAGCGTGAGCGGTTGACCTGTGTTTATTCGGAGAGTTTATTTACTGTGATTTGTCTACAAATGCATTATTATAATGCTGAATAAAATTATTGTTATAACGCCCCAGCAAATGAAATGTCTTAATCCCCCTGGCAACCTCCACTAGGTCTGTGATTGGTTTGCAACGAAAACTCTATTATCTATAAACGTTAATATCCTGTTGAAAGATTGGAAACCAGGACAAAAAGTGTTCCCTACTTATGTGCTGCATTAGGCTACCTATACAATGGATCTGAGGATGTGGATAGCTAGAAAACTCACAAGTATGCCTATTGCTGTGTCTATAGCGTAGCGATATTCACATATCCACGTTGATGATTGCCATTTCTATATGATAACAATATCAAGTATGTTCAAATGAAGCAAGCCGTATCAAGTATCCAAGCATATTATCTGCATTAAGGCCTGTTTCATATATTGAAGAGCTGCTGGTAACAGTTACCCCAAAAGCATGGGATGAAGCAACCAGTGACGATGATAGTGCAGATGAAGCGTTGAAAACTCTACTAGAACATCCACTTCTAAGGATTTGGACAACCTGTCCGGAACTGATGAAACGCTACAGTTAACTAAGCAAGAATATTTGAATGATTTAGTTCGTAGCTTAAAGCTAACCAAAGCGCAAGCAGAACTCTTTGGTTCTGGGTTACAGCAATGGACATTACCTGAAGCCGAAGTTAAAATAACATTGTGTTGACAACGCAGAGAAATATATTACAAGTATCTCACTATGGAAAACCGTATGGATAAGATAGTAGTGATCTTATGAAAGATTTGGGCATTGGACACGATCCTAAAAAATTATTATTGATTCATCTAAACTAAATCTGAAACAAATTCCACGGCATAGTGTAAATAAATATCTATCAGATACTTCAATTCATACCACTGGCTTGAAATAAATGTATGAAAGTATTGTCGAGGATTTAGAGTGCTGTAATGTACAATGACTACTCTTGGCATCTCTGTGTTGCTATTAAAACTATAGAATATTTCCAGGACTACAAGGAGGTTTTGCAAAATTTTGTTGTTTTATATGTTTTTTTGAGACACTTAAGAAATAGAAAAGCATTATATTGTGCAACAATGGGAAAATAAAAGCTAGTATCTGCCCGGAAAAAGTAATGTAAATATGTTACAATGGTTTATACCAGAAAATATTGTTCTTCCACCATTTACATAAAGCTTTGATTAATTAATAATCTCATTAGGACCTTAAATTAAATTGAGAGTGCATTTTGCATACTTTTTCCGAATACAACAAGTGATAAACTTAAAGAAAGAATTGTCATTGGTCCCCCAATAAGGAAATATGATGTATTTGAGACGAAGTTACAGGATTCTTAACTGACAGTTTAGCTTTCGTTTAAATCAGTTGTTCATGGATTTTTTGGAAACAGGAAAGAAGACAACTATGGATTTCTGGTTTGAACTTTACTATGATGCCGTAAATATAAGGACTGCGATTTTGAAAATTAATTTTTTACATTCACATTTGGGTTTTTTCCTGAAAATTTTGGAGCTGTGAAGATGAACAAGGGGAAAGCTTTCATCAGGACATATTATCTACGAAAGAAAAGCGTTATCAAGTTCATTGGGATATCACCATTAATAATTGATGGTTGCATTATAAAATGAAAAGAGTTCATGATGAAAATTGTATTTTATATGTATAAATAATGATTTTAAAAATTAGTTATTTACTTTTTTAAATTGAATATATCGTTTTATGTATATGTGGTATACAAATATTAGTGGCATTTTTGGAATCAGCACTTTTTTTTTGTAGGTTATTGTAATAGTTGCTATAAATATTTATTTCACTTTTTAATAATGGGCCAAAGAGGCTTAGATGTAGTAGGTGGAGACAATTTTTAAAATATATTGTAGTAATAGTCGTTATTAAAATTTAATTTAATGTTTTTAAGCTTTAAGTAGAAATTTAAAATAAAAACTTTATATTATTGTGAAACAAACTTGCATCAAGTCTAGTCATGTGTGGTTTTGAAGGACCTTTGAACATATTTTCTACTTTTTTTTTTAATATTATAAATAATAATATCAAAAGTAATTAGTTTGGATCCAAGGCAAAATGCTATTAAATTTATCAAATGTTATTTAACATAAAGGTTCCTCAAAATTCTATCTTCCTCATACTTACGGCTCCTAGTGAACATGTGGTAGTGTAGTAAGAACCAGTGCATACAAATGATGTTACTAAGTATTTATTACATAGAGATGAGATGAATATAATAATAGAAAGTGCATCCACACTTGGTTCATCACTTCTTGAAGGGAAACATCCTCACACTGGTATTTCATACGAGAGTGACAGCCTTGAGGTTTCATAGCCAATATAACCGTACAAAATATTTGTCTTACACATTTATGTTATTAACTTCTTGAAAAAGACTCTATTTGTTGTTTCTAACTTTTTACTTTTATCTCAAGAGTAGTGACATATCAAGTTAAACCTAATCAAAATTGAAACAATTACAACATTTTATTATTTTTATTTATGACAATTAAAACATAGCTTATTTAATTAAACCGATACATGTTGATACCTTTAACTTTCATTTTGACGTGAAACATATTTTGAAATAGTATACTACTTATTAAATAACGTGTGATTTCGGAACGTCTGCAACTCGTCATAGCGTTCCAGTAGATGACCCCATAAGTGAAATGTGGAAAGCCAACCCCAATGTACCTGGCCGGAGTCCAAACTCTAGCCTTTCTGCTAGCAGAGAATAAGTGCAATGCGATTCTAACAGAACGCTTGATAGCCACCACCCTGTGTTAATGAATCGGAGGTACCATTAGTTCGGGGTTGGTCGCACATGGGTTTGAGATGAATTCTCTCTCCCTCGTGATGGGACGGGACAAGCGGCATCCTACTCCTGCCTATCGGATTTTCTTCGTCCGAAGATACCGGCAGAGTGTCTCCTCGTGACAGACTCTGGGAAACATCCAGCTGGTTTATCCAATGGATGGCTACATCTTTGTAGAAGTCGTCTGGGTGGGAGTGACTACCCTCCCTCCCTTCCCCCCCCGACCTACCACACACTAAGGGGTTGGTAGCTAGTACCTTCCGGGAAAGATGGTCACCCCACCTCTACGAGGTCCCTTCTGGGTATCTTAGACTAAAATCCCTATTTAGGGTGATTCCTAATATTGAGTTTGACTCCCAGTAGAGAAGCCTAGGTTAAAGGCCTCCAAGAAGAGCGATTCCTTGTTTGTGTCTTAATAGAGTGAAGTGTGCGCCCAGCACTCACGGAAGAAGGAGCCACCATATCCCGCTGATGGAAGTCTGGCCAAGGCGGGGGGGGGGGGGGGGTTACTAGCTGTCAGGTGATGACATGGATCAATGGCAGTCAAGGGCTCATCGATCCCTAAATTGCTCATAGCACGCGTGGCTATGGTGGGTTATAAGAACATTAAGAGAGATGTTGGTGACCTGGTGGTCTAAGGGTAAGGTGTCAGACTTCTGTGCTAAGGGTCCGGGGTTCAATCCTTGGTCCCGGCACAGATTTATCTGATTGCCAAACCCTTCCTTCACCTCTGACAAGATGTGTATTAATCACAACTTGTGAATGTGAGGAATGCCAGGCCTCCACCGTGGTTCGGATTCCACGTTAAACTGTAGGTCCTCCATTTCATCTCACAATCACCCTACCATTGCACATTAGCGTAAGTGCGTATAACCCGAACGGGTAGTAAGACGCGGTGCTAATAATAATAATAATAATAAAGAGATGTGTTTTTCCCCTCAGACTGGTTACCAGGCCCTATACGGCAAGTTGATTCCCACATTAAAAAGTCTCTGAAATAAATACGATGGGTGCCTACTCTCTAGTGATGTAGCAGCGTTCTTAATGTGTTAATGAATCATCGTAGATTTAATATCGAGTATGATGTTAAATGTTAAGCTGTATCTCAATTTTGGGGAAGTACCAGTACCAGTACCAGAATCTTATAACAATTCCTTTCCGCTAACATCAGGAAATATATAATAAAATGTTACCAGCTCTAGTGTTGGTAGCAGATGTTTTATTTCAATAACTTTGTGTCCACACCTCCTTTCTAGCTGGAGAATTATTTCCGGCAGACTTTTTTTTAATTCGTGGAATGAATGGCTCTGCACCCACATCATGATATTTGGAACAAAACGAGGTTGGCGAATCACACACAAAAAAAAGTATACTCGACTTCTCTGGTATTTGAGTGAGATAAGCGACATAACACACAAGTCGACTTTGAAATCTTATGAAAATGTATTCAAGCTGTATTCTATTGTTTGAGGTTACTCTTCAATTTCTTGTTTCAAAACAAGCTGAAAATATTAAACATTGAACGTTGTTTTATGTTTAGTTTGCGAGTTAGTTTATACCATTAAGTGAAGCAGCCTGTAGTGTTGTGTAGCCTCCTAGGTCACCTGACCTTAGTCCATTGGATTCCTTTATTTGAGGACACTTGAAAGAGCATGTGTACGCAGATTCTCCCAGGGATTTCCGTATATCAATGATTTCGTAACAAACCTGCACACTTCTTTTACATACTGAGCTTTTTCTGTGACGCACTGGTGCCTGTATAAAAATGCGTGGGGGCCGTTATGAACACATGAAAGGGCGCTCTGTTGTGTGGAGAAAAAGAATAAATGCTTTCATATCCAAGTTTTTTATTTTTTTCAACCCGCCTCTGTGGCGTAGTTGGCTAACGCGCCAGTCGTGTTGAGCCAGACCGCCGAGGACGGGGAGATCGAGGTTCGAATCTCGTTCGGGTGAACTGGGGGTGGTTTTTCCTAAATGGTTTTCCACTCTCCCTCCACGCAAATGCGGGTTCACTTCCTCTAAATTCAACCTTCCCAATTCCTAATCAATTAGTGTAATTAGTACTTAAGCGTATAACCCGAACGGGTAGTAAGACGCGGTGCTAAATAAATATTTTTTTCACTTAATCTTACTGTCTGTCCAGGCTACCAACATTTAATTATGTTGAGTAGGTAGGATTTAAAGGAACTGTATATTTTTATGCATGGAGGGAGAGGGGGAAACCATTTAGTAAAAACTAACCCTGGTCAGAATTTGAATCCTGACCTCATCACCAACAAACCAACGTTAAGTCCACGTGTTGGATTCAACTATAATATTATAAATTTCTTATACATAATGATTATGAGAATGTGACTATGATATCTCAAAATAGAATAAAAAATTCCAGTGGATATTTCAAAAGTTAAGCTAGCAGTGCCACTCACCTAAACACGAGACTACTACAGTAAAATGAGTAAGCAAGTAACTTTCAGGGTTTAGTAACCAAAATGAACATAAAAAGTAACTTAACAGTGTTGATCATTATAAGCACTTTTATTTATATTTGAATTTTTCACATTCCTATAATCATTATAATCACATTAAAAAGTAAAAATAAAGCTATAACCTTAACAAACATTGCGATCCTACCCTAAACACGCCGTGACTCTGAATGGGGTTGCGATCCCAGGATGGAAGCCAGCGTGCTTGCTATATCCAGTCCTCCTCATTACACCCTAACACTTTCAGGTAAGTTATAATGTTATCCTCTCATCTGTGCCTAGTGTTCCCATTGGTCTCTTCCTTGAACGCTGCATGTCCTGCCTGCCTACACTATAATAAGCTTCTCCATCCACACTAAATTGTCAATGCTGGAATATAAATAGAGAGCTGGGGCCAATGTTAATTTAAGCCTCTTCATGTCATGTGGCTAAAAATATATATGTTTTTCTTAAAGTTAAACACAGAAAAATCTAAATATCTCAAAACTTTATAGCTTTTTACTAGTAAACTCTTGTCTTAGCTATAAAATCGAGCGAAAATTGATTCTATTGTACTAGCCCAGCAAAAGGTTTCGAATATATTTTAGTGGGATAACTTTCAGCTAACACTACTGTGATCAACTGATTTGGTTATTATTGTAAGAATATTTAAAGATTTTACGTTTTGAGCATAGCATTATGCAAGACTTGAATTTAATAGGCCTACATCTCTGAAAACATAAGAATCACACGTTTTTTAATCTAAACTATACTATTTTTACTCATTAGGTAAATAATGTATTTTTAAAAATGATAGAATTATAGAAACACAATTTATTTTTAGTTAAAGAAATGTATTGCTGATAAATGTTTGTCTACTTTTATAAACTAACATTGCATTCAATAAAAATTGAAATGTACATTTTCAAGACATTCAAATGGAAAATAAAGATATACTACGAGTATTATTACTTGGTTAGTTAAGATATACAACACGCAACGTATTTAGTTAGTCAACTGGGGTCCTATAGTTCTCCAAGGGGTTTTGCAACAGCTGCAGATAACTATTTCCATGGCATGTGATGCTGAGTAAGAATCACGGGACCTGGAGTTGTTCACTTAAGAATCTCAAATCAAAGTTTTCATAACAAATTACTGAAATACGCTAGACGTGTTTCTACGAACGTTAACTATGTTACACCCCACACTACTACCTTTTATTTACGACCACAAATGATATAAAAGGAAGGGGGCGTAAACTAAGGAACATATAAAAAGGGAAATCATATGCAAGATTTAATAATAACAATATGAATGGTTTATTCAAAACAATAACAGCAGAGCAGAAATCTTTACATGGTCTCAAAAATCAAACTGAGGTATGTTGAAAATCAAAAATAAACAATAAATTCATATATTAATTCGCGCAGTTAAACTGAGTGAATGTTACATCACACGTAACATATCCTACAATCAAATGGGTCAGTTTTGAAGAGACAGAACAACCCATAAAGTTGATTTTAGTACAAATAATTATAGCAAATAATATCCACTAAGATATCGTTTAAAGAATACATAAGAGCCTTATGGGCCTCATTATATTGTTAGTTTGTTACTAAAGTGTCTGATTCACACCAATGAATGCAGACTTCAAAACGTTAATAATAAATATTAAATATTTATTAGACATTTTAAAATACACGAGAGTTTGGCTAACAGACTTTAGTCAAGCTCCCGTGGGACTATCTAATCTTGACACAAAACTAGGAAATGTCCACTTACTTGTGAATATAAAGAAAATACAATACTAGAAGCAAAGCATAGCAAAAGATTTGAAAATATTCTAATGTAAATTAGTCTCATGATTAATTTTATCAGTCAGAGAAGTTACGTTACAATAATCCATACTTAAAAATATAAACCATAAAAAGACTACCTTAATATTATCAAAACAATTACTAGTAACCACAATTTCAAAATGAATTATATTTAACGTGTCCAACACAAAATCAACTAGTAATTGTAGCAATCTAAAAAGTTTAAGTAACACAACAGACTAGCGCCCAAGTGGCGACAGACAAAATAGAGTCTCATTTCAAAATAAATGTTCAGGTAAAAAATATATTACTAAATAGAAAAATTACGACGCCTAGCTTGGCTAACACTAAAAGTTAAATTTAATTCAGAGTCCAAAATATAAACCGCCATAGTTTAAGTACGTAGAAAATAATACATGAAAGTTTTATCCTGACATTGTCCAAGTTCAGGACAGCACTCCTCCATCAAGCGTTGAGATTGAATATTCATTTTTGCATACACGAACACCACTATATATAGGGTTTTCGTTGCTAGGGACGCAAGGTGGGGGAAAAGAACACTCGGTCAGTGACGTCCTTCTAGAAGCTTTCGACAGTCACGTAGACCATTTGTTGTTAGAGCTCCATCCAACTTCCAGACCATTTCTTCAATCACTTGATGTTGTGGATGTAGTTCACGTTTCTCCCATCAGAGGGCAGGTAGGCAGTCTTCTCTAGTCGAGGAAAATTCTGACTGGTCTATTCTAGAGTTTCGTTGATCAAGTCGGTGTGGACGTTAACTGTTGGAACATCGTATCTCGCTCGGTTAACTCCCCGTACTAGGATTCTAAGGTGTTGGCCCGTCTTGGTGGTTGCTCAACCCAGAATATACATTCGGTAAGTACATGAACAGTTTTATTTGTAGAGAGATTATTATCGTATAATATTCTGGTTTTATATTGTTCAGAATTGTTTATTATATTGTACCAAACTACGATAACTACAATAGAGAAGAGTAAAATTGTAGGAATTTTATTAGTTTCGATACTATTTGGACCAGGTAGTATGAATCAAAAAGGAGACTTACGTGTGAAGGTTAACATGGGGGGCGGATCCTATTGTAACTCAATGTTACAAACAACATATTAAAATGATCATAAAAATTAGTTTGTAAGTAAGTTGTAGCATTTTAAATGTGTTTTAACATGGGAAATCAAACTAATTCAGAAATTTTCGTGAAATTGTTTGCTCTTGGCCCCTTATATGCGAATAATGGTCGATAATGTAGATTTTAATAAGAAGAGATAAAGCTATACATAATTTAATTGAGTAGCAGACGTCATCGTTCTTTGACTTTTATTTTGTCAGATATTGCTAGAAATAATCGTATCAATTGCCCACTTACTTTTTTTTTTCTTAATAATCCTATAACCAATCAAAGTTCTAATTTGGAAAATGTATTTCTTCGATTAACGACTATTGATAAAGAAGTAAAATATGTGTTTGATCTGGATTTTATTACAGTTATGTTGTGCTCAAAGGTCAATATTTTATATTCAAGAATGATAAATCTGACTATAATATTTGTATCCCGGTTCTAGAGAATAACAATTAAATTTGAGTTGATTATTTTTACAATTTTTATTTAAAATAGGCATTTAATTTATCGAACTTAAATGCTAAAGTACAACTTTTTACCTACCAAGATCTAATCATCTTATTTACCATAAAGATCACTTCAGTGGCCGCATGGTCTAAGGCACCACTCTCGCAATAGACTAGACTGCCGATGATGGGGAGATTGAGGTTTGAATCTCAGTCGGATATACCGAGAGTGGTTTTTCATAATGGTTTTCCACGCAAATGCGGGTACACTACCACTATATATAACCTTCCTCATCCCTAAGATCACTAGCGCAGTTAGTATATAAGCGTATAACCCGAAAGGGTAGTAGAATTAGTAAAAATTACCACAAATTAGGGTGTCTACATGTTAACAAAGGCGCGAGTTTAGCCCCTACCCCCATCAGAATTGAACTAAATACTCGCATCATTAATTTACTAGGTCATCTTATGAGATAGCTTTGTATTTAGAACAAATTAAGAGTGGGAGGGTAAATCTAAACCCCCCCAAAAGGGTTTTGAAAGTATCATGAATCAAGGTCCATATTTGTACAGTTTTTCTAGCAAAAAACTTTTCCTGGTCATAATAACTAAAATAATACTTGAATAGATGAATTTAATTTAATTTTCTACATTTTTATATCTCGGCAGTTCTCGAATATTTGTCATGAGTATGTTGCTATTTGGACATAAACTTTTTAAATCAATAAAAAATGCTCAGACAAAACTAGGCAATACCCGTTAAAGATATTAAAAAAACTGTTGAAATTATTATGAGTATCAAATTAAACTGAATGTTTCTCCTCTTAAATAAATGTTTGGCCAAAATATGTTTTGTCTCAAAAACATTTTAAAAAACACGAATCTTAACTCGTGTTCTCTTCCATCTCACTTTAATATATAGTGGTTTGAGTAAATATAAATAAATATCGAGCGCTATAATCCCTTTTTCCACTAGCCGCCGACGAGTAAAGGAACTGTCTTCAACAAAGCAGCTGTTTACTTCACTTCCAATGAATTCGGGATATCTATTATCTGCTTGTGACTGTTCTAGACAACTATTTCAATGTACGTGGGGGATGATGATGAACAGGTTCTCGAGGTTCCGGTAAATACAATAACGATCCAGACGTGGAAATCCCCCCCCCCTTTCCCTCTAGGACCCGCCTACCAATAAACAAAATCTGGTTAATGTGAGAACTCTGTGTTTGGTGGCAAGGAAGGACCTCCTTTAGTTAGCTTGTAATGGTTGCACTGCAAAAAGTGGATCGCTTTAATTTATCAACGGAAATGTATGGTCGGATCATGATTTAGTATTTAGAGCAGTCGTTCTCAAAGGGTTTCCGCGAAATAATAAAGGCTATGTTATAGTTGTTAGAAAAATAAAAGAAGTTTAATTAATTTTTTTTAAAACTGGAAGATCAAATTTGAAAGCTTTAAGATATTTATTTTCCAAATAATTTAATGGCTTTCAATCAAAAAGTTGAGGAATTTATGGTAAACTTAAGTTTGCAATTTTTTTAATACTAAAGTTGAATTAATGATCGAATAGAAGACAACAGGCTTCGGTCCAAGGCGTTACTTTGGTGGTGGACTAGACAGTCGATGACAGAAAGATTGGTGCTCAAATCACAGTCGGGTGTACTGAGGTTTTTTAAAAAATGGGATTTCCCTCTCCTTCTATTCAAATTCAGGTACACTTTCTCTTACTTCAATCCTCCTCATCAAAACCACTAACTCAACTAGTACATATGCGTATAACCTGAACAAACAGTAGGAAATGATGCTAAAAAAAATAGAATACAGACACATGTATTTGCTGTTCAAATGAGATAAAGTATCACTTTGCAAGAACATACCCAAGTCTCTCGTAGCTTTGCCAATTTGCACAATGAGTGTGCCATGAGGATTCACCACAAAAAATAGTGCACCATGAAAGAAAAGAGTGTATAGCTCCTTTATCAGAGCATGCACAAATGAAGGCAAAGCAGTAAACATCAACAAAAGTTCCTTCAAATCTTTCACTCCTCGAATCATGAAGGATATCTACGAATTAAAAACATAATTGAATAATTATTATTTTATGCGATGTCTTGTTACACGTCCAGGATATCCGTATTTATCTACAATAATGGGTAAAGCGAACAATATAAAATGTAGAGTAAAATACACATGCATTTGTTTAGACAAACATTTAGGAAAAGTTTATCTTCAGCAGATACAGTTTGGACTATAGCCTTGGCTTCTCCATCATCATAAAACCAAACCACAAAGCTAGACGTTAATTTCGCTTGGCCACCGATGCGAATAGTCTTGAATATGATTTATTTAATTTAAACCTAAAATGATTTGTTAATACCGGCTTATTCAATTTAAAACAAGCTCAGCAGCCAGATCAGAAGAAATGCGTCCGCACTAGTGAGGAAAGTAGTTGGGGGGAATCACAGATAAAATTCACATGGGGGAAACATCACCTATATTTAATGTACTGTACGTGTAAGTGGGTGACCTGGTGGTCTAGGGGTAAGGTGTCAGACCTCTGTGCTGGGTCCGGGGTTCAATCCTCGGTCCCGGCACAGATTTATCTGATTGCCAAACCCTTCCTTCACCTCTGACAAGACGTGTATTAATCACAACTGGTGAATGTGAGGAATGCCAGGCCTCCACCGTGGTTCGGATCCCACTTTAAACTGTAGGTCCTCCATTTCATCTCACAATCACCCTACCATTACACATTAGCGTAAGTGCGTATAAACCGAACGGGTAGTAAGACGTGGTGCCAATAACAATAATAATAATAGTAATAATAATAAGGTACGTGCAAGTAACGCACCACACTCCACTTCCAGGCTATTCGCATATTTACACTAATGGGGTAATGAGGAAGGTCGAATTTTAGAGGATATAAACTCGACTTTTCTTGGATGGAGAGTGGGAAAATATATAGGAAAAAATGGCCTTCAATACACCCTACCGTGATTATAACCATGTAATGTTATCTTGGCTAAAAGAATTACTTATAAAATAAATTTAATAGATGACTCAGTCTTTCAAATACTGAATTCCGTTGACAACTTTAATGTTTATTTATATGTTTTATTTCAATCAGATTAAACAACTCCTAAAGTCTCAGATATTAATTATTAATTTTCAATTTTAACTTTTTATAGAATCTACTTGTCTGTATTTCACTCTAATAAATTTCTATGTGGTTTATTTATTTCATAAAATTCCAAACGCCATGCTTATTATCTTTTTTGTAGGTGGTTGAAGTGTTATCTGCTATAGTGAGTGGTTTATTTTGAAACTAGGTAAGTTCTTAATTTTATCTATATCCTTGGACACTTAAAACATCTGGCTGTCATTTGAAGAATTAATTTTCCCTAGCGGAAGAGAGAGATAAATTATTATTATCGGCTAGAGTTTGGTGTGAAATTCAAAATTAATTTTAAAGATGGTTTATGTTTACTTGTCAAATTTTAATACTAATTTATGTTTAATAGTTATTATTCTAGCTTTCATTATATTAAAATTTAATTGTTTTGTTAGCTGTATAATTTCAGCAATTATTGTTCTTTTAGGCTGGAAGTTATTTTAAACAAAAAAGGCTAATTGTTAGTTTTTTTAGGACACTCTAAAATTGTTTGGAAAAAATAAGGAAGGATACAATTTGGACCAACTTGTAATGTGGATTTGTGATATTTAATCATCATTTTCTGCAGCAAAAACTGTACCAAAAGTAAGGGCTAACTTTTGAGGAAGAATAAGGGCAAGTTTCCATGAAGATTTTTTAAATTATAAGGCCTGAAAAATAGAATTGCTACCAGAGCCGTATATCACTATTCTACATATTGGGTGAGACGAAATTACCATCTAACATCATCCAGTTACTGGAAGTTTTAAATTTTTTTTTTCAAAGAACTCATTATTTTAACCTGTTATAAAAATAAATAAAACCTGGTATTACTTCATTTAAAATATTATTTCTGTGTTATAATTAATAACCATTTAATTTTTTCATCACGATTCAAGTGAGAGTTTCTACCATTTAAAGTATTGTTTAGCAGTATTTATATTAATTTTATAACATAGGAGGCAGGGTAGGTAGGGTTAATTTAAATGTATTATTATTTTTTCTTCAACAATAATTAAAAACACGCTTTAGATTTAATTGTGTAATTTTTTATTCATTATATTAATATAGATTGTATTTTGAACATTGCGCCCCCGTGTATAGACCGTTTCAGTGGATTGGATGTACCGTACATGTCAAGAATAATGATCTGTTCCAAGAAGTCATTTGTTTTAAGTGTCCAGCTTTAGTTAAAAAATTAGATAAAGTCCAGAGGTCTTGATAGAAGGGTTTATATGTCTTACCACTGAGCAGTTTCTGGGATTCATTTATTTAATTATTTAATAAAAATCTACTTACCTAGGAAAATTAAAAAGTGTTGGTAATTGGCGCCCAATACAAATAAAATTAATTAATTAATTCATTTATTTATTCATATTTAATTTAAGGTATATCTCGATTTAGGAAATAATAATAATAATAATCAATAACAATACTTTTTTTATTATTGTTACCACAACCAATACCTCTCCATCACCAGGAAACCAGACTAAATGACCACGTGCCAGCTGACGTGGGACTAACAAGTGTTCCAAGCTGGGAATCAAGCTCGAACCGATTTAAACACCTTGGACCACTATATTATTATGTTGTCGCTGGGGTATGGATTTGTATATACAAGTCCGGGAGTTTACGTTATTTAAAGTATTATATTTTTACACTGCCAATGTCGAGCTTGGTGATAAATTTACATTATATTAAATCAACCCAGTTTTAACGTTCGTTGGAACAAAGGTGTTGTGTAGTGGTTTAACTAGAGGCGCTCATATCGTCCAAATAGGATTACAGGAAACTTAATCACAAACAACTTTGTGTAATTAAAGCTCTTTATTTCAGTGTCTGAAATAGAAACCCCTCTCTCTATAATTATGTTTTTGAAATTGTGTTGATAATTTTTTTCATAGGTAGATTAATCTGTAGGAGTAAAAACGGAATAGGACCATATACCACAGAATAGTTCTTAATTCATCATTAATTTTAAATACCTAATTCCAACTAGTTTCATCATATTTATAATATCACTATTATTAACCTTAATTTCTTTAATTGTATATGCACATTAATTTATTCATACAAACATGTTTTCTCTTTTTAATCCTTAAATAAAATTCGTAATTATTTGCTGACATAAAAATATTATTTATTAATTTTTCATATTTTTTCTAGTATATATTTTTAGACTGTTGGCTAGCAAGTAAATAAAGGAAAAAACGAACTATAATAGGGTTTATAGAATTCATAGACAAAGTCAGCCATTTTTGTCTAAATAAAAAAATTAAAACTAACTAAAAAAACTTAAGTGTTTAAAAGAGAATGGTGGCTTGAGAACAGTTATTTATTTAACCATCAGGCTTGTACAATTTAATAATACTAATGGTGTAGGGATGAAGATAGAATTGATATTACATTTGTGCGAGCAGTTAGGTGGGTGCCGTGCTACCAATATTAATCCATGTTTTTTTTTACCATGACTTCAACAGTAAAATGGACTTAGATGACAAAGTATTTGGTTTTGTTTTAATACGTAGGATATTCTATTTAAAATCATTGCGTCATTTATACTGGGTTCAACCTCTGCTTTCAACAAGATTAGAACCAGAACAGTGATATATATACATATATTATTTGAAATAATAAAGAAAAATGAAAACACATTTCCCAAGTATTTTCACACATCAATAAAATAGTATTTTAGCAAGTAATAACATAATAATCTTTAATCCCATAGAGCCAGTAGCATAGCTATCTCAACAATAAACATCTCCACATCTAAACTCTCAAAATATTGTTGGCATGCATGAAATGTTCTAATAATCTATAATCTTGCAATGGCTAGTCTAACATATTATCAACACGTGTCTCTCTTTCGAAAGAGCCGCGCATATTTCTGCAGCCATCTGAAGCACGGCCATTTGAAACAATGTAATTACACTGACCGCGCTGTAAGAAATCTCGCGGCGTTTCAGGTGAACAGTCGATAAATATATCACACAAAGCAGCGCTGCTAGAATCGATCGTGGAAATGTGGTCTTTGTAACCGGAAAGTTAAGGGAGAAATCATTTAGAAAGAAATAATCTTCAGTACATCTGGCTTGGATTTGAGCCCGAACCTTCCCATCATTGACAAGAGATTAGATAAGCCAGAAATTAGGTGCACATACTCATCAACAATGAGTTTCAATTGAGAGTTCTTTCTGTTATAATATATCCTATAAAATAATATAAACATAATAAAACAAGTTTAAGTACCAATGCGATGTTCAGGAGAAATGTTTTTAGTTTAATGATTCCGTAAATTTTTTAAATTTCGGCTTTTAGATGGACATGTTCGAATCCAGGGGTTACTAATTTTTAAATTTCAGACCTCTTCGTGCGGTAGATATTGATAGTCAAACTTTTTATTGTATTAATATTGCTTTGTTTGTGACCAAGTTTTTTAATAATTAAAAAATAGTAATCAAAATCTTCAAGTTACGATTTCTAGGTGCACATGTTCGTGCACAGGGGCTACTAATTCTTAAAATTGTAGGCCTCTGCTTGCGATAGATATCGCAAAATGCTCATGACAAACAGATAAACTTTTTATTTAATTAATATGGATACCTCAACCTTTTTAGAGTCAAGTAAATCATCACCTCCACCCTTGGTCATGTTGTCTAGGGCGCCAGATTCTTAATATACTGCATTGATTGGTTGAGGTTAAAATTACAGCTGATACATTGTATGTGTGTGTGTGTGTGTGTGTGTGTGCGTGTGCGAGTGTGCAAAACGGGGGTTCACGTGTGATTAATTACTGTGCTTTCTTCAACCTATACTCACTAGTGAGGATTCATTTTATTTATTACCCCACCCATTTCTAAATGTTACCTTTGTTTTACCTTAATGTTAACACGAACATAACTATAGGCCTATTGGGTTTAAAATCAAGGATATTTACGAATACATTTAAGGAGTAGAGAAGAGTTGGTTAATTTAGAACAAGTGTACCCCTTTTGGTGTGAAGAAAAGTTTGTAAAACTACCCAAAATGCACCCAGCTGAGATTTGAACCTTGACTTCCTCCACATTAATAGTCCAGTATATTGCGGAACTAACGCCTTATACTGTATGACCACAAATGTGGGTGTACCCTGTTAGTAAAAAAAAATACGGCCTTGAAACCAACCTCTTTTTTTAAATACATTTTCCCACCAGTATCACTTGACAAGCGGACTAAATGTAAAGCTTGTTTAGTCTAGTCTGCCGCAGAAGTAAAGTCAGGGGTTTGAATCCTAACAGGGTGTACTGAGGGTGTTCTATTCTATTAATGGTTTCCCACTGATCCTCCACGCAAATTCGGGTACATTTCCTCTAAATTCTATATTCCCCATTCCTATCCTATTAATGTAATTAGGACGCGAATAACCTTGACGTGTAATTAGACGCCGTGCAAAATAAAAGTCCCAATCTTAGAATGAAGTAATCTTCCTCAGGAATTGTTGATTCTATCAAATAGATGGATGGTACTTTGGTCTAAACGTTCTAAAGTATACTCTTGGGGACGTGGATTGGATCAACTGATACGAGATCAAAGTATAAAAGGTGTACTTTGCAATCAGGTCGTGCAGAACGCTTGTCAAAGGAAAACAAAAAACAACCCCAATGTTTATTGAAACAATCAAGGGAGTAGTTTCTTCTGTCAGTTGGTCGGAGCACCACAATGTTTTTGAAAACACTTCACTAATGAAAGAAGGGACTCCTAAATATAGACGCAGGTGTGGGGGGGGGGAGTCGGTCGTGTCTTAGATTGAAAACAGATTTAGTCCAATGCGTCAAGGCTGCCCAAAATACATAGGATACTTTTTTTTTTATGAATTCACAGGTTTTGTAGTACACTTCTAGAAATTTAAAACATTATTTTTTTAGTTGGCAGTCCAATTTTCATAGGAGGAATCTTATCTGACAGCTAGAAGCGTTACTAGTTTTACTTTCACGTATTCATACGTCAAGTCACGTGATCTTCAGCTGTCGATAAGGACAGATATAATAAATACCTATAAAATAACACTAATAATATACTAAACTATTATCAATGTTGATTCACGAGAGCAATACAAACAACTCAAGGTATTCAACGTAGAGCAAAGAATAAACTGAGTAAGTTGAAAACGCAATTCAACATCTAAGCTCAGTTGGTAGCGTGTTTGTCTACTGAGCTAAGGGTCCAGGGTTCAACTCCCAGCATGGCTTAAAAATGTATCATTGGTAAAAAGTGGGTTTATCCTTTCACAATGATGAATTAACGGCTGTGGACTTGATGTTGTGTCTGTCCTAGTCTTAAGTTAAGTTATAAGGCATATTATGTTACGACAGGCCCAGCCAGCTGGTAGTGGAAAATATATGGCTTGAATAAAAAACTGACCACAGGCTGAAAACAGTAATGGATGTAAAATAAAATAAAAAATAAAAAAATAACATAACTATAGCCTACTGCCAATGGTACCAATTCACTACTGACCGTTGTTTATATTTTTCAATTATACTAGTACTTTCAAAATAAATACCTTCATAATATTTGGATTAATATATCATGTTACACGGCACTCGCCAGGACTATTGACCAACCATAAAGAACCCGGCTTTGCGTGGTTACCCCAGGAAAGGCTATTCTTTTATTTAATCATACAGAAACAATTGAATCATTTTTATTTCTTCCGACCCAATTTTTAGTATATTTAAAAAATATAGTCAAACATTTTAAAATTCCCATTCCCAGGTGCATAATTCTGTACAAAGAGGCTACTGATTTTAAAATGTCGGACTTCTGCTTGCCTTAGATATCGCGCAATATTCATGAAAACAAGAAAACTCTTCATTTTATTAAAATGGATTACTAGCACCGCTCAAAGCCACATAAACACACACACAAACAACAGCAAAACAAGGCCATAAAAATATCCCGTCATCCAACATCACAAGAAAATGTTGACAAAGTAAAAGTGAAAAGATGTTTTGTTTTTGAAATGGAAACTAATAACCTTAATATATTGTGATCCCTGGATACTTAAAAGCATAAAAGAGGTGTATTAACCAAGTCAGCCACACCCATGAATTCAGAAGAAGAATACGATGCCGATAATCTATCTGACAATTAATAATAAGAAGAAGATACACCATTTGATTTTTATAAACTTTCTTATCTTTAAATACGTCAAGTAGAAAAGAAAACTGTATTTAGAGCCAAAGCTGCAAATCTTAGTTTTATAAATTGTGTGTGTCCACTCTTTGGGGGGGGGGGGGGGGGGGTCAGGGGTGGAAGACAGTTTGGTTGTGAAAATGCATATAAAATTTGTTTATTTAATAATATACACATTTGATAAATTTAAGCGGATATGTTTGTTTTATTGGTAAAATATCTAATAAAACCTTGATTCTCTTATTCATAAAAGCCCCACGCTTTATCTTGAATCCTATAAAAATATTTACACTATATAATAAATTGTATTCGTTACTGTCTATTTTTTTCAAACAGAATATTTTTATTAAAACCGTTCAAAATATTTCAAAATATAAATAATAATTTTTCAACTTTATCACAATCTTATTAAAGATTGAAATTGTAATTAACGGTTAACTGGACCAAATATCTGAAATATCTAATTTGAAAAAATATATAAAAAGCCGCGTCATAGTTAGCAAAACAGTTTAAATATTCCTAAAAAAATATTCTATAAAAATAAGAAAACTAACAATGCAGAAGTGTCTGTAATAGTCTTGTTTTATACATATATATATATAATATTTTATATTCTTCATATAGTATTTTAGAGAACGGAGTAATTTGGTTCAACGTAATTTTAATAAACAGTAACACTTTACTAATCTGCGTTGCAAGTTTTAAAATCAATTTTCAAATAATTTTCGAAGTAAAATTAATGTAAGGGATTATTTTTAAACCACACTGCGCATTATTACAATATAATATCAATGATATGAAAATGAATTATGTATCTACGCCTCTAAAATATTAAAATACCACGGAAATAAAATATTTTCTTAAAAAACTCTTCTCTCCCCTTTTCATACCAATGTTATTTTGATTCATTTTATAATTATTGACCATGGGGTCAAACCATTTCAATCTCCCTGGTATTTTCTATTCTCATTATTTTATTTTAAATAACCGATAATTATTTAAGAACTGGTTATAATTGTGCTCTCAAGCTGAAACCATTATCTTAGATATAACCTAATCCTAATGTAAAATGGTCTCTCAAACGAATCGTTATAAAATAATTTATGTTCCAAAACTCTCCTTGAGAAAAGTTCAACACACGCTCTTAGCGCTCTTAGCTCCTCACAATACCCATCTTATTCCCCTCTTTCCCCGTTTAAGCCAGTCCTCCTTTTACCACCACACTCCAGCATCTTGACTTTACTCTCCACTACACTCTGCCCCCCCAAATCTTCGGAACGTTGTTCATCCCAGCGGCCACCCATAGCTCACTCTTATTCCACGGGATTGTAGCTCCTAATCCTGCTCCAAAGACCGCTAGCCTCGTGCAATGGAGGGTGTAAGGGAGAAGTCCAGAGGGGGACGCGGCAGTTGGCCTAAAATGTAAATTTAAAACCTTCGGCTATCTTCGGAAAGTAAAAAGTACTGTTAGTTGTTTCATCTGAATATAGATAGCACAACTGATGCAAGGTAGTTACAATATTTCTAAAAACATTGACACTATCCTACATACAACTAGATCAGTTCACAAAACACTATATCACCTTTTTTATGTATAGATTTCCGAGATTATTTCCTTGTTAATATATCTCACGGTCATAAAGTTAACGAAAAACAATAAGAAAACACCATTCTCGGGGACTTTTGACAATTTATTTCGAAAGGCAAAATGAAAGTGGAAGCCAATATTAATAATTAATATATATAATAGTGACGCATTAAATAAATTTTGCCAGTAAATATGTAGACGTCAAACGGAGATCATAACTTGTTTACGTGGCCCAATTGTAATGCGCCCGTATATACACGTGTTTGTATATATATGTTGTAATGATATGGAATTATACATCTAAATAATTTATTATTCACATCTATATTCAAAATTACGATATTATAAATACGAGCGAGTAGTAAGATTTATTTGTGTTAAGTTGCAAGGTATGGCGACATCTTTCTACGCCTCTGTTTGAAAGGCGAACTCAGTTTTGAGACAGAGACGCACCTGGATGACCACACCATTCTTTCTTTTGGGAAGTTTCGAGAAGGAGATGTCACTAGATATACCTACTTCAAAGTACGCATCTCTTCACTTGCAATCCTGACAAGGAGCCGTGTGGGTTGGGTCTATGATAAATTTCACGTGCCGGGAATTAACATACACATAATACAATAGTCGGGTTTTTAAATTAATATTTACAACTTGTGAAATATCTAGCAAAAACTGTTTATCTACTTAAAATAAAAAAACTATAAAAGACCAGAACTTTTAATTTATAAAATAAGACATTATCCCCTTTTGATTACCATAATACAGGATAGCAAACTTGGACCCAATTCAATCATTATATCAAATATCACCCTAATGGTGGCGAACGAACATTAATATATCAGGCTAACTTTTATACGTTACAATAATGGCTTCCCAACATGGAGGGCCTGATAAACTGAAATAATAAAATTAAATCCAGTTCACAACCCGAGAAAGTGAGTGCTCAAAGAACAGTGAAAGTGCCGCAAACAACTTAAGTGCTTTATTACAAAAAAAAAAGTGACTTAAGAAGAAGAAGAAGCAGCTCCAAACCAGATGATTTTGGAAGAAGAAGCTCCAAACCAGGTGACTTCAGAGGGAAGAGTTCGAAACCAGGTAGATTCTGAATAAGGTCCAAAGCTTCTAGACTTCAGGTGAGGTACGCAAGGAAAATCTCACGTAAGTCATCAACAGCAAAACTTCATTAAATATGGAAGAGACAGACAGTAGTAGCAGTGAGGATAATCCTCCCCTAACGCAATATTCCCAACCAATGGTAGAAGAACATTCTTGTTTAGAACTATCTGATCAGGAACAAAGTGAACAACATGAGAAAGTAGTTGAACCAATAGTTCATAAAGAAGAAGACTTAAGGGGGGTGGAAAATGTTTCAAAGGTAGGAGGTGTAGCTCAACAAACATCAGCAAATGACCTAAATGCAATATTAATGCAGTTAGTGCAGCAAATGAAAGAGGGTAGTGAAAAGAGTGAAAAGTTAAGTCTGCAAATTAAAGAGAGTAGTGAAAAGAGTTAAAAGTTAAATCAGAAAATAAATGAAAGGTTCGATAAAACTAGCCAGGAGCTACAAAAAACTAGACAGGAGCTACAAAAAAATAGCCAGGAGTTAAAAGAAATCAAAGAAAATAATCAGAAATTTAATACAAAGTTTGATGAAAAATGTAAGGGTGTAAATGAACGATTCAACAGGTTAGAATAAGAATTTCAGGGTAAATTTCAAGAAGTACAAAACGACTTTGACAAAAAATTACAGAAAATACAACAGACTTAAAGTGACCAAACGCAGGTAAGGGACGAACTACAGACGCTTAGGGAAGACTGTAGTAAGTCAGAAAAACAGACGAATGAGCAGATAAAAAAACTTAAAAATGCAAAGGAAAACTTTAAGCTTAGACAGGACGCTTTAAATTCCAAAGTAAAAACTACTCAGGAAAGTTGCGATAGAAATAAAAATGAAATTTTAGAACAGGTACACCATTTAACAGAACGATTTGCGACTGTAAAAAAAATGTAGTGATAACCTTAAATTCCAAAATGATTTCTTTGATGGACACACAGTACCAGATGTTTACTTACATGATATAGTTGACCAGCAATTGGACAAATTTAAGGACAACTTGACTGAAACTGTGGACAAGACGTTACAAACAGTCGAACACATGCGACAACAACTTAGAACAAGCTAAGTCAAAATATGACGAAGTAGTGGAAAAAGGGACGCTAATTACTGCTGGTGCCTTGGTATTACCTAGTACAAGCATCCAGAATCAATTAATGGACTATGTACCCATCTTCAGTGGAAATAATGATAGGGTGCATGCTGTACAATTTTTGAAAAAGATGGATAGACTTTTTGAAAATTGTAAACTCACCGAAGCACAAAAAATAGCATTTTTTAATTCAAAGTTAGTAGGTGAAGCTGGAGTGTGGATGAATAGTCACGAGGCTGACTATACATCCTATGAAGCAATAATGATAAACTTTCGTAAAAGATTTTGGTCCGGGTATAAGCAGGACAAGTTAGTAAATGATATTTTTACCATTGATCTCTATAGTATAACTGGATGGACATCTGTGGCTGAAATTTTCGAGCTGTCGTCTGCATACCATTGTGTAGAGAGAAAGAAACTTTCGGGTATTTCTTTCTTTTTTTTACCCATACAAGGCAATGTGTCATTTTGACATAGTTCATTAATCTGATTGAATATATGAGAAACATCAATGTGTGAGTGGTTAAATTAAATAAATATGTTAGTTAAAGCTTTGAAGAGCTTATAAAAGTTCAAAACTGGTTAGTTTTTTTCTTTAAATAAGTTGATGTAGCCTAATATGTAAGATGATTTTTGAAGGAAGCTTACTTTTAAGGCTTTATCTCGTACCAGAATCCTACCATATAGTTGTGTTTAGTTAGAATAAAATACCTTACAGAAGGAAATTTCTACTTCTGTTCTAAATTGCCGTTCATCCTACCAAAATATTATATATATGATATTATTTTGGTACGAAATAAAGCCTTACAGATTGGGATTATTACTAAAATCAGGGTTTAGTAGATACTGTACTTCCTACAAGCCTATAACCTAAATTTATCATTTGAACATAAGACTTCTACACAAAGTGTGTCATTAAAACAAATGTAATACAGTTTTTAGCTAACTTGTTTCATTATAGTTATCGAAATTTCAACATAATATGGTTTCTGAAAGATATGAGCCAACTTAAAAAAGCAGGTATTATTATAATAATACTTTCCACAAGCCTATAACCTAAGTGATAGTTTGAATGCATGGCAACTATTCAAATTTTGTCATTCAAACAAATGTAATCAAGTTTTAAGATACCTTGTTCATTATATTTATAGAACTTTCAATATAATATGGTTTCTGAAACCAATATACAAGCTAATAATCAACTTTAAATATAAGTGTAATCGTGCCAGACTGTAAACAAACATTGATGATAAATACACAGAAACGGGAATATCTAAGGTTTTATTCATATCTGTACAGTATTACATGTAAAACTGGATTGTATATCCTTTAATGTAAATGTTTCTTCAGGAAAGTGTGGTATAATACTTCACTATTTTCAAACAATAACACTTTTATTCATCAGAGACATGTTTTCCCATAAGAACATTTAAAGAAACCGTTAAATCTGTCCGTCCCTCCCCCCCTCCCCCCTCTGTGTAGCAGACGATACACTTGAGCGTCACGCTTTTGTCCTTGGAATGTGCATGTGTATGTCTATCCAATTATATTATAGAGATCAATGATTTTAACAGGCCGGTATGATCCACATAGAGGGCCTATGTGTGAATATTAGAGAATAGAGAAATTATGATTGGGGAGGAGAGGGGAAAATTTTCAAAAACCAATAGAAACAATTTATTTGATAAGCTGAGGTGCTTACTAGAGTGATTCTTTTAAATTAATTCAAGTTTAATTAGTAAATTTAAACTATTTCTTTTGGTGTTCATTTCAACAATGTATCCGCGTAAGCGAGCAAATATTGATGCAAAGACTGTATATATATATATATAATTGATTTTACTTCTTATAGGTAGTAGTTAATTTGTGGCTTCATCAACATACAAAGTTCTCGCCTCACACGTGTCTAAAATGGTATTTTTTGGTAGTTTAGATCAGGGTTTCTCAAACTGCGAGGCGTGAGGGGATTTCAAATGAGGTGTGAACCAATTTTTCACTTCCTTCGACTTTCTAAATTATGATTGACTAAAAAATTAATATTCTGTTTGGCTTATGAAGCAATAAAATTAATTAATATCTTACAAATCTTTACTATTCTTAATAAACTTCTACAAAGCTCTTATCAGAAAATAAAGAAATAAATTAAATAATAAATGTCTCATTTTTGTATTTTAACGTAAAAAAGTTATTTTACTCTAAGAAAGAGAGTCTTAACAATTACTTTTAATGTTCATGTAAGGCTCAAGAGCATAGAGTTTGAGAAAACCTGGTTTAGATGATTTGCTAGAAATAAGATAATTTACCCAACTTAAATGTGAGCGAAGCCGTGGGCAAACTCGAGTAAGTTAATATGATTATAAAAAAAGAATGATTGATTAATTCATTTAGCAAAATTAATAAACAAATATACTAAGAAAGACTAATAAAATATACTTTGGCACTTAAAAAAATTCAAAATTCAAAATAAAACAAAATTATTAAAATGGTGTGACCACATGTATGTGCTAATTAATAGAAAACGGTACGTGTACAAAACTTTTTATTTCTGGTACAAAATGGTACAAAAACTAGTATAAAACCTTGGCAATGTAAAAAGTTCAACATATACAAAAGTGTTACTACAGGTTAATGGACGTGCTGCTATAACTTGGGAAGTAGTAAATTGAGAAAAGACTTACGTATTTTGAAACGATAGTATATACTATTTAACTAAACACTACACACCTCGCCATCTATTAGCATCACTACAAATCATAGCGAATGTTTCCGGAGACAGCAAAACACATTTTAATAAATGGTCTAAAAATTAACTTTACAAAAAGTCATTTGGCCTAAAGTCGTTTGGCCTAAAGGCGTTTGGCCTAAAGGCACTTGGCCTAAAGTCATTTGGCCTAAAGTTATTTGGCCTAAAGGCATTTAGCCTACACTTTAGGCCAAATGCCTTTTGGCCAAATGACGGGTACCCGTCCAGAGCTCGTTCCGCCAACCCTTATATCTATAAGACCCTATCTTTGTATTAAACCGTGCTGACACTCCTCCATTGCCACAAAGAACCTCTTCACCTCCCTGTCACGGTTAGATAAAGAGAGAAAGAAATATAGAAATGTAATGAATGAAGGGCTCCAGATTCACCAACTTGTCGGGGCAACTGGCCAACAAGCCAGCCGATAAATTGTATATTGTGTAGGCTTGTTGTCCAAACAAAAATATATTTTTTCCAAGTTGGTCGGTTGGTTGGTACGAACCCCCCCGATCTTCAACTTCCCCACCTCACCCCCCGACAAGTTGTTGTGTCTGTAGCGTTGTTGGACCAACCTGGCACCAACCAGTCACCGCTTTGCAGGCGTTTTGGTGGGTAGTCACAGTTCGTTCTTTTGTTCTATCTAAAATGATGTCACTATACTGAGAATTTCAGAGAAACATTCTAGATATATTCTTAAAAAATTACGAAAATTATTTGAATCCAACTCTTTCAATAAAATTGCATGGGTGCTTTTTTTTCTTCTAACAACCAATTTTTTGCCCACTTTTTTTTCTTTCAGTATTTTTTATGAATTGATAATGATACTAACGCGATTCCAAATTTTGTATATGGATAGAGATGGAGGCATGGCGTGCGTTTGTTCGTTCTGAGATGACGACAGCTACTGACAAATTGGACCACTGGTTGGGCAGTGTGGAGGATCGCTTTCAATTTGTTGTCCCGACGGTCGGGCCTGCAGGGACATTAAGTACTACAAAAATACTCTATATTCCTGTATTTTTATGTGGTCGTGATATTTAAATGACGATATTTAATTTGATGTCTGTACCAGGGATTAGTCCTATTCCGGACAGGTGCAATTTTTGAAGACTATTCTCTCTGGTTTTTATAGGCTTTTAAATTGTTCATAGCCGTAGGCAGTGCGATTTGTCTCCATGGCTCGGTCAGGCTATCGTGATTTATGAAAATCGACATGAAGGAGAGACAATTATTTGAGAAGTTAAACTTGGCTACGATATTTTGCTACGGGATTCTTTTCTCAACAATCTGACGTTATTTTAACTGAATTTTTTTATAAAAGTTTTAATCCTGCTTTACGGCAGGGCAAGAGAGCAGTTTGATAATGAGATCCTTTTTTTTCGTTTTAAATAGAATATTTTTTTTAAATTTTAATGTAAATTGCAAATTTTTAATTTAGATTTTGGGCAATTAGGCTACTTTGTCCTGGCTTCACTTAAATGTATGTGGTGTGGAGCACTATTGAGAAATATGGCCATGACATCGAGTCCTATCAGTCAAAATAAATCAAGAATAAAATTCTTGCTCTATTTTGAATCTAAAACGAAATTTATTTCTTATTCATCCTTCTATATTTCTATAGAAGAAAACTATTTACCGTCGATAAACAACGCATAAACCGGGCCGTCTGGCTGTTTGATCGCCCCTTACTACGGGAGATTACTGCCTGAGCAGACAACTGAGAAATAACCTTGTGAACCTGCCCATGAGAAAACATGATCGGAAATCATCAGTAAATCTCAGGATATAAATTCTTGTACCTCACTCCCGACCGTTGATGGAGGGCAGTAGGATACCGAGAAATACAGGCAGGGATGTGGTATTGAATAAAGTATCAATACTGTACTCATTGAAAGTATCGGGGAAAAAAAATATCAATAACGTTCTAGTATTGAAAGAAAAGTATCGATAACGGTAAGTATCGGTATCAAAACGCACCTATACCTTTTTGTTTCGTCTGTTTCGGGCACCCTTGAGTTAACTGAGTTTATTGAGCTCTGCAAAGGTGTATTTAGTTTAGCTTGTGATGACCGCACTCATTGATAAAGGAAGGGGTAGAAGACTGGTCTCCACTCACCCTGTCACCCAGTCAGGCATCAGGATGTATTGATAAACAAACATCTATGAATAGTGATGAGTTGAAAGAGATTGAATACTGGAGTTGCTTCTTGCTTTTCACGCGGAAAATGGGTGAGAGTTGAGAAATAGTGTAGTTTGTTCTTCCTCCACAGTCCACTCTAGTTAACATTTAACCCCAGAATGAGGGAAGATAACCAAAAAGTTGTTCCTTTCGATACTGATCCGATACCAGAGTGTGAGTACTAATATCAGTAAAAGTATCAGAAAAACGTATTGGAAAAAAAGTGTTGGGTAAAAAAATACTAGTGTCGATCTTAGTAAAGTATTCATACTGTTCCCACATCCTTAATCCTAAGTCAAAAGTGAATACGATTGACATTGAATTACATAAGACGTGTATAAATGTTGTAGAAGAACGTGTAAAAAAGAAAGTCATTAAGAGTTTTAATATTTAAAGAGCATGTATGGCTTGATGTATGGATGTTGTTGAATTGAACGGAGTAAGCAAAGACAGGGAAGTGTGTAGAAAGTTAGGGAGAATATAATAAGTAGGAGTTGTTTTTTGAGTTATATGCACAGTTTCTTGCCTACTCCTTAAGGGAACGGCGTGATAGATTATTTATAAATGTTGTATTGTATTATCAAAATGTTCGTAAACTTAAAACCAAATCTAGTGCATTGTTTACCAATGTTTTTTTGAATGAATTCTCTTTTATTTGTCCAGTCTAAACTTGGATATCTATCGATTATATTAATGAAAATTATTTTTCTTCCAATTATAGTGCCTATAGATCTGATCAATTTTATGGTGGCACTAATGCTTCAAGGGTACGGGGTGTTCTAGCGTCCATTTCTAATTCTCTTTACTGTGTGGTCATAAGACCGGCTCTATAAAATAATATTGAACGTGTTTGGGTTGAATTACCCCCTTTTATAGCCATAAACCTTTGATTGATAACTTATATATCCTGCCACCCCACTCTCCCCCCAAACACCCGTCTAAACCTTTTGTAGCTACTTTTTTATTTTATAAAGGAGCCATAGCCAACTATCACTATCGTATACTAATATTAAGTGATTTTTCCTGACTTTAGATTGATCTGGAATACAGTCCATCATGTACAAAATATCTATCATCACTATATTAGATTAAAAAATACTCAACTGCAACCTCAACTTTTATAATTGGCTTAAAACAATTTAACAATACTAAATATAATATCTCTAATCATTTAGACATTGTTTATGTTACTTTCCACCATCCCTTAGTAACACATAGCTCCCAATCTCCAGTGAATATTAATTTACTTCATGTTAGTAATGGAGATTGTCACCTGACAATAAAACACTAAGGCTGTGCTGGTTACGCAATTTACGCACCCCTTTCACCCAACGCACCACATGTCATTTAGCCCCAGGGCGATAGTCTAACACTTCCTCACCTCTGCCCCAACGGGGTATTAGCCTCAGGGCACTAATATAACACCCCTCTTTTTTTCACCTCTGGGACTCCAAGCCTCAAAAATGTGGATGAGGAGGGCTCAGTCTTAACAACAAGGTAGTATACTGGTTCTTAGCCCAAAAATATAAACTTGAGTGGAGGCTGCCTTGAGCTATGCTTAGATAATATATGATAATGGGTTTAGGTGGTGTTGCTGGGTCACTCAAGTTTGGGGCATTTTGGGGGCCGCCCTGTGCTTGGGTCATTTTGGACGTGTGTTCACGGCAAGTTTTAGTGAAGAGTTCTCACAGCAGACTGAGGAAGAAGAGAGCGATGCCGATGGCTTGAAGCACGCATTGTAATATCTCAACTCTTTGGCTTCGTTGGATGTATGATTTATGGTTAAAAATAAGACCAAGTACGTTTTTAACGTAATAATTTTTATATGGTAGAGAAGGTACATGAGACAGTAACGACTGAAAATTTCTGAGGCTATGCCTTGAAGTTGGAACGTGTTTTGAGTTAATCGGGAAATATTTTTACGTGTAAATGCTAAATAAGACTCTTTACACAGAAATTGACCATAACTATTAAAGACCCACACTATTCTTATCGATTAATATATTTATTCAATGCGTCCCAGCCTTGTTGTGTGGGTCCATGTTGACAAAGATGGCAGCAGGGTGCCTTATTCGTATTGTCAATCTATCAGCAGGGAAAACACCCAAATGTAAAAAGCGGGAGCATGGGATTATTTTCAGCGCATGTATTATTGTGTGTGTGCGTGTACGTGTGTCAATCGTCAATCATCGAGTCTAGAGGTCTCCAAATGATGGTAGCAGACCAGAAATTTCATACAGAATAATGTGCCATGCATGTGATATGACCTAGTTTAAAGAAGAACATTCTTTGTCATACAGATCTATGATTGGAGTAGGTTTGTATTTGGCAAGAAACTTTTATTTTCCAACCTCTTACTGTAAATGGTTTCTGCACGCAGTGTGGCATGTGTGATAATCATCACCATAAATGACTCTCTCAGAATTTCTCCAACGCAAATCAATCGCCACTTGAGCTCCAAGCTCTCTTCTCTTGAAGATTCTACTGGTATTCCCTTTTTCTTTTTAACATTTTTAATAGTAACATTTCTTGCCAATTTGTTCTCAAATATGGAGGCATCATTGTGTCCTCTCTTGCTTTTAGGAGTCCTAAAATGTTTTCAATAAGTAACTTTTACAAACTCAGCCCTCGCGGCCGTTGTTTAAGCAGCGTTAACTCTAGATTTTCGAAATTTAATTTTTGCGATAAGGTAGAGCCAAAATTAGAGAATTGTTTAAGGCAGTGGTCGGCAAAGTGCGGCTCCAGAGCCGCATGTGGCTCTTTGACACCTTAAGTGCGGCTCTGACACAAATATCCACGGAAGGCGCAATAATATTTTAATTTAAAAAACTAGGTAAAAGAAAAATTACATCTTATTTTGATAAATTAAAATTCTTCTATAAATCGAGAACATGTATAATTTTTTGTTTAAGCTAAAAGATATAGGTAATTAAAATTTTATATTGTTGTAAAAATACGTAACGAACATCGAGTTTAATTTTATTAGTTTTCGTAAACGTAAATACAAACCATGTACAAACTACCGGCTGAAATTGTTCGTATGTTTTCGGCATACTCCGGTGTGATACAAAGGTACCACAAGCATGCGTGCGCAGACTTTTTCTAAAATAGTGGGGGTACAAATTGGCATCACAGATCAGCAGTTGCAGTGTGAACAGTTTTGTCTTTTCTACTTTGTCTGCCGTTGTCAGACGTCTTATTTAAAAGTTGTTGTATTTTTCAATCTAGCTGCACACCTAACAGGTATTTTTATACGATTTTATTACACCTGCTATGTATGTTTGTGGTTCCGGTTCAAAATTTGTAATCGATTTTTTGATAACTTCTATTTATCCAAATGTTGGAAGTTTTCTTCCATTTTTGGTCATTCTAAAAGTTTTGTTATTTTGATGATTGAAAAAATTATTTTTTTCAGCAGATTTGACTCCCAATTTTTTTTTTTAAGTTGTTGTAATGTTCATATTTGGCTCTTTGGCAAATAAGTTTGCCGACCACTGGTTTAAGGAATACCGGTATTATAAATTATTATCTGTTTGTTTATTGTGAACTGTTTTCTATGAATGATTATGATTGCAGAATCTTCTATTTTTCCTTACTTTAAAACTTACCATATTTGGTTTACCCCGAGGAATTTTTTAAATAGAATATCCAACCCTAAAATTAAGGGTAGTTTTCTTAAGGGTGGAGAGAGAAAAAATCTATATTATCAAAATCGGCTTTAACGATTTTGATTAAATTTCATTTGTAAGCTTTGATCAATATTACAAACCAAATGGCTACCCTCAACTTTTCGTCAAAATGAATTTAAGTGTTCTGGTCTGATGCGTAAGTTCTAATTTTTAATTATATCTCCGTAAGTCTTTAAGATATGAATATTACTTATCATTGGATACATGTGGATCTATTTATAATAAACATCTTTTACTTGAAATATATTTCTATAAAACAAAAGTTTTCAAGCTATACACAACTATATATTTATTTTAACTTTGCCAACACTTTAAGGTAAAATATTACGATTGTCAAAAAAATCTAACCCGAGATGTTGATGGATGTTGACGTTTCATGACCCCCGAACCCTAAAAAGTGGTTTTTGCAACGCCGTCTCTCTGTGTGTCTGTCTAACCCTAAAATCAATAGCAGTTTACTAAAGAGTGAAAAGAGAAAAATTCCATCTCTCAAAATCGGCTATAACGATTCTATTTTTCTCGTTTTAGACTCAATAGTCAGTAATCACATATTTTATTGGTCAAAATTTATTAAAGAGAAATTTAATAGCAATGCGATAAACATAAGACGTGCATCCCCTAGTAAAATGACCTGAAATCAAAATTTTAACATGAAGTGTTGAGCTTTAGGGACCCAATATCGATATTTTTTATTGATCCAAATATACAAATGAAGAGGTTTAATTCTTTTTTTTTAAATCATGAAATTTAAAACCATAAATCAAAAAATGTTTTACGTATGTATAGCGCCATTTTTTCTCGGGTTCGCTAGTGTATGCTATATTATGAATTTTGAGAAATATCTCCATTTTTTAAACAATAGAGCGAGAAAATCTGTACGTAGTTCCGTACCGTATTTGTTTCTTTGTGAGCCGTAATATGTTCTAATGTATCTTCAGTAATAGCCTAGAGGTTTCGACTGTTGGCTAGCCCTTTAATAAAGAGATATGAAAGTGAAAACTATCACCGTTGGTTAGACACGTAATATTAAATTGTTTTATGGATCTTATTTATTCGATACCTGACTTTATCGCCGTCGTAAAACTTCTCCATCCTCCCTTGGAACGCTAACACACTAATAATAAAAGTATCGTAAATATTATTGGTGCCAATGATTGAGTACTTCCTTCCTTTTCTATCTGCTTGAGCATTTATTCTATGCATCACTACTTGCTTACACTATTTGACTAAGGATGGAGAAGATTTAATTTAAAGCGAACGTACACACATTTGCGTTAAGGAAAAGTGGGAAACCTTATAGGGAAAAGCAGTCATTGAGAGAGTGGTGCCTTAAACCATGCAGCCATCGAATCGTGTAAGTATAGTTTAGACTCATTCATATATCTAATAACATCCCCGTAGCTTGGAAAGAAACAAATGCTGACTTGGAAACAAATGGATTTTCTAAGGGATTTTTCTGAACTTACCTTATATTGATAATGATCACTTCGTGGTAAAGTGAAATGGGATTAAAATGGCTGTACCAAGCTTAATTTTTGCTTGCTAGCCAAAGAGGTGTGAGCTTAATAAAAAAACTTCACCCCTATGAAATTTTAATGCAACTTAATTTGATATCGAGATAATTATAATGAGAATAGTCCGAACAGGTTAATAAAACGAGGTGTAAAACAATTATAGTATTCAAGGAAGATAAGGGTTGGATGTCCCTTATCAGATACTTTCAAAATACATAGTGGGTTGAAACAAGGTGATGCACTTTCTCCATTACTTTTTAATCTGGCCTTAGATATGTTTTTAGGGTAGTGCAAAAGAGTAGGGAAGGGTTGAAATTAAACTATATAATGCAGCTATTAGGCCATGCAGATGATTTAGCGTTGTTGGCTAATAGTAAAAAAGTTGTTATAAGAAATGCAGACATTTTACTAGAGGCAACTAAGGAAATAGGTTTAAAAGTGAAAGCTGTAAAGACTAAGTATATGATCACACAAAGAACACAAATTGGGGATGATAATTTAGAGATTACTGTGAACAACACATCATTTGACAGGGTTTATGAATTTAAATATTTAGGAACAATTTTAACTAGAAATAAGGATATTAGATTGGAGATTAAGAAAATCGGTAAATGTATGCTATTACTCAGTCTGTAAGTTGTCATCTCGCCTGCTGTCAAGGAATGTAAAACTAAAAATATTAAAAACCGTCATTTTACCGATTGTTCTCAATGGGTGTGAAATTTAGTCTTTTACTCAAGATGATAAAACCAATATAAGTTGTTCGAAAATAAGTTGCTTATGAACAGGTTTGATCAATAGAGAGATGAGGTTACTGGGGAGTGAGGGAGGCTACATAATGATAAGTTATATGCCCTGTACTCATAAGAAGACATTTTTAGGATAACAAAGTCTCGTATATTATGGTAGAAAGGACATGCAGTGCGAATGGGATATTCTAGAACCTTGTTCAGGACATTGAATGGCAAACCCGATGGGAAGAGACTATTGGGAAGACCTAAACACAGATGGGAGGATAACATTAGAATTTACTTAAAAAAAAAGAGAGGGTGTAATGAGGAGGATTGGAGAGAAATAGCTCATAATAGGGATAAGTTGTAGTGAGGTGGACTGGATAAAGCTAGCTCAAGATAGGGATAGGTGGCGTACATTTATAGTTGCGGCGATAAACCTTCGAGTTTCTTATGCGATAAAGTAAGTTATATTTAAGGGTAATTTGATGTTCTCAGACAAGCTTATATTATCAAACAATTTACTAACTAACTTAACCTAAAACAATTACCGGTATCATGATCACACGGACAAAACGTCAAGCATGCCTATTCTGATTTGTTAGCGACATGGAGGTTGGGGCTCAAATCCCGGGCGAGTGTACTGCAAACAGTTTTTCAAGTTCTCCCTTCATGCAAATGGGGGTACAATACCTCTAAATCCTATCTTTCTCATTTCAACCCAATTAGGGTGAATATGCGGATGGTTGGTAAGACCCGTAGTACATGAGTTTGGCCAGGGAGACTTATTACGTTCTAGGTAGTCCTCGATTTCTTTTCATTTGAAATAATGTGCATAGTGAATCGAATTTTTTTAATAAATAATTTAAAATATCATTTAAAGCTCTCGTTTGCTTTACAACCTCGATGCATGTATCCATCCTAAATAATTATTTATTTCAAAAAGTTTCTCACAAAAAAAACCCCGAAGTACGGTCCATAATTAGAGGATAAAATTTTTATTTTGAAAAGAGGGCTAATTTTTTTAATTAATGAAAGGAAGTGGAAAGGTTTTTTTTACATCCACACCTAAAAGTGTTTTCTTAATGGAACATGCAAATAGGTACCTTAGTTATAGTTTGATTTCCCAAAGGTATAACTTGATGCAAAACGATAAATTAATATACATTTCTTCTTTTACGAGAAATATTGTATAAAAACCAAGAATATTATGTTTGAAAATAAATGAAGAATTAAAAAGAAATTATTCCAAGTATAATTTAGGTTACCTATTTTAAAATGTTCTTAATAATTCCGGCCCCTTGATATTCCTCCGTAAAAAATTGTTGTCCACAAAATTTAATTTTTCAATTGTGTTTTGGATCATTAGAGAAGTAATTTAACTTGGGTAGACACTTCTGATCCGAACCGAATTTTTCTGGATGACATTTTTGAAAATGGTAGTTGTGTTGCAGTTATGGTGTAATATTTCAGGAACCATGAGACATACAAACTTCATTTTGGTGTCAAAACATATGTTTTTGGGGTCGAGTAGTCTTATAGAAACAGACAAAAGGTCTTCAGAGCAACCCTTCCATCTTTTTAAAAATGGCGGCTACAATAGAGGAAAAAGAGACACTTGTAGAAATGAAACAAATAATAGTGGTTTTTAATCATTTTATGAACACACCAAACAGTTTTTATGATCTGAATGAGGGAGAAAATAATGTTTATCACTCTTGTCTTAAACATATTAATTTCATAGTTCATTTTATTTATTTGTTTCACTAATCGCTTGCTGTACATTTGAGAAGAGTATCGACAGGGACATATTTTTGTAGCACAGGTTTTGTAAATACATGTATGTGTAAGTTCATTGGGTAGGTGGTTTAGATATTTTGTAGGTTTTAGTACTCCATTAACATCTTCTCAACCAAATTCAAAAAGATCTTTCTCTACATATTTACGATTCGAAATATTAATACATCTTATGATCAAGAAGAACGCTCTATTAATATGTCCACGCTCAGAATATAATGTTAGTTTAAGGCCAGTTAGCGGGACGGATCTCTTGAACTCACTGTTCCGGAGATCTTCAAATTTGTCACTGTCAGAACTAGCTTTACACACACGCCCAAGTTATTTTTATACGTCTTTAAAGTCACATTATTCTTCCATACCAGCAAATTCTTTTAGAAACTTCACAGGTCTAGCAGTTAAATCTCCAAGATTTGTTTCCATTTTGCTCATACGAATATTTGCATTGATAAGAACACTGGGCATATCTGGGTAAAGTTCTTGTAGATAATATGAAGCGGGGACAGGGGCGGATCCAGATCATGTTCATAGAGGGGTCATAATTATAAATAGCATAGTTACTTACAATGCTAGATTTCTGTTTAAAGCCATTTAATAATTAATCACTAATATTTTATCTTATGCACGTTTTAAACCATGATCATCCTTTCCAATTTTTTAAAAACAGATAGTTCTTATAAACTATATGGAGTGGCCCTCCTTCAACAATTTTTTGAAAAATGGTTCCCCCTAGAAGCTATGAGTAATCTTTTCATTGATTTTTTTTAAAAATTAAATTATTTTACAAATTATAAGCCACCATTTAAAGTGTACCATTTGGATACCCCTCAAAGCTATTTAGAGTGATCTTCACCTTAATTTTGTAGGTTGGTTAGATACCTCTAGAAGATAATCTTTGAAGTGGTCTTCCACCGACAAAATTTTAAAAATGGAATTATTTCAGAAATTAGGCTATTTGGGGTGGTGTTTGCCTGAAAACTCTTCAAAATGACATGCATCTAGAAGCTATTTGGAATTGTCCTCCCCTAGACATTTATGAAATTTGGATGAACTCTGAAGCTATTTATAGCTTTCCTCCCTTGACTTTCTCTGCCAGTTAGATGCCTCTAATCTAGTAGTTATTTGAAGCGGTCCTCTCTGGCAAATTTTTGACAAGAGCATGCATCTAGAAGTCATTTAGAGTTTGATTTAAGGCCATCTTTCAGCTTCATATTAGATAATATCAGAGTATTTGAAATATATCCAGGGGGAGGGGGAATTTACTCCAGGGAGGGGCAAATTATTTACAGGGTATATCAAGGGGCCAGTACTATAACATTAATCTTACAATATGTATTGTGTAATAAAGAGCCTACGTTATAATAAATTAAAGTTAATTATTTGGATAATACAGGCTTACCCTACACTTACGACCAGTTAGTTTCTAGACTAATATCGAAATTCAAAAATCATCGTAATTTAAAGTAATGCAATTTTTTCACTTGTAGATGCATTTTATATACTGCAATTGTCATTATATGAATATAACTGTTATAAATAACAAATTTGAAGGTAAAATAAACTCTGTAGGCCTTATATTTTGAAAAGGGTTAAGCATATAAATCATTGGATAATGAAGTGAGTGGTATATCTTGTCGATAAAGTGTCGTATCTGCGTAGCAAACATTTGAAGTTCGGGGCATTGAGGCAATTTGAAAGAGTCGTAAGCCTGAGTGTCCTAAGTCGAAATGTCATATGTTGAAGTGTTGTGAATCTATGTAATGACATGGTTTTATCAAGCCCTTAAATTCATTATTATTATTATTAATAATAATAATAATAATAATAATAATAATAATACATGTCTCATGCTATTATTAACTTATATACTTAATATTAATCTTATTATTTAATTCAGTGACTTATTTAATTGTAGTTAATTTTATTGTATCCTATAATTGTGTATAAAAATCAAAACTTTGAATATTCCGTGTCCTTTTTCAACCCTGTTTAGTCAGCAACGCACCCCAATATCGTTAAAATAACTTGTGGTTCACACAGTGATGTATGAACGTATGTCGACTGTCAGGTTGCGCACGAGCCCCCCATTACAGTATCAAGATCTACATCTACCCCAAGGTACAATTTCCCCTCATATATTTATTATCTGAGATAAAGTTTCCCCTTCTGTTTGTTTCCTCCAAGGTACAGTGTCTCTCCTGTCTGTTTCCTCCAAGGTACAGTGTTTCTCCTGTCTGTATCCTCCAAGGTACAGTGCCTCTCCTGTCTGTATCCTCCAAGGTACAGTGTCTCTCCTGTCTGTATCCTCCAAGGTACAGTGCCTCTCCTGTCTGTATCCTCCAAGGTACAGTGTCTCTCCTGTCTGTATCCTCCAAGGTACAGTGTCTCTCCTGTCTGTATCCTCCAAGGTACAGTGCCTCTCCTGTCTGTATCCTCCAAGGTACAGTGCCTCTCCTGTCTGTATCCTCCAAGGTACAGTGTTTCTCCTGTCTGTATCCTCCAAGGTACAGTGCCTCTCCTGTCTGTTTCCTCCCAGGTACAGTGTCTCTCCTGTCTGTTTCCTCCCAGGTATAATGTCTCTCCTGTCTGTATCCTCCAAGGTACAGTGCCTCTCCTGTCTGTATCCTCCAAGGTACAGTGTCTCTCCTGTCTGTATCCTCCAAGGTACAGTGTCTCTCCTGTTTGTTTCCTCCAAGGTACAGTGTTTCTCCTGTCTGTATCCTCCAAGGTACAGTGTCTCTCCTGTCTGTATCCTCCAAGGTACAGTGTTTATCCTGTCTGTATCCTCCAAGGTACAGTGCCTCTCCTGTCTGTATCCTCCAAGGTACAGTGTATCTCCTGTCTGTATCCTCCAAGGTACAGTGTCTCTCCTGTCTGTATCCTCCAAGGTACAGTGTATCTCCTGTCTGTATCCTCCAAGGTACAGTGTATCTCCTGTCTGTATCCTCCAAGGTACAGTGTATCTCCTGTCTGTATCCTCCAAGGTACAGTGTATCTCCTGTCTGTATCCTCCAAGGTACAGTGTCTCTCCTGTCTGTATCCTCCAAGGTACAGTGTTTCTTCTGTCTGTATCCTCCAAGGTACAGTGTATCTCCTGTCTGTATCCTCCAAGGTACAGTGTCTCTCCTGTCTGTTTCCTCCCAGGTATAATGTCTCTCCTGTTTGTTTCCTCCAAGGTACAGTGCCTCTCCTGTCTGTATCCTCCAAGGTACAGTGTATCTCCTGTCTGTATCCTCCAAGGTACAGTGTTTCTCCTGTCTGTATCCTCCAAGGTACAGTGTTTCTCCTGTCTGTATCCTCCAAGGTACAGTGTCTCTCCTGTCTGTTTCCTCCCAGGTATAATGTCTCTCCTGTTTGTTTCCTCCAAGGTACAGTGCCTCTCCTGTCTGTATCCTCCAAGGTACAGTGTATCTCCTGTCTGTATCCTCCAAGGTACAGTGTTTCTCCTGTCTGTATCCTCCAAGGTACAGTTTATCTCCTGTTTGTTTCCTCCAAGGTACAGTTTCTCTCCTGTCTGTATCCTCCAAGGTACAGTTTCTCTCCTGTCTGTATCCTCCAAGGTACAGTTTCTCTCCTGTCTGTATCCTCCAAGGTACAGTTTCTCTCCTGTCTGTATCCTCCAAGGTACAGTTTCTCTCCTGTCTGTATCCTCCAAGGTACAGTTTCTATCCTGTCTGTATCCTCCAAGGTACAGTGCCTCTCCTGTCTGTATCCTCCAAGGTACAGTGTATCTCCTGTCTGTATCCTCCAAGGTACAGTGTCTCTCCTGTCTGTATCCTCCAAGGTACAGTGTATCTCCTGTCTGTATAATCCAAGGTACAGTGTATCTCCTGTCTGTATCCTCCAAGGTACAGTGTATCTCCTGTCTGTATCCTCCAAGGTACAGTGTATCTCCTGTCTGTATCCTCCAAGGTACAGTGTTTCTCCTGTCTGTATCCTCCAAGGTACAGTGTTTCTCCTGTCTGTATCCTCCAAGGTACAGTGTCTCTCCTGTCTGTTTCCTCCCAGGTATAATGTCTCTCCTGTTTGTTTCCTCCAAGGTACAGTGCCTCTCCTGTCTGTATCCTCCAAGGTACAGTGTATCTCCTGTCTGTATCCTCCAAGGTACAGTGTTTCTCCTGTCTGTATCCTCCAAGGTACAGTTTATCTCCTGTTTGTTTCCTCCAAGGTACAGTTTCTCTCCTGTCTGTATCCTCCAAGGTACAGTTTCTCTCCTGTCTGTATCCTCCAAGGTACAGTTTCTCTCCTGTCTGTATCCTCCAAGGTACAGTTTCTCTCCTGTCTGTATCCTCCAAGTTCTGGTTTTGACAACAACATGGTACAGTAGCTATACCATGGCATTTATCCCCAAGGGCGTTGTTCATCTAAGGACTGTGATATGGACGCAGGTGTGGTTGGCATCGTCAAGACACAGGAGACGGGATCTTTCTAGAATACAATTCCCTCTATCTCCACACACCTGAAGCAGCTCTAAGAGGACATTTGACCAGCTCATAGTCTCCAAATGTAAATCAATATATTTTTATTGGCTTATATACAGAAAATGTTGTGGACGTGAAGATTCTCGACTACGAGACAAAGATGGAGATTGACGTTTTATGAGCTCTCTATCTCAAGAATTAAATTTTACCATTTATAATCTGGCCTGTCTCTACGTACCTGAGGCTACAGCCAAAACAATTTTCTGAATTTCATTCAAAATATTTAGATGTTTTATTTTTATACCTTAAAGTAAGATCGTGAATTTAATTATATATAAAATTAAGAGTAGTATATTACAAATGATTTTTTAAATTATTATAAAATTTCTCTAACAATTGAATTTAAAATGACTAAGTCACTGGAGGTTTTTTCAAATGATAGAAAACATTGTATAGTTTTTTTCGGAGTAAAATTAATTTAAGGTTAGTTTACTGAAGGTTGATTTTTTTTAAATTTGAAATTAAAAAAAAATCTCTTAGTATTTTGCATGACACAATTATTTGGGTTGAGTTTTTTTTTATGATAAGTAATACTGTATACTTTGTTTCTAGGAGAATATTCTATAACTAAATTTTTTGATAACTAATTTTTGAAAATGGGAAATTGTTCTAAACGCACTTCAACCCTTTTCTTTCAAAATAGGTATCTGGGGAATGTTTTACACGATAAAAATATCGTGTAATCTACCTGTTTTGGATAAGTAATCATTTAAGGGTGATTTACCGATTACTGACATTTGAAAATTTAATTAAAAACTGCAATAAACTAAACATGAAAGTTTGAACGATTGTAACTTACCGTTTATTCAACGTCAGTCTTTTCCCATTACATGTAATTAACTTACAGCCATATTAATTTTAAATAAAACTCACCAGCGGCCACGTGTGGACAAATTCGTCAGTCCTGTTTTGTTTTCTTATGGTGGGGAGTTTGGGGATTAGATCCCTGCTTATTGTACTGATATAATGTTTCCTAGATGGTTCCTCACTATCTCTCTCTAAGTAAATTTGGGTACATTTCTTTTAAATTATATTTCCCTATCCCTAATTTATCAGTGTAATATTGCGGATAGCACGATAGGAAGAAAAATGTAGTGCACAAATAAAAGATAGTAACTTAATTTAATATTAGGGGAAGGAAGGGGTGAATGGGAGAAAATGGAGCCGCCTCAGCACAGGGCTATATTTCCGTGTCCAGGTGCAATTTTTCAATTTAAATAATATGATATCTAGATGCGTTTATAACCTTAGTAAAAAAATAATAGCTTTGCTATTTATTCCAACAGAGACAATGGTAAGTGCGCACATGGATATTCACTCCCAGTGAGCCTAAACAGAAGTCGAAGCCCGCCCTCCCCGTCAATGATGACCAAGTATAATGTGAATCTAACTATTTAAACTACTCAGTTCTCGCTATGGGTGTGAGATAAATCCATCATAATGAAGACACTGACTACTTTATATTACTGAACTTTTATTTTAGCAATAAATTTCAATTTTTTTCTCAGATATTAATATTTATTTATTAAAGGTTAAAAATGTTTTTATAAAATAAAAATATATTTTCTAAAGAAATATCTTCTATGATCATAAATTCCTTAAATAGCATGCTTGAATGTGCTTGGTAATTTTTTAAATTAATTTTAGAGGATTATATTAATATTTAGGTTATTAACTCGATAAATTGTCATTTTTAATTAAAACAGAATGGCTCATAAAATTTAATTATATCGAATAAAACTAAGAACACACTAAGATCATCACAAAATAATGTTAAGAATTTAATATACTAACTTTTAAAATATTAAATATTACTTGGAAATAATTGAGAAGAAATGAAACATAAATAAAAAATTGTTGTCTGAAAGAACGGGCTGTTATTGTTAAATAATAAAACAAAAGAAAGAAAGCACTTTATTTGGGTAAATATTTAATAAACTACATTTACATTGTAGAGAAGTCTTCCGATCATCTAAGGAAAATGTTGTTTGTATATATCTCGGAAAGGGAGGGCGGGGGGCAGGTGGGGGCGTAAGGGAGGCTGGCTGGGCCACGTGACCCCTTGTTCCAAAAGTGTATATCTTAGTTGGGTCACGATCACAGGAACAGGAGGACTATAACATAAAATAGACCTGTGAGTAATTATGAATTCGGCCCCACCAATATCTTTGTCTTATACTAGGTTAGGCTTGTTTAGGTTGGATTAGTTTAGGTTAGGTTGGATTAGACTAAGTTATGTTAGGGTAAGCTAGGTTTGTTAAGCATTTTGTTATGTCCTGCTTCATTTTATGTTTTTCGCTCAGCTTAAATTTTCAACCATCCTAAATAACAACCGGGGCCGTATTAGTATATCAGTACGCCTTATTTACAATTCCTAAAAAGCAACTCGTGGTCCAACTGTAATGTGGGGCAAACGATACCCTTTTGAACGTAGGTCATAACAGAGCTATGTAGCCCAATTGTAAAACTGTGGGAGGGGTATAAAAATAAACCATGAAATTACACTAAGATCTACACTACTTTTCCTTCAGTGTTACATATTTCATAGTTATATATTGTTAAAAAAATACATTAAATATTGGTTCGTGCATTCTTATTTGTATTTTATACACTATCTTTATATATTATGTATTTTTAGCACTGCGTTTTACTACCCGTTCAGGCTATACGACTCAAACACAATACCTACACACGCTTTAATTTAAGGGTTATGGATGAGAAAGGTATCCTCGGAGAAAAACTTTAGCGTGAAATATCACAGAAAAAAAATTGAAATGGCAACCTAGCAAAATGGGGGGTCAAACACCTTCATTCGTTGGTCAGCATCAGGGTAGTTAAAGGCATCTGTCTCGTCTAGTTTGGTTTTATAGTGACAGAAAGTTCGGGTTTCGGGCTACGGCTGTCAGATGTACCTAGATGATTTTCCCAAATGTTTTCCCACACATTCTCAGCGAAAACGCGAGTACGTTTCCTTTAAACTCTACCCTCATCCTCCGTTTTGTGGACACTTATCGTATAGACAGTCAGTAAAACGCAGAGCACATAAAAAAAAGTAGGTTTGATACAATTTACAAACTAATTAAATTCCTTTCACCACGTCTCGCCAGCCTTCCGAGTTTTCCATACCTTTACATGGTGTATGAACGAGTACGTTAGAATTTAGAGTAAGTTATCCCGCATTTTTGAGAGGGAAGCTCATGAGAAAAGTTTTCTTTAAATCAGAACATTTACATTGAATTTGAAACTTGATCTTCCCATCAAAAACAAACTCAACCAGATGAGGTTCGGCCTTTCCCGCTTACTCATAGTTAAGAAAGAAGGTGTAAAATATTTTATTTATTCATCCAAACACAATATAGTGTCAGCCTCTTATTTTTGAAATCAGTTACATATCCGCAACTATATATTTTCGAATGAGAAAATATTGCAATCGTAAACATTTTAACCCCAAGATTATGATGTCTGTTGATGTTTTATGTACCCCCAAACTTAAGAAAATAGTTCATATAATTATGTCTAAACCTGATGCCACAGCCTAAACAGTTCAACCTATTTCATTCAGACTATTTGTTTAAAAGTTATATGGCCACACCTTAAGGAAAAAACGTGATTTTGTTTCTAGCACTACATCTTACTGCTTGTTGAGATTATACACATATGTAATAGTTACGCTAACAAGCTAGGGGTAAGGATGGTTAAATTTATATGAAGTGTACCCGCACTTGAATGGTGGCAGAGTGGAATACCATTTTGGAAAAAATCATTCTCGGTACACCCGCCCAGGATTTAAGCTCCGATATCCTTGTCATCGGAAATCTACTCTAACACCAGAGTGATGCCTTCGACGAGTGATGCCTTCGACCAGTGATGAGCAAAGTACGGTCCACGGGCCAGATGTAGCCCGTAGGCATGCTCAATGTGGCTCACAAAATGATTCCAAATTTCGATCGAAAAGTGTTTTAAAAAACTATGAAAAACAAGAAAAAAAAATTCTTTGCATTCGTTTATTTTTATTTCTATTTCATAGCTTCGTGACCAGTGTCCAGAGATTAATTAATACAAAAACCATCCACGACACTCAGCTTGAATGAATAGAATAGCAATGTAACAAACAAATTGAAGCAGTTGATTCTCAACGTCTCAAAACTTGAGTTATACAAGTCCTTATCGAAATCAAGTCTCCTAAATTTGATATCTCAAGCCCAGAAGATTATCGCCATGTTTTCATCGTCATATACAGGTGAGAAAGTGTTTTCTACCATGAACCTTCGAAAAAGTAGTGCTATAAACAGACTGACAGATGGTAATTTAGCTTCACTTATGAGAGCCACCTCGTGCTAGTTGGAACAAAACTATGAAAAACTTTTAGAAGAACAGTCACAGTTCCACTTATTACACACTCCTTCATTCAAGTTGATTTAATTATCTGTTTTATTTAAAGATTTGTTAAATAAAGAAGAAAACTCACATTTTATTCGAATATAAATACATTTTATACAAATCCATTTAATAATAATTAATAGGACTTAATCTTACAATAGTTTTGTAAAGTGTAAGATTGTAACTATTTAATAAACTGCTTTAGCCCGTCTTACGTTTTTATTTTTTATTTTAGCCCAATCCCCGAAATGTTTGCCCAACACTCCCTTAGACCATGCGGTCACTGAATCAGGTAAGATTTTAATAATTGATCTTAAATTAAGAGTACCGTAGTTTTATAAGAGATCATGTTAGTTTAAAAATTGGAAATTTCTCTAAAACGACTAGGGGAATTTTCTTCCAAATTAAAATCTGGGGAGTGTTTTACGTATGCATTGATCCCAGGCTGTAACGTGAGTCTGCCGTGTAGAGATTCTACCAGCTGTTAAAGACTCAATTGTAACCACAAGCAGGTTACGTGGAAAGTGACTTGTGAAACTAAGAAGTTTAATGCATAAAGCATGTATTGTACAGAGATAATTTTCTAAAATTCTTTTATTTCGACAAAATAGATATAATAATTCAACATGAAAAGTATTTATTTGTTATTTTATAAATTTTTTTACAGGATAATCTTTTTAGAAGCTCGTGTTATTTAGTGAAACTAACTACATAGCCTTTACCTTTCTAAGGCATGGGGATAAATAAAGACTAGTTTTAGAAGAGACACTCGTGATTCAAATCCCGACCGAGTGTGCGGAATCTTTTTTTTTTTTCCCTAAATGGTTTATAGCCGGTAGCAGTGTACTTATTTTTTGGAGAAAAATTGGGGTATACTAATGACTAGTTTTTGAAAATTTAAAATTTTTGTGAGAATATCTTTAACGATTTTGTTCAAAATGGGTGTCTAATTAGTATTTAATATGATAAATCATATAATTTGTGTTTATTTTAAAAAACAAAATAATGGTTTTGATAATTTACAACTAACAAATTTATTTAAAAAAATAAGATTTAAAAAATGCTTTTAACAATTTTGTTCAAAATACATAAGGATGAATAATTTGTTTATTTCTTATGATGAAAACTTTATTTTGTGCAGTTGACTGATAATAGATTTATAAAATGTTGTTTCTAGCTCTATTGGACTTGATGAGAGAGAAAGTATGTATGATTGCAACGTAAACACTAATTTTAATAGACGTTTTACTCCCAGACTGTTGCAAGTTAGTCATTGAACCATCAAGTTGCCAGTAAACACAACTTGGCGAGACTGACACTTTGCCAGCTTCCCTACTGTCGTCAAAACATATTTTAGTAATGAAATAAGGGTCCCAGGTTCGATTCACAGCATGGCCAAAAAAAGTATCATTGGTGAAATGTGGGTTTACCCTTTCACAGTGATGAATTAACGGCTGGGGACTAGATGTTGTGGTTGTCCTAATCTTAAGTTAGATTATAAGTTATAGGACGTTACGATAGGCCCAGCAAATCGGTGGTGGAAAAATATATATTGAAAAAAAAAACTGACCCAGGCCACAGGCTGGAAACAGTAATGGATGTAAAAAATATTACTATTAATCATGTGGCATATTATAAAATATTCCGTTTATAGATTTTCCACAATTTGGGTATCATTCCTGTCATTGTAAGCTTGAAGACTTAATTTAACGTTTTTGAGTGCCTTACTACTGAACTCCATAGGAATCGCATTGAGCTCCTCAAGAATAAATGGGCAAATATGAGCCAAGTTTTATATGGAATGCTTGTACACTTGATTGTTTAAATGTACCCAAACATAAGAGTCCGGTGGTGAAAAGTCAGGGGATCTTGGGAGCCATTCAATTGAGACTCAACGTCCAATCGAAGGAAAGAAGAAAATTCTGAGATTTGGAGGAGGCAAAGTACAGGCGCATTGGCGAAGTAAGTTCACTGACAAAATGAATGGACCTGTCCTAGGACAGAACACATAAAAATTGTAATAGTATTAGTAATTATAATAATGATAAGACCTATAAAATAACACAAATAATGTTATCAATATAGATAGAAAGTAGTATTTGTATTTTCTAAAAGGGAATTCTAAGGTTCATTCATAAGAAAATCAAGGTATACTACGTAGTATTATGTGTTTAACACATAAAGGTACAGTTAGATTTTTATAGGAAGGATACTTTTTAGATAATTATACAAGTTACTAAAACAATTTTCATAAATGTGTACATAAGGTTATGTAATCTGCAACTGTCACTTTTCTTTGATAAAAATTGAACCCGTTTTATAGTAGGCAGCAAGGTTTAAAAAGGTACAAGAATATTTTATGGCGCTAAAAATTGAATTATCTTAATTATGTAAAATACATATGTATAATGTGTATATTTATATTTGGCAGCACCTTACAACCCATCCAAGCTATCAGCATATTCAAACTAATGGGCTAGGCATGAATGACATACAATTTAGAAGTGTTCCTATATTTTCATGGGGTAAGGATATGAAAATGAGATAAAAACCATATCCGTATACCCAGATTGAATCCTAACCCGAGCCTCCCTATTACTGTAAAATTAGGCAGAATGATACGATTTTATCGACGTACCCGTCGGTGTGGATATTATTATTTTATAGCTAATCATACCATCTTTTTTTTGTTTATCTTTTTACCTATCTGTGCTATTTGCATAAATACACTGGTGGAGTAGAGATAAGAAAGATATACAATTAATAATAGATGTACCCTTATATTCTGAGAGAATTGTAAACTCTTTAGGAAAAATCACTCTCAGTATATCTGACCTGGAATCGAAACCTGACCTCCCCATAACAGCTATACCAGATTAAACAAGAATGGCATTTAGTCCGCTTTTACTCTTTTGGGGGAGCTAGGTTAATAAAGCTCTTTTATTACTGCAAACAAAAAATATAGTTAAACTTACAAATCACTTTATTTTACTTTTCTTTAAGAAGAGTTCATATGTCCCGATTTGTAAAGATCTTTGCGAGAAAGCAATTGAATCCCAATTTCTCCCTAGTTGTGGTTATAAATGTGATGTGATTATTCTATTTAGCTCAATATTAGAAATATCTTTCAATAACATTCCGTGATAGAAAGTGGTTGTGATTCAACTCAAAAATTAATATGTTGTTTACGTACAATACTTCCATTGTTTGGCTTACGGGATTTCCCCCATATGGTTCCTTTCCTCTTTGTCAAAACATATTCTTATACAGAGTAATAAATAAACGGTAAACAAATATACAATCTCAGACATAAACAAAGAAAATCCCGCACCAGTGGTCACGTGGACTAACACGTCAGGGTCATCTAATATAATTTGATGGCGATGCTAAGATCGGGTTGTAATACAGGCCTGATGTACGAAGGCTGTTTTTATTAGATATTTTTCCAATTCAAATGCAGGAATATTTCTTCTAAATTATAGAATGAGTATAGGCTAAACGGGTAGTGATACGTGATGGTATATGGTATTATGGTTATTATGGTTTATTCCATATTATTTGACAGCCTCGGTACTCTTGGGATAAACTGCTCGCCTCCCAGTCCGAAGATCGTAGATTCAAACCCAGCTGAGGTTAACTTATTACTACCTGAAAGAAAACATATTATGTTCACAGACATTTTACTCCTTATGTTTCCAGACTTTTGACTCAACTGTACTGTAAGATCACACAACTTAGGTTTTCCATATCTTTGTTATGCACAGTTTTGTCTAAGGGAAAAGGAATAGGAGCGTAACTTGGAGGAAGTGCATCCACATTATCGTGAAAATAAGATGTGAGAGTCAAAGTGTTTGAATCACATGTGTATAACTAACCACCTCCCAGTGTTCACAGCCGAGATTCAAACCTGGTCCTCGTCATGGGAAATATAGTATATTGTGAGACTGATGCCTTATATCATGTGAACATCAGTAGGAATAAAAAAAATTATGTGCACCATTTGCCAATCTGACACCTTAGCTCAGTTGGTAGTGTTTCTGTCTACTGAGCTAAGGGTCCAGGGTTCAACTCCCAGCATAGCTGAAAAATGTATAATTGGTGAAAAGGGGGTTTACCCTTACGCGATGATGAATTAACGGCCGGAGACTGGATGTTGTGTCTGTCCTAGTCTTAAGTTAAATTATAAGGCATATGAAGCTACGACAGGCCTAGCAAGCCGGTAGTGGAAAATATATTGCTTGAATAAAAAACATGGGCTAGAATAGATGTAAAAGAAATACTATTTGTCAGTGATCTAATAAACTAAATGCAATATAAATATAATTGTTTTATCATATATCAGGTCGGATGTGGTGATACAAATATACTCGTATATTATTGCTGAGGTACCGTTCCGTTATAATTAAGTCTTTTTCTGCGAGTTCCATCATGTTCTTCTGAGTGATGCTTTAGTTTGAGTACACGTTGAGAATACATCAGCCTTTCTTCTCTTCCTTATTTGTTCTTTTATCCATAGGTTCCAAACTCGAGGCAAGATATGTACCATCACGTTCTAAGATTGTAGCGTCACGCTCTAATACTGCAGCGTCATGGTCTAAGACTGCAACGTCATGTTCTAAGACTGCAGCATCACGATCTAAGACTGCAGCGTCACGCTCTAATACTGCATCATCACGCTCCTAAGACTGTAGTGTCACATTCTCTGACTGTAGAGCTACTCTCTAAGACTTCATTGCCATATTCTAATAAGACTGTAGCGTCACGTTTTATCATTGTAGTGTCACGATCCAAGGTCTGTGGATTCACGTTTTAAGCCAGTGGCCTCATGCACTGGAGATGTGGCACCACGTTCTAAAACAGTGATGTCGCGTTTTAATACGGTAGCATCACGTTATAAGGTTGTAGCCTCACGTTCTAAGATAGACTAGCACAAGTATAAAATACATTTTAACTCCTCGAACATGGTTTGGATTTTATTCTAATATTAATACTTTTACTATTCCGTTTCTTAGAGTTTATACAGTTTTTAGATTATAATATTAGTTTAAGTTGTTTTATTTATGTATGACAGTGCATAGGCTTATATTGGTAGTTAGTGATACAGAGAGATTCATTTCAATATCAATTAGTTTTTCATGGGTGGAAAAGTACCAAATATCTACGGATTATTAAAAGAGAGCTTCATAGCTGGCTTGTTTTTTAAAATTTAAAAAAAAATCTTAAAAATGGAATATAAAATTGGTATAATATTATATTGTTTATGAAGAAACGTTGAAACTTATCATCCTACTCTTTGATTAAATGAAATATTTCAAGCCATAATAAATCCTTATGAAACGTAGTACCTATTTTTTTTATATTGAGCTGTTTGGGATTTTTATGGAAGCTAAATTTATTTTTAATATTTCTGCTCGTAGATATTACCTATTTTATTATGTTTAACAAAGTATTTCCAGAAATATTGAAAGTGGCACATTGGCGCTAAAATGGCTCAATAGTAGATAAAGATAGGATAAAGCTAAAAGCTAAGGCTAGGAAAGAAAGAAGTAACATATATGAATAATCTATCCACATTAGCATACCCGCTTCGGTGGTGTAGTTGGCTAACGCGCTAGTCGTGTTGAGCTCGACTGCTGAGGACGGGGAGATCGAGGTTCGAATCTCGGTCGGGTGAAGTGGGGGTGGTTTTTCCTAAATGGTTTTCCCCTCTCCCTCCACGCAAATGCGGGTTCACTTCCTCTAAATTCAACCATCCCAATTCCTAATCCATTAGCGTAGTTAGTACTTAAGCGTATAACCCGAACGGATAGTAATACGCGGTGCTAAATATTATTATTATTATTATCACATTAGCATGGATTGAGAATGGAAAAAAGCAAATAAGAAAAATATATTTAGTGAACTCAGCTGAAATTAGAACCCTGTCCTCTTCATTCGTGACAAATTAGACTAGATTAGGTTAATGTCTTAGGCCACGCACTCATCAATGCAGACATATAATTAATATAATATTTTATATATAAATAGTAGATAAGTTAAATTAGTGTAAGTGTTGACTCACATTAATATATAGTTTGGTTCCAATAAGAAGAACTTTTAGAAGATGTCAAAGCCAACATTTGTGATAGGTCACCGTGTTTATCTAACAGCTGTCAAAGTATTTGACACCATCTGTAAATAGCAACTGCAGCGGAACCCATGGCCTGCTATATGAATACATTAAAATAAATCTAGTGGTTCAATGAACTGTCAGATAAACTTATTCCTATGGCGAGCCTACTATAATTTATCACGCCTAAATTGTATACGTAATATATTAATTTTTATTCTCAAACTGTTATAATAATAACTATAATAAACTACTCACTTTGTTGGGGTGGTGGACTAAACGTCAGCATATTTGTTTAGCAGTAGATCGAGTAGCCCCGACCTTATTGACGACGGTATTCAACCACCATGTGCTGTAGTACAGTAGATACCGACTGTGAGAAGAAAACTAGAATCGCTGTTATTTTATCATTGTAACTCACTTGAGAATATTTCTGGTGTTAGTGCCCTTAGAATAATAGATTTAAGGGTGAGTCTATCGGAGAATTAAGGCGCATTGCAGACGTCCTGAAATCCCAAGTTATTTAATAATTGTATTGTTACTTCAAAATATCACATGCGACAATGGAGGTTAAAGGTATAGTAATTAATAAACCTGTCAATAATCTTTCTAGTATTAAAAACTTAAGATTTTATGTTTGATCATTTAAAAGTTAATAAAGGGTGAAAATATATAATTTTTCAGGGATGTTTCCCCAAAATTTCGAGGATTTGAAATCAAAGTAAATATTTATAAACATATATAAGTATTTTTATTTTCAAACAAATAAATAAAATTTTAATAGGGCCCCAAGGGAACATTCTAAGATGATTGTGAATTGTTTTAGTGGTTTTGTTGCTTCAGCGTTGTTAATCACATAAACATTACCGCAGAATTAGGACGTATCCCTTAAATTAAGTGGGGATTTAAGGCTGTATGTAAGGGAACATGAGTTACCCGTGGTTTTTTAATGCTTATGACAAAAACATATTGTAGTCAAAATAAATAAAACATTGCTTAGGTAGATCTATTTGGTAATCTCAACGATTCTTGAATAAATATCATGGTCATTGCATATTAGTTCTCTTTATTTTAAGGTTCTTGTGAAATATCGCTTTATGTCAAGATTTTGGAAAATAAATTAAATATTGCTTCTTAATATATACAAATATATATAAATTATTATTATTATTATTATTATTATTATTATTATTATTATTATTATTATTATTATTATTATTAGCACCGCGTCTTACTATCCGTTCGGGTTATACACACTTACGCTAATGTGTAATGGTAGGGTGATTGTGAGATGAAATGGAGGACCTACAGTTTAACGTGGGATCCGAACCACGGTGGAGGCCTGGCATTCCACACATTCACAAGTTGTTATTAATACACGTCTTGTTAGAGGTGAAGGAAAGGTTTGGCAATCAAATAAATCTGTGCCAGGACTGAGGATCAAACCCCGGATCCCCAGCACAGAAGTCTGACACCTTATCTCTAGACCGCCAGGTCACCCTTATATATATATATATATATATATATATATTGTACATATTAGCCCTATATACCATATATACTATATATTATTTATATATTTATTGTATATTATCTATATCAAGTTTATATATTTATTTATTTTATAAACATACATATATTTTACATAAATATGTATTATAGTTTATCTGTCCACAATTTATGACCTCACAAATTCTAGAATATACCCTATTTTATTGAGCATCATGATATTTGACCACATTTTAACATTTTAAAAAATAGAAAAAATACTGCTCAAACTACGCAGATATTTAAACAAAAAGATGAGATAGCCATTTGTGGAAAATTAAACTAAATATAAGCAATAATAATGAAGCAATGTTCTTTTATTTATTTTTACCAAAATATGTTTTTGACATAAAAGCTTAAACAATACAGACCATAGCTTGATTTCATTTTGATCCCACCTTAAAACAAAACTTCAAAACTTAGGATAGCTCAAGTGCATTAGTTCCTTTTAAATTGTTGGAAAATGTCCCGGGAAGTATTTAAGGACTTTTTTTTATCCACACGGACTTTGTGGCTCTCTATTTAAAAAATGGTCCATTAGTAGTTACCACGTGTTAAGCATCTTTTGACCCTACTTCTGGACCAACTATATTATCTTGAGGCCTCTTCTCTGCAGCTAAACTTCATATATTCCAGAGAACAGCTCATAAACTCAATGTAACTACTTCCTAGATTGCATGTTCGAACGTCGTAAATCACAAGTGACAGCAATAAAAACGCTCAAAAAACACACACACAAAAAGAAAGTAGATGCCTTAGATATCTCTTTATTATTTATGTTTACTATGAAACTACGGTATTAAACTTGTATTTTAAAAACTTAGAAAAATATTTATTTTATGTGCACGCAGCTATAAATATCACAGACGAGCTTAAATGTGTTGGAAAAATATAATGTTGCATTAAGGTGGGATGGAAGGAGAGGTGAGGGAAAGCCAGTGTTTTTGGAATTTATATAGAAAACAATATTTTGGAAAATATATATATATATATTTCTCCATAGCAAACATAGAATTGAATATGCTTCACATGATGTCCTCAAAATTTCTTGAATATCTTTCAAGGGTTTCCTGGAATTTAATGACAACTTTTCTCTTAATTCAAAAGTTTTATCATCTAATGCCTCTACGCTCATAGAAGATATTCAGGAATTGTTGATATCAATCTTAATATATATAATTCTTCTGTACGTGTGTATGTCACTGAACTACTCCTAAACGGTTAGACCTATTTTGATGACATTTTTTGTATGTATTTGAGTGGTTTCACAATTGGACTCGGTAGTTGGCGCTGCAATCGGGTTCTAGGATTTTTTTATTTTCTAGGGAAAATTTTTTTGGGGGGATTTGTTTTGGGGAGGGAGATTTTTTATTTTATTTTTTAGATTTTTCGCATATTAGAATATGTAATCTCAAAATTTCACCCCCCACCACCCTCCTCAATATTTATAATAATGAATACAATATTAATAATTGACCGTTAAAACCCTCAATTATGCCACCCAAACTAAAAGCCAACGTTCGGGCAGGACAACGTCTGTCGGGTCCGCTATTATATGAATAAAATTAAACTCTGTTTGTACTGATGCAATATTTTATTTATTTTAGCCAAAAAAATATTTTGCAATAAAACTGCAAAAATGCTGGTCTTTTCTCGCGTCCCCTTCCAACCCACCTTAAGACGGCTCTTGTATAATGTTTTGTTTTTATTCTTTACACGTCTTACTACCTCAACGGAACATCCGCATTTAGTTAAACTAATTGTATGGGAAGAAAAAGGTTGAATTTATAATAAATGAAACATGTTTGCAATGAGGGAGAGTGGGAAATTACTAAGTGAAAAACTACCCTCGATGCAAGTGAATGGGATTCATACGTCAATCTCCTCGTCACTATTGAATTACACAAGATGATTTTGAAGTGTAGTTCTCGTGGCCACTGTCTCATATTTATGGCGTGTTGGGTGTAAATTAATACTATAAATAGATAACCATCCGGTCTTATTATGGAATGTGTTTTTAATTACACGTATCATAATATAGGAACATTTCAAAGTTGGTTCAGTAAAAATCCGATAAGATGAACCTTAGGAAAAGTCCCAAAAATAGTGTTTTGTATTTACCATTTTTAAACTGAACCCTCCTTAACACTAAATAAAAAATTTTAGGAGGTCCAATACACAACAAATAAGACAGGGCAAAAACAAGGGGGCAATAGGAGAGAGTGCTAGGAGTTCTAAGCTTTGGTTATGTTTCAGTAACATTCAAAGTCCAGAATCCGCTGTTCTCACCTAGTTGCGGGTGTGAATACTGGAGCGGTCTATTTCTTGATATGTAACTAAATGCGATTCATAACTATTGATGATACTTCCTAAATCAAAACAAATAACGAATAACATATATATATTTGATAACATTACCTAGGGCATGGTTGCTTATAATTACGAATAATATTTTGACTGGTTTCAATAGGTATTTATTTATCCATAATATAATGATATGACAAATATAAATATATGACAATATTGAAGAAGCCAAGAATTAGAGACATTTAATAGAATATATAAACAAAAAATGAGAGGAATCTTCGCATGTTTAAAATATTACCTAAATGGCTCAAGAATCGCCGCTACCCTATAAAAATGACAAGAAGTAAATAGGCGTTGACACGCACCAAAAGGTTCTTAAAAAATTAAGTTATACAATACTCAAAAGAGATTAAAAATTTAATAATAACTTCCTAAGTTAATCTGAACTGCACGTTTCCTTAATAATCGAGACATTTACCAAACCCGCAAAGTATTAAAAGAAATCCCAAGATTAAGTAATATAAACAATATCCATAACAGATCATCAATATTAAGTTCTGACATGTTTAAAGAAAAACTTAAGTCCCCAAGTAAATATTAGATTTAATGCCCACAAGTCTGAATATCACAATGTTTAACCGATTTAGTTCCCTTATATCGATACTATCATGATAATCGATCTAACTCGTTTACATCACGAACTAACCAAAAGATCCATCTTTAACGAAGACAATATCGATCATGCAAAAAATATTCTTTAAAGTAAGAAAGTCATTTTTTGTTATCTTGAAGTTTTATAAATTATATTGCCGAAAAAGGAATTTAGAATAATAAAGTTTACATGATTGAAAATCGAGAAATAATAAATTAAGCCTCCTGTTCTTAATTTGTCCAAGCCCAATAGTGATCATACATAGCGCACACACCACTATGCAACGTGTTTCTAAAACATTGCATCAAACTTTGGTAGGATACTCCTTGAGTGAAATTAGATTAATTCTCATAAGCAACCTAGGGTCCATCTTCAATATTAAGGGCGGTATACACCCCTAAAGACAGAGCTAAAAACGACTGTTGTGTGAAATATTATGAAAACTGCTTAGAGTATTACAACGAATCTTTGTATACTACTTATTGAAACCTTGATCATTAATAAACTAAATGTGCTGTTACCGTTACCCACCTCCATCATGTAAAAAGGGGGGGGGGGGGTTGTAAACACATTTTTTCTAAAATAAAATATGTCAGAGTAAGTATTACCAATTTTTACTTAAGATTACAAAACAGGTAATCAAAATTAACAAAAAAGGTGTCTTGGAGAAACTGTCTAGCTTTCCCCGTTTCTGAGATAATCACACAAGTTTGAGATCAGAGCCAAGTGCAAATGCCTGCCAGGTAGGCAGCCAGAATCGCAGTTTTATTTCGCAATGCAGTCGTTTAACCATTTCTACCGGCACGTGTGACTATGTATCACGTACATTTGGTAAACAAGGCTGGTTTGTGTGTTATGATGGAGAAACTCTGATACTTTTCCTTCTTCATAAGCTCCGATGTGTTGCTATTTATTACATTAGTGAGTTATGCTTACACAGTTCATACTTGGGTGGGATTTTATTCATTACATTCACTGGAATTTTGAAAGCTACATTAAGAAATACAAATTGTAGTTATTGCATGTTTTAGTTCCTAGCTTCAAAAGCAGATTCATAGCAAGTGTTCAAAATGGTGGCCCCTAACGTTATTGCAATAATTGAGGCGACGTATCAATGACTGGCGTACTCTTTCGAAAACACGTGGAGTTTCTTGAACCTTATCACATGCAGCAACTATCCTGGCTAAGAAGTCTTCCTCAGATTCAACAGCTGTCTGGTACACCAAAGCTTTGACAAAGCCCCACAGAAAGAAGTCTAAAGGATTTAGGTCAGGAGAGCGTGATGGCCACGCAACAGGCCCACCTCTTCTTATCCATTGGGCAGGAAATGCAGTGTTGAGGTAGTCACGCACAGCTCTTGTGAAATGAGGTGGGGCACCGCCATGTTGTAGCCACATGCGTTGTCTAACGGAGAGCGGTACATTCTCGAGGAACTGTGGCAATGCAAATTTCAGAAATTGGTAGTAGATGTGGCCAGTCAAACGTCGTGGCATTAGGTAAGGGCCAATGAGATGGTTACCCACAATGCCTGCCCAGATGTTGACAGAAAATCTATGCTGGTTGCCCATGATGATAGTTGCATGAGGGTTCACGTCATTCAAAATGTGACTATTTGTACTATTAAAATAGCCGTCTCTGGTGAATGTTGCCTCATCGGAAAACAATATTATAGTGGAGAAATCAGGAACCACTCCGCAATGCTGCAGAGACCAGTCGGAGAATTCATGTCGAGGAGCATAATCTGCTGGCCCCAATGCCTGCACCTTGCGCATGTGGTACGGGTGCAGCAGCTGATCATGCATGACACGCCATACTGTGGAATTGGACACATTCGTTTGATGTGCAATGGCACGTGTGCTTGTTGACGCGTTATCATCCACATAATTCAGTACCTCTTCTTCGATAATTGGAGTGCGAACATTCCTCGGGTGACCAGCTCCCCCTCGTAGCTGAAATGTACCTGTTTCACGAAGTCACTGAGTGACATCGGTGAAGGTCCGGTGATAAGGTTGACGTCGCGCAGGATATATATCGTGGTACAACCGTGCAGCTGCTCTTGCATTTCCTCTAGCTTCACCGTACAGCATGACCATGTCTGTCATTTCTGCGTTTGTGTACTTTGCCATTTGACTAGTAATACGCTCAACATGCAGTGAAGTCGTGTGGACTGATGCAGTCTGCTCGTGGAGGGAGGGGAAGATAGTGATAATAAGAGTGGGGGAAAGGAAGGGGTGAAGCAACACAGCTTTATTGGCTCCCTACCTGGCAGGAATTAACACTTGTCTTTGAAATTAAACATGCATGATTATCTCAGAAACAGGGAAAGCTAGACAGTTTCTCCAAGACACCTTTTTTGTTAATTTTTATTCCTTGTTTTGTAATCTTAAGTAAAAATTGGTAATACTTAATCTGACATATTTTATTGCAGAAAAAAGTGTTACAACCCCCCTTTTTTACATGATGGGGGTGGGTAACGGTAACAGCACATTTAGTTTATTAATGATCAAGGTTTCAATAAGTAGTATACAAAGATTCGTTGTAATACCTAAGCAGTTTTCATAATATTTCACACAACAGTCGTTTTTAGCTCTGTCTTTAGGGGTGTATACCGCCCTTAATATTGAAGATGTACCCTAGGTTGCTTATGAGAATTATTCTAATTTCACCCAAGGAGTATCCTGCCAAAGTTTGATGCAATGTTTTAGAAACACGTTGTATATACGATACGACCCAGAAGACGGAGCGACGGACGAAAAGGGGAGGGGTGGACATCTGGGATATTCGGGAAATATTATGCTCATGAAAGTACAGTTCTGGAACCATCGGAACTGTTCCATAGTGTTCCGTAATAAAGGGGCGAGCAGAACCTCTTCAGCACCGAAGTTTCTAGTCTCTATGTTCTTTGGCCTGTCAGTATCAACAATCGAGGCTCAGTATTGAGTTTAACATGTGTCCGGGGGTTGTGGTCAGCCGCGCAGTTATTAGTTTTCCCATTTGATGCAGCCGGCAGTGCGGTGAGGTAAGTTTCATCACTTTTATGTTGACTCTTTTAGCTAAATGCTACAAAACAAATTGATGGAAGTAGATTTCGTATGCTTGATATTGGTTGGATCCCGAGACTAGATTATAGATACGGTCCTTATATGTGAATGTCTGCAAACTTTACATCATAAGTTTTAAAACAACGCATCAGTAAATAAATTCTAGAAGCTGCGATGATTCATATGGTTAGTTTCAAATATAGAAAGCAAGAATGTATCTGTGGTCATTTAATATGTGAGATAGAACAATTTTTATTTCGGAAAATTTTCAACTTTTTTTTGTTGAAAAAATTTCAGTTATTTAAATGAAACATATGCAATCGAAAAATATCTTATATTTACATTATAAAATGTTTACAATTCAATATAAATAAAAAAAAGCTTAACTGATAAGTTACATCTTCTTCCACCAGTATTCAGTAATCTGAAAATGTATTAGAATTGATCATATTATAACTCTCAATATTTATTTGGATTTAGTATTTGTTAACAAATTGTTTTCCCCCCTCCTTCCCCATTCGTCTCCTAAAACATTATTTGTTGGATTTATTGACAGAGAGTAGCGAGCTCTTGTGTTATCTTGACCAATTTGCATTTAGTCTGTTGCTCTGTCCGGATGTTTGTTCCACGATATCGGCCTAATGCGTGGGTTATTTTAACAACATTTGGTAGAATCATTTTTTTAACATAGCTCAAACAATGTATGAAAATTGGTTTAAAATGTGGGTTTTATTTCCTGTTTCAATATGGTGGCTGTTCAAAAGTTTTTTTATAATATCTAATATAAAGTGATTTGAATTTAAAATGCTAAGAAGTTGATTGTGTATCCAAGGAGTTTTTTGTTTTTAATTTTCTACATTTATGGCAGATTAACGTCTTAAACTGAGTGAACAGTGTTTATTTTATATTGAATATGGTATTAATATGTTTTACGTCTTATATGAAAAAAAAAAACATATATATATATATAAACTTCAAATTCTAGGAAAACTTATGAAAGATATTTAAACTTTAATTTCAATTAGAAAACTTAAAATTGTATTAATGGTTAGAACATGCAGGTGTAATGTACTAAATAACCTATTAACACGTACACTTAAAATACCATATACATGATTGACACTATAAATACAAGAATTAATAAATTATAATAATGTGTGGCAGATATAAACTCACGGTGAAATTATTTTGCTGGAAACACCTAAACTTGAGGAAAGTGCCCCAGATGACCGTTCAAACACTTCCTGGAGGTTCAACATCAGAATATCTTATGTGGCCTGAGTTGGATGTAATTACTAGAAGTTGATTCCCTGGTTCGTCCTCAGCGGCCGTCTCCAATCACTAGTGGGCTCTCTGCTCAATTCTGCAAACTCACCCTCCCTTTCTCTTATGAATGTCCCTTTCCTAATACGTCAGTGCATTTAGTATAAAACAGCCATCCCTCGCTTCACATTTTGTATTCTATTGTAACGATTTGTCGGAAGGACAGCCTGGACGTGAACCATGATCATCGAATCAAGCAAATGGTGATCACGATGTGTGAGGCGTTGGTCTCTCCTCCTCGCCGCATACGTAGCAACGGCTGTCACTATGAGTATTTGGATTAGTAATCTTTGTTAGGGCCGTCGTGCTCTATGTCCATAAGACATAGTTTTGTATGTTAGAGTTTCTGACTTGTTTTTATATGGCCAAAAGGCATAGTTTTGAGTAATAGAGATCTTACTTTATGTTTTTATTTTCCATACGACATAGTTTTGTATGTCAGAGATACTGACTTGATTTTTGTGCCCGTAAGACAAAGTTTTAAATGTTAGAGTTTTGCTCTATTTATTTATGTCTATAATACATAAATACCTGGGGATACCCAGATGTCCTATATTGTATGGCCATGCTTCAGATAACTTAATGTTTAAGACCATTAAATGGTGGAAATCAGGTTATCTATCGCTTTGTTCCATGACCTAGTTGGGTCTTTGACTGAAACCAGTCTCTTATATTTCTAATGTGCATTAAGCATTCTTGTATTTTTACAAGTCAAAAGGACTTCGAATCTCAACATATTAAATATTTCCTTATAAAAAGGACTCTGAATATTAAATTGTAATATCAAGCCGAAAAAGAATTTAAATGTACAAAGACCGAAACTTAATTTAGAGCTTACATTTGTTTGGGGAACACGTAGACGTGCCCAAAATAGATATCTGCCAGGAGTGACTTGTCCTTCGACCTCCTGGCAGTATTTATTCGATATAATTTGCTCAGATAGGGGGGAAGTAAGGGTTACACACACAAGTTACATACAAAGAGGGAAAAGAGAGGATAAGGGGTAGTAGGGGATGGGGAACATGCAACGAGAAGATCCTGGAAAGCTCCAGAACAGTGTTATTGGTACGTGCAATCCATCTAGTGCCGGAAACATCGTACTTCACTCTTCCCGGTGGACTTAGCGAACACACGATGTTGACATGCCTAATTGCCTCGCGCTTTCAGTCTAAACAACAAGTTCGCGTTATCCGGTTGTGTGGCGTGGGAGATAGTCAACTTGGGACGTACACAGTGGAATGGAGCATGGTGAAGTAAGAACATTATACTATTTTAGTTGTGGTGGGATATGACTAGAAATGATTTAGTGTCCAGTTTTTGAAATTCAACGTTGTAGCTCATGAAAATACGCTACATAGTAACGATGAGAACATGGAAGGAGTAAGTTCTACTGTTCAAAAACAATAAACTGTATAACAACAGAAGACTTGAGGAGTGAGGTTACTGTTCACAAACTGCAGTAAGGCTTATTTACGATAATATCATGATTTACTAAATATGTTTTTCTTTTGAATGGAAGGAACGAGATATTCCATTCACACTACTATTAGTGTACATATGTAATAGACTGTGAACCATCCTAGCAAGCAATACCACATTAGGATGTCCAAAATACAATACAAGGGGGGCAGAAAAAGAGGCAATAAGAGTAAGTGGCTGGAGTTCTTGTTTTGAATGCCTGAGAATTGACATACGAAACTCAGAACACGCAACTCACACTAGTTGCGGGAATAGTTAGTTGACGGTCGTCTTCAAACAAATTTAAAGTGTAAGAATCCATAAAAAAAAATGAAAACACATATAACATAACCTAAGGGTATGGTTACAAATCCAAACATTAAAGACACTTGGAATCGTTTTGTTGATATTTATTGAAAGCTATCATAAGTAAATATATTAGTAACTATATATATAGATATTTTGAAAAATATATAACAATATATAGGAATATTAAACATATATAAAGATAGCTGAGCTGGCAAATGAAAAAGAGTTCTATATGATCATATAGGATCATAGATGCAAAACAAAAGTCAAGATAGAATGTCAAAAATAAACTCGAAATTTTTATGTAGAATAGAACAATAATAATTAACTATTTCCTATACACATGGAACTAACTAAGTTATGTGATTCTCGTAAAGAAATATTGCCCATTATAAATCTACCTTCACAATTCATATGTAAATATCTTTAAATTTACCTCAACATTCCTAAATCTACAATACATATTTCCACATACGGTACACTAAAACCTTTAAATAAATTTGACAACCAAGATCAATTAACACTACCATGAAAAATATTTAAATTTATGTGAAAACTGTTTCAACATATTCATAAAAGACTAAATCAAAGTATGTTACAGAGAATAGACAACTAATATTAGTCATCATGCTAAATTTTGTCTGTTTCATAATTATCAAAGTTATGTCTTCACAATTAATCGATACCCAATCAAAACAACTTAGAACTATCGATATCCAATAAAACAATTTAGAGCAATCAATATCTATCAAAATAATCGACTTAAAGTCCAACATCGACTTAAGTTATATCTGTATCATAAATTATCATTCCTGAAATAATACAACTTGCCGAAAAAGTAATTTTGAAAAGTTTAAAAATACACAAAAAGGTTTAAAGAATTATTTAGCCGAAATAGAATTTTGTTCTTACAGTTTGATAGGCTGAAGCCTTAGATTCTTATTCCTCCATTCAAGCTAAGTCCAAGAGTGCCAACAAGTAGCCCCGCCGGCACTATATATACAAAAACCCAGAGAACATAGGAGAATAGGACCACAAGGTGGGGGAAAACATATGGATAACAAAGGGGAGGGGCGCGCGGGGCAACAATAACGTCTAAAAAACACTCCAAACAACTGGAATATTCGAGAACAACCTCTCTTCACGGTTTAAGATCTTTGGACTGTCTTTGGTAAATGGCGCTCTCTAGTGGGCGCGGTTCGAAACTTGACGGCAGCGGTCAGTCAATGTCGTACCGTGATTACGTTCGCTTGTGTTGATGTTTTCCTCTTCAGCTCGTAGTCCAAGGCGCAGGGACGGTGAAACAGGTTAAGTTGAATTTCTCTTAGACTTGACTTTTCTCGGCTTGTAGCCAAATGCTACAACTGTAAGTGCCGCCTATCCCATTCAGTCTCTTTAACTGCTTAGTATAACGCAAGCCACCACTGCGAAAAATGTACCGCAAGAATATTTATAAAATTTACCATTGAAAAATTACCATAAAAAGTTCAACTATAGCTGTTCTCAGGGATGCCCTTCAAATAATGTAATTTTAAGATAACAAACTCATAATTTTCATTATACTGTTGCTCTCAAAAGTAGGTGTTTTATTTTTATTCAACCCTAGCTACCCACAACATTGCTTTTAAAAACTGTCTCATTCCTTTGTCACGCAATATTTAAGGTGCTAATGACCTAATTATGTCGACACACTTAAAAACGCAAATACTAAAGGCAGTAAAATAAATAAAAACAAAGCCAAACAAACCATTTATAGCTTAAAGGTCTGGCAAGCCTCTAAATAAATCAACAAACCTTTTACAAGACCAGTTTGTCATTCTAAACAATTATTGTCTGTGTTATTCTTGTACAATAAACAAAGTACCTCACTGTTTTAAGTTTGTTTTTAGTAAAAATATTATTTCTTGTATTGTTTTATTTTGATGAAGGATCTTTAAATGTTTTTCTCGGTCGTATGTTGGCATTACGAGAGTGCTCGGTATTTTCAAGGAAAGAGGTCGCTCACAATAAAATGTTTATCCTTTCTTGTCCCACAACATTGTTTTACACGAAACTTTCACATTGTTTGCACAGTCTCCCCTTTTTTCTATCCTTTTTGTCAAGTCTTTTAATACTTTTTCTAAGTACGTCATCCTTAAAAAGCAAATGTTTTGATAAAAGTAAAACAAGGAATTGTTTTACTCCCATGAATGTTGAGCTACCTACATCGGTGTGCACGGGAACTAAATAGAAGAGTGTATAGTCTGGTTTGCTTGTAACCGGGAGGTCAGGGTTCTACCCCCTTGGAGAAAGTCACTAACGACGTTGTCTTCTTGGTAAACTCGGAAATACTTTGTGAAGCTGATTGCATCATAGCTGGACTCACCTAAGCACTCCAAGCACTATCACACATACAGGCCAATGAACGAAACAGAAATAGAGTGAAGAAAATTATTAGTTTGTCATGCGAGGGCTCTATATTACTTGTTGATAACACTTACATTCGTACACTGACGATTTAGCACGCTCAATATACTATCTGAAACCGGACAAAATTGTCTTGCCTTTAAAATTATATTTTTCTTGTTGCCTATGTAGCCACCTCCTCAATTCCACAACGAATTAAGGCCGGTGTACAACAACAAAAACGATACCATTAGCAGAAAATTCAAAAGATATAAAAAAATATATATATTTCAGAGGAGCCGATAGGACTAACATCAAACAAATGGACCGTACACTGATCCATTTGAGTTTTGTCTCCGCGAACCCGCTCTACAAATATTTATTATTAGAAACAATTCAAATATTTGCCATTATATAAAAAAACTTCCCATCATTAGATGAAACTAGGGTATGAAAGTGACAAAAAGAATAGGTAACAGTATAAGGTATTTTATTTATATATAAAAGTTAGATATTATAAATATGATACAGAAGGATATATATACATATGTGAACGTTATATAATAAACTCATAATAATATGAATCATCCATGATCGTCTCAATCATCAATAGTTCAAGTCGTAAAAAAGACAAATGTAAACATTCTAAGTATTAACAACTTCAGCAAAAGACTAAATCTAACAAGTGAGCTGAAAGCTCTAAGTCAACAAAGTTTACGTTGCGAAATGACAACGCTCTGCATCAATCTAGCAGTGATTCTATTATCTAATTCAAGTCGTAAAATGACAAATGTAAACATTTAAGGCATCTAACAAGTGAGCTCTAAGTCAATAATGTTTACGTTGCGAAATGACAACTCTTTACATCGGTCTAGCAGTAACTCTATTATCTCTTACTCACAATTATCAAAAACAAACACGTAGAGTAAAGAACCAAATCAATATTTTAAGATACAAAATACCTTTTTCTCAGTTGTACAGACTATAATCTTGTCTTTAAATAAAAGGTTAGCTTTCCAACAATATTTATAGATATTGACAAAAACCCAAAAGGGGATTTTTAGCCTACATTCTACAAAGGAACATTAATTCCCGCAAAATTATTCTAAGTAGATTTAAATTTTCTTAAGCCAAACAGGCTGTAAATTTAACCATAAAAAATTTGACATTTCCATGATATTACCAAATGTTACTAGACACAACCCGGAAGGGGCCTCCGTGTCTACAAGACAACAACAATAATGCTATGTTTCTATTTGAAAGATTGGACTTGTTCATTAAATTTCAAATGTTAGCCAAAAGGGAATTTTGATACACAATTGCCGAAAGAGAATTTTATACCTTTAGTATTCATCCTGAACACCAACGTGTTCCTGGAGGAAGTCCAGACAAGAGTAATTATGCATCTATTCTACACCAGTATTTATGCTAATATTTTAGCTCAGAGAGGGGGAAGAGGGGAAACGCCAAAACAAAGGAGAAACACAACACATGACATAAGAGGGACGGAACATCTAGACGCGAGAGGACGGTTCGAGAAGCGTGGTGGAGCTTGGAGAATGATCCAGACTAACAGTTTCTATCGCTCACTGACGTCTTGGGCATCATACGTCACACTATTTTTCCCATGACACCTTGCGCCGACTTGAACTCCGTGCTTCATTCAGTCAGTCTTAGCACAAAGTTTATAGTGGAGTGTAGTTCGGGAGGCCGGCTCGGGAGACGTGATAACAACAACATAGGGCAATGGGGCATGGTAAGTCCACTTTTGTATTATTTCACCAGTGCTTCGTTGATGTTTTAATCTTTTCTTGTAGTGGTTATTTCAATAAACGCTACCAATATTATAAATAAACATATGCTTTCACAAACATTTTTAAGATACATTCTGATGAGAAGATTCCTACAGACTTTTTTTGGGAATAAACCAAATAGCCTAAAAAATAGACGATTTAAAAAATATGAGTTTACAAAAAAACTTAAAGATAAAAATGTTTTGTTTAAAAGTAGTCAACGTTATTAAGTGTGTCGGCTACTTTAAGGGAAATATTTTCCTACTGCGTTATTTTTTGAGAGAATGACAGAAGATGAAAAACTATTAAGATAATCTTCTATGTCTGCTATGACTAGGAATTGAAAATTTCCTTTTAGTTTCGAATTGGAAAATGTTAGTGAAACATTCAACCACCAAGCGCTGTAGTTGACTAGTGATCATTAGAAGAGAAATGGAATATCTGTTGTTGCTTTATTTTAACTTATTTGATAATATTTACATCCGACATTTTAGCTCAGTCAGTAGTGTGTCTGTCTGATAAGCCAATAGTCCTTGGTTCGGTTCCCGGCATGGTCAAAATATTATAATTTGAGAAATGTGGGTTTCTTCTTTCACAGTGATTAATTAACGGATGGGGGCTAGATGTTGTGTCTATTCTAGATCTAAGTTAGTTTGTAAGTCTTGTGCTGCAGTATAATCAAGCGGTTAAGAAAGTGTACGTTAAGTACTGTACCTTGAATAAATGAAAAATAAAGTTTATGATTTTAAAGTGATAAGGAGAAAATGGACTTCTTTATCTCTAATGCATTTTTATTTTTTTAAATAACTGGGGATTTTCACAGAAAGAATAATCAACTAAGTAGATTTTTCCAAAAATTTCCCATCTGTCTTACATATAAAGTAGAGACCCTGATAAAAATTGTTTTATTAATTTGGAGTAGGTTATAATGTGTTTCTAATTCTTTACTTTGATCTTAGACCAGCGATTCTTGGCGTGAAACGAAGTCGACTATGAGCTCATTTCATTTTGTCATGATTATTTTTAAAACTATTAAACTCAATTTATAAAATTGATTAAATATCTAATCTATTATGTTTGTTAATTACGGCTATAGCTGTATCTAAATGGAATATTCTTTTTATTGAAAAATGACACCTGGACACAGGAATTGAACCCGGGACCTTTGACGTACTAAGTCATTTCCAGGTGTCGTTTTGCTATTTAAAGAATGTAAATTTATAGAGATTTAATTATATAAGTACATGTTTATAACTTTATTCTCCATTTAAGAGTGAACCATATTTTAAAATAAAGATAAACACACTTGTTAAATAACGCAGGATGTCTGGACGTCTTCAACGCACAACACAGCTCTAGTAAGCTCCTGAGTAACTATTGTTTTAAATATACGTACAAAGAAACTAAACAAGTTATACAAATGTTTTAATATTATTTTTTTATCGTGTGTGTACAAAACAAAGTTCTGGTGGTTGAAACATGCTCCAAACATTTCTTCCTAAACTTCTCTTGTTCGTCTATTTCTACCCCGTGTTTTAATGTGCCCCTGGGGGCGATAGTTCCCGCACGGCTCGAGCCTGAGATAAATCTGCCACAAGAAAGGGAGGAGGGAGGACTGTCTTGCTCCCCCCACCGCCCTATCCACCAACCCCTAACATAGCTCATAAGGTGACCCTCTTCATTAATGACCCGCTATCGTCCAGGGAAGGTATTAATGAATTCCTAAAAGTTTCGTGAGCGACATTTCGATCGTTCAGAGGTGTCACGTGAATGTAATCCATCAAGAAGAATGAGAGGAATTTGATTGCGACTAGGATCCATTGCTCTAGAGACTTGAACTTGATGAGATTTTCGATCAATAGAGGGCAGACCTCATCCGCGTTGAGCGTCAAACGATAACTTATTTTGTGTCCAAACCATTTTGCAATCAAGATTTTAATTACTGTAGGTATTAGGAGGGTGTAGCTCAGGGAAAATATACCTGAGTTTGAGGGAAGGGAGAGGGAAAAAAACACTCAGTAATAAAAATAATCAGTACAACCAGGCAGGACTCAAACCATGACCTCTCTGTCACCGGCATAACAGACTAGACAAGCTTGAGGTTCAATGATGAAACCTCTTCAAAGAGATCTTAGTTCTCATCCCATCTATGAAATTTTTTTATTTATTTGTGTGTGCAGTTGAAATGGGTGAGATTTATAAGGGCTTCAGAGATCACAGTAATTGCTAACAAACAAACAAATAAATGTATTTTGCTGCGATCTTTGAATAACAAAAAATCTAATTCCAAGGAGATATATAGAATTTCCGTATATTCCATGTCAAACTAGAGCAGATGTCAACAATCTTTTTCAGGCGTCGATCATTCATCAAAGGTATCACGATTATCCTTCATTTCTCAGTTCTACTTTAAACTCTTTTACTTTCTCTTTATCTTACAGGTAGAGAAAGTATGGTGATCGTCAAAAAAATCGAACTCGAGATTTTGATGAATTTTGACGTTTCATGACTTCCTGAATCCGAAAAAGTTGTTTTTGAATTTCCGTCTGTCTGTCTGTCTGTCTGTACCTCCAACTAGAGCCTAAACTATTTTACCGATTGAGCTGAAACTTGATATCTAGGTTTTTCATAGGGTTGCCCCGAGGGGTTTTTGGAATTGGATATCTACCCCTAAAATTAAGGGTAGTTTACTGAAGGGAAAAAAGAGAAAAAGTTGATTTTCTCAAAATCGGCTCAAACGATTTTGATTAAATTTCATTTATGAACATTAATAAATATTACAAATAAAATGGCTACTCTCAAAATTTCGGCAAAATGGCTTTAAGGGCTCCGGTCTGAAGCGTAAATTAACATTTTTTATAATAGCTCCAAAACTGTTTGAGATATGAAATTACTTAGCATTACAAATATGTATATAAATTTATAATACAAATATTTTATTCGAAACATATTTTTATAAAATCAATAATTTTCAATCTATACGCAATTATATATATATTTTTAGCTTTTTGGACATTAAAGCTCAAGTATTGCGATCGTAAAAAAAACTAACCTGAAATGTTGATGGATGTCGACGTCTCATGACCCCCCGAACCCTAAAAAATAGTCTTTGCAATGCCGTCTGTCTGTGTGTCTATAAAAACTTAAAATTAAGGGTAGTTTACTGAAGGGCGAAAAGAGAAAAATTTTGTTTTCTCAAAATCTGCTCAAACGATTTTGATTAAAATTTGTATCTAGGCGTTGATTAAGATTATAAATAAACTGGCTATTTTCATTTTCCTATGAAAATGATTTTTAGGGTACATTACAGAAGCGTTAATTTCCGTATCTCCACAACTATTGGAGAAACTAAACAACTTATCATTGCAAAATTGTAGGACTATTAGAAATAAAAAACTTTTATTTGACATATATTTTTATAAAAGCAACAGTTTCTGAGATATTTGCAAATATATTAATACAATTTTGTGAGCTTTAGTTGTAAACATATACTACTTAAGTCTTAACGCAATAATTCTCCAATGCCATAGAGTAATTAAATATAAGTATCTAAAAAAGTATGGTACTTTTCCTTAAAGCTCTTAGGAGAAATGTTTGCATAGCAATGATCTATCTCCATTTTAGACTCAATAGTCAATATTTACATTTTTTATTGGTCAAAATGTATAAATGAATAATTAAATATCAATGCAATGACTTGTAGATCTGCAACACCTTATAAAATGTTAAAACTTTAACCAGAAATCGAAATTTTAATACGAAGTGTTGACCCTTGTGGAAGACATTAAACTGTTTGAAATGCTCTTAGGTGGACAAAGATGCGCCTCTTTTCTCATTGATTCTATATCATTGTATATTATTTTATGCGTGTTCTTATGTGGAGTGGTGATGATACAATGTACATTATTCCGTTCAGAAATCTTGGAGTTTATAGAAAGAGAGAGAAAGTCTGTGCGGTGCGCCGTACCATTTATTTTTAATACATCCTGTATTTATTAATTAAATTCAATATTCCCTTCAATACTTATGTCACCGCCTTCATAGAAAAAAAATAAAATGTACACTCCGTTTACCATGTAAGGTAGCAGTCTCACCTTGACGGATTACTCTATGGCCCTATCTTATAAGCTTTATCATAGTGGAATTATGGAAGGTGAGCTTGCCTTTTCATGACAATGCAGTTTTTTTTACGTGATAGACTTAAATTGCTACAGGATCGACCTGTTTCCAACCCCCTTATAAAAAGAATAAATTTATTTATTAAAAAGTTATCATACGTCATAATTATCTATTTTTGATCAGAATAAAAGTAAAACATTAAGTTTCAAACTAAATATTTTAACACATAAATTTGTTTAAAAAAAACTTTGTATCTTTATTACTTATTAAAAAATTGTCCGTCTGTTTCATAAGAGCTCAGGAACCACTTAAATGATTTCGATGCTTTTTTTTACTTTCTCTTGACATCTAGGAAAAATAAATGGTACGGCACACCGCACAGACTTTCTCTCTCTTTCTATAAACTCGTAAGATTTCTGAACGGAATAATGTACATTGTATCATCACCACTCCACATAAGAACACGCATAAAATAATATACAATGATATAGAATCAATGAGAAAAGAGGCGCATCTTTGTCCACCTAAGAACATTTCAAACAGTTTAATGTCTTCCACAAGGGTCAACACTTCGTATTAAAATTTCGATTTCTGGTTAAAATTTTAACATTTTAAAAGATGTTGCAGATCTTCAAGTCATCGCATTGATATTTAATTATTCATTTATACATTTTGACCAATAAAAAATGTAAATATTGACTATTGAGTCTAAAATGGAGATAGATCATTGCTATGCAAACATTTCTCCTAAGAGATTTAAGGAAAAATAACATACTTTTTTTAGATACTTACTTATATTTAATTACTCTATGGCATTGGAGTATTATTGCGTTAAGACTTAAGTAGTATATGTTTACAACTAAAGCTCACAAAATTGTATTAATATATTTGCAAATATCTCAGAAACTGCTGCTTTTATAAAAATATATGTCAAATAAAAGTTTTTTATTTCTAATAGTCCTACAATTTTGCAATGATAAGTTGTTTAGTTTCTCCAATAGTTGTGGAGATACGGAAATTAACGCTTCTGTAATGTACCATAAAAATCATTTTCATAGGAAAATGAAAATAGCCAGTTTATTTATAATCTTAATCAACGCCTAGATACGAATTTTAATCAAAATCGTTTAAGCAGATTTTGAGAAAACCAAATTTTTCTCTTTTCGTCCTTCAGTAAACTACCCTTAATTTTAAGTTTTTATAGACACACAGACAGACGGCATTGCAAAGACTAATTTTTAGGGTTCGGGGGGTCATGAGACGTCGACATCCATCAACATTTCAGGTTAGTTTTTTTTTTTACGGTCGCAATACTTAAACTTTAATGTCCAAAAAGTTAAAAAAATTCATATAATTGCGTATATATTGAAAGTTATTGATTTTTTAAAAATATGTTTCGGATAAAATATCTGTATTATAAATATATTTACATATTTGTAATGCTAAGTAATTTCATATCTCAAATAGTTTCGGAGCTATTTAAAAAAATGTTAATTTACGCATCAGACCGGAGCCCTTAAAGCCATTTTGCCGAAATATTGAGGGTAGCCATTTTGTTTGGAATATTTATTAATGTTTATAAATGAAATTTAATCAAAATCGTTGCAGCCGATTTTGAGAAAATCGACTTTTTCTCTTTTTGCCATTCAGTAAACTACCCTTAGTTTTAAGTTTTAATAGACACACAGACAGACGGCATTGCAAAGACTATTTTTAAGGGTTCGGGGGGTCATGAGACGTCGACATCCATCAACATTTCAGGTTAGTTTTTCTTACGGTCGCAATACTTAAGCATTAATGCCCAAAAAGTTAAAAATATATATATAATTGCGTATATATTGAAAGTTATTGATTTTATAAAAATATGTTTCGAATAAAATATTTGTATTATAAATATATATACATATTTGTAATGCTAAGTAATTTCATATCTCAAATAGTTTCGGAGCTATTATAAAAAATGTTAATTTACGCATCAGACCGGAGCCCTTAAAACGATTTTGCCGAAATATTGAGAGTAGCCATTTTGTTTGGAATATTTATTTATGTTCATAAATGAAATTTAATCAAAATCGTTAGAGCCGATTTTGAGAAAATCGACTTTTTCTCTTTTTGCCCTTCAGTAAACTACCCTTAATTTTAAGTTTTAATAGACACACAGACAGACGGCATTGCAAAGACTATTTTTAAGGGTTCGGGGGGTCATGAGACGTCGACATCCATCAAGATTTCAGGTTAGTTTTTCTTACGGTCGCAATACTTAAGCTTTAATGCCCAAAAAGTTAAAAATATATATATAATTGCGTATATATTGAAAGTTATTGATTTTATAAAAATATGTTTCGAATAAAATATTTGTATTATAAATATATATACATATTTGTAATGCTAAGTAATTTCATATCTCAAATAGTTTCGGAGCTATTATAAAAAATGTTAATTTACGCATCAGACCGGAGCCCTTAAAACGATTTTGCCGAAATATTGAGAGTAGCCATTTTGTTTGGAATATTTATTTATGTTCATAAATGAAATTTAATCAAAATCGTTAGAGCCGATTTTGAGAAAATCAACTTTTTCTCTTTTTTCCCTTCAGTAAACTACCCTTAATTTTAGGGGTAGATATCCAATTCCAAAAACCCCTCGGGGCAACCCTATGAAAACCCTAGATATCAAGTTTCAGCTCAATCGGTAAAATAGTTTAGGCTCTAGTTGGAGGTACAGACAGACAGACAGACAGACAGACAGACAGACGGAAATTAAAAAACCACTTTTTCGGATTCAGGAAGTCATGAAACGTCAAAATTCATCAAAATCTCGAGTTCGATTTTTTTGACGATCACAATACTTTCTCTACCTGTAAGATAGAGAGAAAGTAAAAAGTATTGTGATCGTAAAAAAAATCCAACTGAGATTTTGATAAATGTCGACGTTTAATGACCTCTTGAAACCAAAAATTTGCTACCGCAATGTTGTATGTCCGTTTGTCGGTCTGTCTATCTGTCTATCTGTCCATCTCGTCTGTCTCTATGACTGTACCTCGAAATATAGCCGAAACTATTTTGCCAATTGGGCTAAAACCTGGTATATAGTGCTTTCATAAGGTTCACCCGAGGGATTTTTGGAATTACATGTCTAAAACTAAATTTAAGGGTAGTTTACTGAAAAGCGAAAAGAGAAAAAATAATTTTCTCAAAATTCGCTCTGATGATTTTGATTAAATTTAATATCTAGACACTGTTTATTATTATAAACAAGATGGCAGCTCTCATTATCTCATGAAAATTACTTTGAAAGTATTTTACACGGAAGAGATTTTCCAATTTTCATCATTTCTCCGCAACCATTTGAGATACGAAATATCTTATCACTGTAAATTTGTAGTACTATTAAAAATAAAACGCTTTTAATATATTTTTATAAAACCAATAGTTTCAGAGCTATAAGCAAATATCAATTCTTTTTTATTAAGGTCGTTGAGAATGAATTTGATTCTTATGCCCTTTGATCGACAAATATATTTATATTCTCTCATTTTTCTGTAAGAGTTTTCCTAGTTGCTAATACCATAGAGTAACAGTGTATATTATTCCATTTATGATTTTTGTTGGAGTGTTTCTACAACAATGTAAATACATACTATTTCGCTTTACGAATATTAAGAGTTTTTATTAAATGTTTTTTCAAGATAAATGTGGGAGAAAGTCTGTGCTCACGTCACTAACAAACCATGTGACACTTTATTTAGATTGTGCGCTGAAGATAACTGCGCAGACGCTTACTTACAATGAGGTTACTTTATATAATCCATGTAAAATTTAGAGCTTCCAGTGCCGAAATCAAGGTTTTCTGTTGAGTAGCCCCCCCGGAATAATGAAGGGCGATTTCCTCAACCAGGTGTATAGCGTTCACCAGAATATAACAGTGTGTTATTATTTTAGAATGCGGCTTCATGTCATCAACAGTCCAACTCATTTGAAAATTTACGTACCGTGAATGAAGTAGCTCACGCATCCTAGTATCTAGTTTGCAAAGCACTGGGATTCTTACTAGTGGATGACTCACACTGGATAGGTACTTTATAAAAAAAAACGCTTTTTGTAGCTCTTCTTACTCACTCAGATATTTGCTCTCAATAATATTAATATTTATAACGTGATAGATTCTCTCCCACATTGTCTCAACCATGTCGGATGGTATTAGACATAGAATAAAAACATATTAATCGGTAGAAATTCTGGACTTCAATTAAAAAATTTTTATTCCAGGTCATACCAAACAAACTAAATTGTTAGGTATTCCCGGGCAAGCCCGTGAAGGACTTGACTCTTCTTCTACCAAACAATTCGTACGGATCTATATTTATCAAGCCTATTTGAGAGATAAAACATACAACCGATCAATTCTATTTCAAACTTTGGATATAAACAAGAATTTATTGAACACAGAACAACATAATATCTCAGACATAAAAGTAATATAGAGTAGTCAGATTCTGTAGAAAAAGTGTTCTTTTAAGATGCACCCAGAGGTAAAGGAAATACCTTCATAAGTATTTATTTATTTATGCCCATGCCAAGGTTTCAGGAATGTGTTTCCATTGCAGTGGCTTTATTGGGGGTAGCTGCTACTTTGTTAAAAGAGGGGCCTTTGACTTTTTAAAATAACCAAATTGCCGTCTGCAGCATATTGAAGCAAAATTTCACATAAAAATTACTGCAAGAACTATATATTCTATATAATGAGAGTATAATGTCACAAAAGACTCAATTTAAGATCTAGATAGAACACTGAGAGATGTCAGACGCAACAATGTGCTCATAGGGCCTCACCATATTGTGCTCGGGAGATTTCAAGCAAACTTTACCGATAATTACAAGAACCATTAGAGCTGACAAGTTCATCGCCTACCTGAAAGATCCTACACAAACCCAGACGTGAAACTTTCTCCGTCCTGTGTCAACCAACATGAGAATCCACCATTTCAAATACAATAACTAGACTTATTTGTCGATATATTGCTGAAACCCGACAATGGAATCTTTGCAGATCATGAAAGTAAGATATCCTTGAATAACTCCAAGATATGCGCCGCAGTCAGGGATATCCAGGAATTAGTCCATTTTATCCATCCCGATGTACGCATTCTGTAAAACATGCCTCTTTCCTGGTTCCAGGAGCAAGATATTCTAGCTCCAATAATGAAACGGCTAGTAAAATTAATTACTATATTTTAGACTATGTATATGCTTCATCCTGTACTTACATACCCATAGGCCCTACTCCGTCTAATTTTTTTTCAATACCTTTAATGCATTCGGTTTAACCATTCACGTTATTCCATTAAAATTTAAGCAACCATCATTTTGATGCGTAATTATAGCCCACCTAAGCTCTGTAGTGAGACATGCTTACAGGTAAACAATCTGCAAAGCTTGATCATAGAGACAATCACTGTCATGATAGGTTGCATTACGGCAAATGGGTCGTGATACCAAGTCTATCCATGATTCTATTGCATGCCATTTCCTATCAATATTGGCTATGCGATGACTATCATAAGGCGCAAGGGCAAACCCTGAAGGTGGCAAGCGTTGATCTCAACGGCAACTATTTCTAACATGGACAACTAAATGTGGTGTGACCCCGTGAAATATCTGGTGGTAACATGTAACTGTTTGCTCTTGATGATAAAACCACTAATGTCGTTTACTAAGAGGCCTTGCCTTAAATTTTGTTACTTTATTTCCTTCGATTAATATAAGTATTCTGTATGTTTGATCTTAAAATAGAAATAATTATACTACATTATTTTTATTCTGGAGATACATATTTTATCAACTCCAAAATTTTCACCACGGTAATCTCTATTTAATAATTTGCGTGATTTCATCTCTGTACGGGAAATTTAAAACTCCAACATTATAAACGTTATTGGTTTAGTGAACATGTTTTTAAAATTGACACTAACGCAAGCGAGGTTGCGTGCAAAAGCTAGTTAAAAATAAATAATTACGCATCTGAGGCCTATACAATATTTAGAAGCCTTTTATTTATGTTTTATACAATGTGTTTATTAAATGCCCACTTCTTAAGGACAAAGTTATAGAAACAAATTAATTGTATACAATATTAACATAGGACAAACTACATTGTGATAATCCCCATCATCATAGCAAGGAATATTAATATTTGGGGGATTATAAGACTTAATTTAAATACTAAATTTTCTTTGTTATTACCTGGTGTTGAACCAAAATATCCTATTCCTAAATTGAATTCGTTGGCCAAAGATTACGATACAGGCTGTACAATGTACATCTCCGGGAAAAAAGTCTGCCTATTTGAAGGGACATATCCTCACAATGTAATATTTATAATGAGAATGTAAATTCCGAAGATTCAAACCATCACAACTATTCGGCGAAAATTAATTTATTGTGATCCTATTAAAAATTAAATTTGTTTATTTGAGTAAGGTTCTATCTAAAATTCCCGTCATTTTCATTCATCTCAAAACTGTAATAAACATCGTTAAAAATGATCTAATTCTACTTTTTTATATATCTATTTAAGGTCATCGAACTTTAAATAGTAAGATTTATATTGATTTAAGGTCATCTTTATCCTCCATTTTGACCTCAGCTATATTTTGGTATAGAGAATCACTTTTTAAATCATGCTGATTTTCTGAACTATTGTGACGCGTTTCAGCTCTCCGGTAGGTGTCTCCCTAAAACAGGGGCTCTTAAATCATATGCACCATGGCTTTAAGTGATTGCCTATCCAACTGATGACTGACACCGGCCCAATGCATCTCATTTACATCTACTCTGCTCCCTCTCAACTACCGGATTGACCGTGCCACGGGGGATAATATGGATGCGTTTCTACGGGGTACCGTTCTTGTTTTAACTGGTGATGACTTCAACATAAGGCTCCTTTTAAGGGGCTCCAGGTCTATATGCGTTGATGAAGTTTTGTGCTTTGACATCATAGGGCAAAAGAGCCTGTTGGTATACAATCCTCAAAACACACACCCACTTTCTCTACAACCCCAATTCCATTATTCATCCGGAATTCCTAGACTTCGTTCCATCAGAGGGATCAGAGGTTATTGATTCTAGCTGTGATAGACTTAGATCACTATCCAGTTCTTGTAAACCTGGGGCACAAATTGTCCATCACAAACCCTCTCCCGAAACCTGAACTGAGGCGCACTGACTGGGATATATTCAAGTATATGTTGATAGAGAGGTTAGGACTCGCTATATGTGTGGAGCTCATAGCTCCTGCAATTTAAGGGTGCTAGAAGCTTCTATGTCGAAGGCATGTCTTAGAAGGATGCCACTAACTTATTTACCCAATTAAATCCTTGTTGAAAAGAATTGGATGAGGAAGGTAAGGAAATATTTCTGAGACCCACTGGACCAAGTCAACTTTATTCGCAGAGTGCATATGATTCATGCGATAGTCCAAAGCTATTAGATATGGGTATGGGAGAGCAATATTAAGAAATTTTGTGTTAATTACAAGTCCTTTTAGCAGATGACGAAGGAATAGATATGGATCCCCGCACTAAGGCCGCATATAGTGACACAGAACAGGATGGCCAACACAACCCAGGAGATGGCCGACATTCTTTTCGAGTACTTAAAGGCACAATTCATATGGAATGAACACCCGTCAGAGCCAGTACATACTGCGTCCGTATAGGAGATCATTGGTGTGGTCTCTTACATACCCTTAGATGAACCCAAATTAATGAACGTGTCAGAAGTTTTATGGGAACTAGCCACTATAAATCTTGGTGAGGTATCTAGGCCTGATGATATTTGAAACTCTTTCACCCGAAACCCGTGCTTGGAAGGTATTACATATATTGTATGGTTGTTCTACGCTAACCTGTTCCTGAGTCACTTCCTTGAGCTTTGGAAGCATGCCAAGCTTCTTCGTTTACACAAAACGGGTAAGGAGCCGTCACTGCCTTTGTCTTAACAACCGATCAGCTTGCTCAACACGTTGGACAAGGTGTTCAAATGACCTCTGATGACAAGACTGCAACAAAACGTTAGGGAGTAGGTAATCATGATGGACGAGCAGTAAGGATTTTGAGCTGGACACACCACGACACACTAACATGTGTACGTTGTTGAGCAGATCATGAGGAAATCCAACATCAACAGAATATATATATATATATATTCTGAAAATTGAAAAATGACACCTGGACACGGGAATCGAACCCGGGACCTCTGGCTTAGTACGCAAATGCTCTAACCACTTAGCTATCCAGGATTCGTCCCGTGCCCTGGGTCATTATTCACTCATATTTTAAGGCAGAGTCTATGATGGACTTAGCGGAAATCGTCGGCTACAAATATGTGATTATATTAATATCACAAGCCATCAGATAACGCAGGGAGTAATCCCCACTAATAAGCATAAATAATAGCTCTGGCTATTAATTGTCAACAGAATAGCTGTACTGTATTCCTTGGCATGGCTAAGTTATAAACCACTTTTGGCATGAAGGCCTCCTATACAAACTCCTTTTTCAGGAATTTCCTTTCTACCTATTATTATTCCTGCAACCCAATATTTCCAACCAAACCTTCTCCATAACCTATGGATACATTAAATTTCAGGTCAGCTTCATCTGGCCTGGAGTGCCACAGATGTCCCTAGTGGGTCCCATTCTCTACAGTTTGTACATGAACGACATCTCGAAATTCTTATAAAACAGTCTGGATCTGTAAGCGGAAGAAATGGCTTTTGTAGCGGAGTCGTGGAGAGGGTCATATGTAGAGATCTACCTCAAAAGACACCTGTGACCATTGCAGATGTGATTGACCACCAGGAGTATGATTATCAACGTGGTAAATACTTCAGCCGTGTTCTTCACATGGAAGATAAAGTACGACAGACCAGCCTCGCTCTAGTTGCTCGGAGACAATATCAGGTGGGTGGATAGTGCTAAATACCTTGGTCTTAATGGGCAATCCCGAATTGCGCTAGTAATTAAGGGATTTAAAAATGTTCACTTAGCCCGGACCCAAATTGCGCCAAGTCTAATTCAGGTGAACGAGGGGGGATGAAATAAACAAACACCAAAGCAAACAAGCTCTCGCCACGTCTTGTCTTCCCTTCCTTAAATAAAAGAATGTAAAAACGCCCTAAGAGCCCCCAACAAGATCTGTATTAGCTTTTCTGACATAAGTCTGGCCAGTATTAACAAATTATCTCGGCAACGGTAACTGTACAGATGTGTAATTGTTTTATTTTTGTTTGGGTTTTGTATGGACCGTTATATTAGCGATAATTATTGATATGGAAAGGATTTATAGTGAAAGAGGGAAATATCTGATTGTCTATAATAATTATACGTATCAACAGGTGAATCAATTGAATTTGACGAGGGAAGAGAGGTGGAGATGCACTAAAAAGGACTGTAAGGCCAAAATATTCACGCTTGATGGAGGAAATATTTTCTCGCGGATTGAAAATCAACACAACCACGAATCACTACTAGATCAAGAGTAGAACATAAAATCCATCAGCAACGCAGTTAAGAGGAAAGCTGAGGCGATTGACGTAAGGCCTTTAAAGTTGATCGACAAAGAGGTGCCTACAGAGAAAAAGCTATAAAAACATTGACCTGCAACGATATGAAATGTTTCAGGAATAACAAACTGCCAAATTTGCCTAAATCTTCCGACGAAATTCAATTCGACTTAGATTCAATTGAATTAAATAATACTCTAGATGAAAACTTTTTGTTAAAAAACTAAAAAGAGAAGGGGGTTGTGATATTTTCTTGTAAATACAAGAAAAAGCAGAGTTACATTGACGCTATGAGAATCCTAACGGACGAGTGCGAGAAGAGACAACTTCACCTTCAACCTTTATACATTGTGATTGATTTGAAGCAACCTCTTCATGAGTTCATCCTGTCAACATTTCCACAAACCAAGATAGTAGGCTGTCGATCTCATTTGGTGCAAGCATAGTAAGCCAAACAATTTTATTTTACAACTTTACATAAATACTGCTATAATTTTTGACTTTATTATACTTTTCACTTTTAATTATTTTTTTTTGCATTACGTTTTACTTTTTGTTTGAGTTATACCTTTATGTGCTAATTATAATATTGGGCTTTGGGATAAGATAGGTTGAATGTAGAGAAAGGGAATATGAATTTTCCTGGAGGGAGAGTGGAAAACTGTTTAGGAAAAAACCACCTTCAGTTCACTCGACCAGGATTTGAACTCCAACTACTCAATCATTGGCTTAAGTAATTTGGTTCAAAGTGTATATCTGGGGATTTTTTTAAATGATGAACAGAATTTTATAATTGATCTTAAAAAAATTGAATAGTGGGCAGTTTACTAATGACTTATTTTAAACGAATTTGAAATTTCTCAAAAATATCTTTAACAATTTTGATTAAAACATACATATTGTGTATATTTAAGATGATAATTAATACTGTATATTTGGTTTTGGGGGCAAAGTCCTTTTAGGGGTAGTTTACTGATGACTAGTTTTAAAAAATTCAAAATATTTTAAAATTATTTTTAACGATTTTGTTAATATATAGATTAAGCTCTGTGAGGTATGTGACCCTCAAAAATCCTTTGTATGACTTGTTTTTTATTTATTTGTTACTATTATATTATAATTTAGCTTACATTTAGTTATTATTGACAATGTTTTTAATATGGAAATTTTACTGTGATGATATAATGTTAGATTTTGTTTTATATGGTTAAATATAGTTAATTAAATAATAATTTTTGACTTCTGTCCTTCTTACCGCCAGCCAAAGCATTAATATTTGTTTACATTCACAGTTGGCGCAATTCGGGTCCGGTCTTGGGAAGGGGTGTATTGGCGCAATTCGGGTCCGGTCTGGGGTGGCACTTTTAAGCTCTTGGCGCAATTCGGGTCCAAGCTAGGTGGATTGGCGCAATTCGGGCAAGCCCATCTTAATCTAGACACTAAGATCTCCTAGCAACACCATCTAAACAATGGACTAACCAAGATGAAGAAAAGTCTGGTTATCCTAGGCACACTGCTGAGCAGACGTAGTGCCAAGTCCATGAAAAACGGCTTGATGCTGTACGAGCAGCTGTTCATGCCACTATTCAAGTATGCGTGTATGTCCTGGGAATTCCTGGCGGTATACCATATATGTTAGATACAGGCATTCCAGAACCAGTGCCTGAGAATCATTGTGAACACCCCGTGGTACGTCTCCAATAGGACTAAACATCGATACTTAGATATTCCGAGAATCAAGTACTACTTCCGGTATCCTGCGCAGTACTTCTAGGACAGGCTGTCTGTATCCACCAATCTTCTTATCTAGGACCTTGGGAACTATGTGATCGAACCCGGGAGGGTGCCCCAGAATTTCCTAAAGCCCTGCTCAGATATGCGAGATCTGAACTAAAGATGATAATAGTGACAGCAGCACTTGTCTTTAGAAACATAAGAGGTACCCATTATTAGTTTCCATAATAACGCTTATTGTCCCCGAAAACCCTTTGCGTAATGCAACAACCTGTCCCTTTAATGCGTGGTAAATACATGTTGTGACCTGTAGTGTCAGTAAATGATTTAATTTGATCCCATTCTTCCATTCTGAAAGTAATATAGCATGCGTATGCGAGTCGAGTCGAATAGTGTAGTTGTTTTATCCGCCACAGCAGAATTAATTTCATAAAAAAAATAAAGCAACCATTTTTGCATTGATTGAAATATTTTATTATACTTATTTTGTAGAGGTTGGTAAATATTGAGTATAATTAAATAATATAAACTATATATAAAACTCTAGTTTTATAGTATTTTGGTTTTATATCTGATGAAATAAGTAAACCCTACTACTTAATGACAAACTGCGTTGAATATAAAATGTTAAAAATATATATTACAGTATTTACCTGTCCGTGAGAGCATATTTTTTTTTCCTCCTGTCAAAGATATGTTTCAGAGAAAGTAAAAAAAAAGTACGGATTAAGGCTATTTATAGCAGCCTGTGAATTTCTGTAGATTTAATTGTCGTCATTGCTAGGAAAACAAGTTCACAAATATATGTACACCTTCGTTTTAGAAAGTGCGCATGTTCTTCTTTAAGGATGCACACGTTTTTCTATCACCAATCCAAGCATTGTTGGCTTGGTTGAGTGTCAATTAAAGGTGCTTCACACCAAACATGGCAATTTTGGTAATAATGGTAATTCTTGTTACTTTGTTTATGCCTAGCATTATACAATGGAATTTATGTAGTGCTATAGTGTCTGTGAATATGTAATAGTTCTCTTTTGTTTTGATACCAATACATTCATTTGCTAATTTGTATTTAACTCTTTTGTTTTGCGTTTTGTTTTGTTTCCATTTCAATTTCCTTGTGACTTTGGTTGTCGCTTCTTTTACCGAATAGGAACGATGCTGCATGATAATCCAATCAGTAAAAAAGACTGTGCTATTTACATCTATTAATGTCAACCAACAAAAATAATATTTCCTGATCCGCCACTGATCAATGCTATTCTTATGGGAAAGAGTGATCCACCTCATTGAATACACAACAATACACACCACTATCGGAGCCATACGGCTGTAAGTCTCAAATAAGATAATCTTGGTCAAATAATGATGTTGACCAACTTTTAAAACAAGGAAATACATATATAAGGTGTTACAGCGATAGCTGCTAGCTGAAACAGCTAGCATTGGTTAACTCCAATGAAGAGTAATATGATACAAAAGAAATGTTCTAAATGCTATAATTATTAGTTTACAAATAGTAAAAAGAGAGATATCAGGAATCTAGGCCATCAGAAAATGATGGCAGGCCTATTCCTAATTAGTACTGCCTGATAATACAATATTATAGTTAATACTCAACAATAGTCCGGAGACAGACTACAACAATGGCAATGCTTCTAAGCATTTAAGAGCCAAGCGGTGCCTGAAGGGAGCCGGAAAGATCTAGACAACACCGAGTGGGCCACCCCTCTGAGATTAAAGCATACATATGAGGTGAGTACCGTACTAAGGTACAGCAATAATGTCAAACCAAAGACAGATAACAAAGACCCAATTAGATCATACAGCAACGCCATGGATTAACCCAATCTCCACTTTTTTTCCAATCTAAAGGCATTAGTGACATGGTCACATAGAACAGGGAATCAGACTGTCCCCCAAATATTTAAGACATCATATGGACATAGTTAAACAGTAAACAAGTGTGGTCATAAGGACTAGACTCTGTTTAAAATAAACAGATTCTTGCAAAGAGTATAATATTCAAGACTAGTCATATCGACATAGTTGAACGATAAACAAGTGTGGTCATAAGGACTAGACTTTGTTTAAAATAAACAGATTCCAGCAAAGAATAACTATTACACTTAACCTACATTGAAGCTTCTCATATGAAGAAGATCAAAAATGTCAAGTCTGTAACAAACAAAAGATATAATCTTAACAGTTATTACATTATCTGCGGTAACGTGCTGAAACCGACTGAACAATAATCGTGACCGCTACTTATACGCTACGTTGAACTGAAGCCTCCTGGATGCTTGACGAATTGCTGAAATTGAATACAAAAACAGTACGAGAGGCGCCGCATTATATACTAAATGAATCTGACGTATAAGGGGTGGAGGGGGATGGAGGGTTTTCTCGCAGGCACTAGAATCGTCGAGAACAAAACTACAGTTGGCCGGAGTTCAAGGTAGCACTGCACACATCCGGTCTGTCCCAGTTGTCAAGGTGTTGCTACAGCGTCCACTAATTTATTTTTTATTTTTGTTGACCAGCCTGGCACGATTTAAGTGACCCATTGTGCAACAATTACACAGTGAATTAATATACTGCAATTTATTTTAGTTTCGTTTTCTTTGTATGTACAGGCTATATGAACTTAGCCTGTTACAATCAAAACAGAACATTCACTATTTACCTCTAAACAGAACTTAGAAAAGTTAAAAGAAATGAAAAATTAATTCAAATGTTTAACCATGCCACGCCTCACCAGAAACTCTCTCGTGCTCCACAGTTTGAGAAGCCTTGAACACAAACAAAATAGTACTATTTTCAAGTTAATATTTGTTTGGTTATTTTCTACTGGTGCGCATTATAGAGGCTGAAGATTAAATACTGTAAAGGCTTGAAAACATGATTACACTGCTAAAACTGGGTTAGGGGTGAGAGGATGGGTGTTATTAATTTGTAAACAAAACAGCATCTGCTTCAGGACAATATTTTGTAAAGAGGTCACGTGTGTATCTCATATTTCTAAAAACATTCGGAATGAACTCTAAGAAAACCAAAACACATTGCAAGCTGATTACTTTTTGTACCGAGCCAGACATACATACAAGAGGCTCTGGTAAAATATTGTTTTTATTTTGATATTTGAGTGCGGGTGATTTGTCAAGCAGATGGGTATTTTTACCTCTCACACCATTATGTGTTAAGGGGAAGCAGTTGCTAGACGAACCACGACAGCTACTTTGATGTATGGGGGGGGGGGGTGAATAGCAAAACCGTGTCATAAAAAAATTGTAGTAGTTCATAAAACACGCAGATAAAAATTTTGTGTTCAATCACAAACTATAGATAATTATTTAAGTTGTTGTACCCAATATTGCTTACCAAAGGGCTATTGTAAGCAATTAAAGTGAACGCTGAATCTATATTATAGTTAGTCCAATTTTCATAGGAAGGGACTTTAAGAAGATGTAAATTTTTTTTTAGGTCAATAATGCTAATAATATTTATTATCATAATATAGGCTAAGTCAATAAAATATAATTCAGTTTTGAATAGAGTAGATATAATTGAAAAGAGAGCAAATTAATAAAAGTGGTATACATTGTAGAAAACAAATAAATTGAATACTTTTATAGGAGAATTAATAAAATATAAAAAATATTATTACTAACAAGACAAGAGAAAAATGTTGGAAAATGTGTAAATATTTAATAATTTATATGATTTAAAACGAGATTTTAGGACATGTTAAATTACAAACATCTAAGAAAAATATATAATTTAGAACATTTTAAAAATATTATATACTTGAGTCAGGTAAAATTACAAGACATCATAATTCACCATTTATATAAAGTCAAGGTTGGATGAAAATTAGAATATGCCAATTTGAAGATCTAGCTTTCGATTTATGTCCAAATTTAAGCCAAACACGTCAACATGTGATTGAACACTTGTTTTAAATATTTCCTAGACCAAATGAACCAACACCTGAGAGATCATGGCTTACGGACACACCTTTATCAACAATAATTATAAAAAAAATGGCTTTGGCATAAGATTTAAAGCACGTTATTAGCACCATTGTTGAATATAAAAATTTTCAAATAATTGAAATAAGAAATAACTTATTATTGTTAAGATGTATTATTATTAAATATAAAACTTTGTTTTAAATATAGTTTTATAATAGCAATAGCTTATCGGCTATAAGTCTATATATATATAATTCAAGCCTTAGAAATGAAATTGACTATAACGCTCTTTGGTGGACATAAAGCTTCTGGAACAATGTGATATGTTATTTTATTTACGCTCGTTTAAGGAATGTATTGCTCTCTTTACCTTGTCTCTAACCCTTGGAGAGAGAATCTTTGTGATATTCAAAGAAATTGAGCTTGAAATGTTGATTAATGTTGACGTTATATGATCCCGTGAAACCGACAGGTGATTTTCGCGATGCCGTCTGTAATTGTCTCTTTTACCCTCTATAACTTGGCCTAAAGACGAAACCATTTTACGGATCGGGCTAGAACTTGGTATTTACGGCTTTCATAAGGCTCCCGCAAGGAGTTTTTAGAATTTGATATCAAGCCTTAAATTGAAGGGTAATTTACTGAAGGTCAAAAAGAGATCAAATCATTTTTCTAAAAATCCGTTTTAAATATTTGTAAAACATTTTGTATCTAGGTATTGTTTAACATTACAAAAAATTGTACTTCTCGTTTTCACATGTAAATGACTTCAAGGGCACTTCAGATGAGCTGAAATTTCCAATTTTGATCATATATCTGCAACTATTTGAGATACAAGATAACCTACCATTTTAAAGCTATAATACTATAAAAATAAAAATATTTGAAATTGAATTTATTTTTATAAAACCAATATTTTCTGACATATAAGCAAAGATTTATATTTTTATGGTGTAATTTGAAACATTAAATTGATTGTTATGCTCATTGTTGGACAGAGGTACTCCTATTTTATAAATGTTCCTGTAACATTGTATAGTGTTTCATTCACGATTTTGGGTGAAATGTTTCTGCAACAATTTATATTATATAGTTTTACAAATCTTACTAGTTTTTAGTATATGTTTTTATTTTAAGATAAAAGAGAGATATAGTCTGTGCGGTGAGCCGTAGGCCTATAATTTACTTATCATATATCTCACGTAGGCCTACTACTGCCCCTCACTTTTTTTTATCAACGCGTTTTTTTTTTGTTTTTTTTTTGTTTTTAGCATCGTTCTTTCATGTAGCAAAGCTGTCATCTTTTGTTACTTTTTACTTACCCACTCCATGACTCCATTAGATGATCGATTGACATGATTGACTTTGACTCTGATAGACGAGTTTGATAAACACGTCGCATATGCGTGCAATATAATATTACTCAAGAGCCTTAATTACTTATTACATTTTCAAACAAGAAATTATAAACTTGTTGTCATTGCGATATTTTTATATCGAGGTATTTAACATACACATTATAAACATTATATCAGAACATTACTAAACACTTGATTAATCTAACAGCTCTATCTATTACGGCACACTCAGCTCTAGCACCTTATCTTCCTTAATGGGCTAACACGACAAACACATTTATTAATAATGTGCAAGTATATTTGTCTTTACTAACAAGAATAAAACATAGGCTTTCTATACTTTTGGTCAACCGCTTTAACCACTTAGCTTCGAAGATGGGCGTCAGGTCATTAATATTACCTGGCATAGCCAAAAGCTCCATCTTCAAGTTCTTGATTTCTCTTATTTACACTGGCATCTCATTGGCAGCAAGCTTTTGAGTCCTCTGACATTTCGTGTGATTGCTTACCCTCTAGCTCACAGTTATTGATTTGTCTGTTCAATACCAACCGTATATGTTATTAGTGATACATTCATAAAATGGCTTTTTCTCTTGACTTCCGGGTGGTTACAGTTTTAGGCCTTCTTTAATACTTAGTTTAACATGGATATTTGTTATTGTACATTTATTCGCCACAGTCTTTCAGCCACTTTAAAATGTTTTTGCATAATTTTCTCTTAATTTTACTTGAAAATTCTTATTTGTTGATTTTTTAACATATTCTTCTTTTTACCTTGGTTTAAACTATATTTTTTAAACTATCCCTATTTTTCTGTAATTTATCCTACCATTGAAATCTATCTCAATACTCCTTTTTCATCCCTCTATTATTTTTTTTTATTTTTTTAGCCTATTTGTCTTCTTGTCTCTGCCTTATTTAATAACACCTCATTCAAAATTTTACTTCTCAGTTAATTTATCTTTTACTCTATGTTTTTTTCTTTTTGACCTTTGCCTTATTGTTTCTATATTTCTTTCAATATTTACTTTTCTTTGAATATTTAATATTTATTTTACCTCGGTTTACCTTCTTGATTGTATTCTACTTCTCTATTTATGTCTTACTTTTCTCTTTTTGACCCGTTTCGGTCTTTGTCATTGTATTTTCTCACCAAATTTTCTACTTCTTCTGTATTTATTTTTTACTTTCCCTATTATCATTCTCTTTTATCTTATCTCTATTCCATTCCCCTGCACATTCTCTCTACCTTGTTTTTCCCGTCCCCTCATCCCCACTCATGTACCTCGTTCTCTCTCCTTTAGTCCACAGTTCTGGCAATGATCCTGAACGTGTTGGAAACCCATTACTAGTAAACTTCCACCCAACTCAAGTCAGAGAATAGGGAAGTAAACACGGGCCATCAATTATTTGAAATCCCGGGAATTCCTAACAGTTAGACGGTTTGCAAGTTTTTTTTCCATCCCGCTAGCTCTCTCTTCCTGTAGATTTAGGATTGAAGCCAAGAACACTATTTTATTTTGTTCTCTTCGGAACACTTCTAATTATTATTAAGTTAAAATGTTTGCACTTTTATTTGGTAAAATTTCGATCGAAGTGGTATTCTTGTTAACTTTGTATTGAAAAAAAATAAAGAAACTTAGTATTGTGTGTGATTTACATGTTATAGTGGGGCAAATATAGAGTACACTTTGCCCCAATAAGAATTGGCCCTTTAATAATTACTATCCCCAGGGTTTCCAAACTACGGTCCGTGGGCCACATTCAGCCCACCTCGAGATTTTATCAAAAATAATCAAAGAGTTTACCTTCGTTATTTCTTAAACATTCAATATAATTGACATGCCCAGTTCCTGTCCACACGAGCGCTTTTCTCATGAAATCAAAAATTGCAAAAACCTAGGAAAAAAGATAGCCTTAAGTTGAATATACTGCAGTGCTTGGCAATTGATGAAGAATAGAACATATCTGGGACCTGGGGTGAATAAAGGTTTGGTTGGGTAGATCATAAAAGCTTGTGAATTTGAAAGAATCTTAAGGCCTATGTTTCTGCATTGCGAAAATACACCCCAAAGATTGAGGGGAAAATATATGGATATTCTGGATGGGTGTTAGTCGTGTAGCTCATAATATAATAATAATAATAATAATAATAATAATAATAATAATAATAATAATAATAATAATAATAATAATAATAATAATAATATAATAATAATAATAATAATAATAACAAAAATAATAATAATAATAATAAAAATAATAATAATAATAATAATAATAATAAAAATAATAATAATAAAAATAAAAATAATAATAATAATAATTTCAATTTCAATTTCCAATTTCAATTTCCTTTATTATAGTGCCGGCCAACAGTCGTAAGACCTATAACAGGCCAGCACTGAAAAGCACACAAGTACATACTCTACAATACATACATTTACATAAGAAAACATGATAGACAAAAAATGGCCAAATAATGCCATATACCGATAAACAACCACGAGACAAAAAAGTAGTTAATAATGATAAGAATAAAAGTAACATTAAAAATAAATAACCAAATAGTGGTTAAAAGCAGTAACATTATGCAAAAAATAGATCATAATATTGTAAACTTAAACAATGTAAACTTAAATAGTATTAAATAATATAGGCAGAACCTCTACAAGATAAATTATTGATATGGGATATCCTTAAATAACTCTCTGAGTTTAGCTTTCCTTTTATGATAAAAGTCGAATTCAACAAATCTAGAATTAACACTATGGACACAACGACCTATAGGGCTTACCTTGTAAGAGCTATTAAGAAAAAATAATTTTTGATTACGAGAAGCCCGAGAAGGGATAAGAACGCCTACATGATCAAGGGCAAATTTGCAAGAAATTATGTTATTGAAAATATTAAAAACAAAAAGGGCATCACAATAAAGTCTACGCGAGAAGAGAGTTTGGAGCCCTAATAGGTTTCGAATTCTATCATAATCATAATAAATCCTGTTACTAAAGTATTTATCATAGCATGCAGCAACAAATTTTCTTTGAACGTTTTCTAACCTAAGAGAGTCAGTTAAGGTAATGGAATTCCAAGCAACAGTAGCATATTCTAACTTAGATCTAACCAGGGAATAATACAGACATAAAAAACAGTCAACTTTCTTAAATGATGAAGTAATAAATTTAATAAGCCCAAGTAGTTTCAATGACTGGGAAATGACATGGTCAACATGATAGTGGAAATAAAGTTTGTTATCCAGGAGGACACCAAGATCATTAATACAAAGGGTGCGAACTATGTTATCACTGCCCAATTTATAAGTAAAAAAGAAAGGATTAGTTTTCCTAGTGAAAGATATAGATTTGGTCTTAGATTTATTGATAGACATTCCATTTTCCAAAGACCATTGTAGAATACCATTTACATCATTTTGTAAATCTATACAATCTGCAATTGATTTGATAGTTTTAAATAATTTTACATCATCAGCAAAGAGTAAATAACTAGAAGAGTTCAAATATTTACCAATGTCATCAATAAACACATTAAAGAGAAGAGGACCTAAATTAGACCCCTGTGGTATGCCACAGGGTGCTAAAAATGTATTTGAGATGTGTGAATCAATTTTAATAATGAACGATCTTTCATGCAAATAACTGCTGAACCAATTTACATATGAGTGAGAAAGTCCAAAATTACCAAGTTTAGCGAGAATAATATTATGCTGACATAAGTCAAATGCCTTACTTTGGTCAAAATAAATAGCATCAACCTGACCTTGGGCAGAGACTTGAGGGGCAACATGCCCAAGGAATTCTACTAAATTAGTTACAGTAGATTTATTTTTTATAAAGCCATGTTGATTATCTGAAAATTTATTTTTAAGGTGGTGAAAAGTATGCTCATGTATGATTTTCTCGAATACTTTGGAGAAAGTGTTTAAGAGAGAAATTGGTCTATAATTACAAACATTTGTTTTTACCCCCTTTTTATAGATAGGTATGACAACAGATTGTTTCCATGTACGAGGAAAAGTTTCATTTGACAGGCTAATGTTAAAGATATAGGCTAACAAAGGGCTGAAAATGCTGGCACAGCCTTTAACAATAAAACTTGGAATTCCATCTGTCCCGGCACATCTAGAAGAACTCAATTTTTTAATAGCATTAGCAACATCCAAGGGTGTAATGTGGCATGGATACAAGGGCGCGCTAGTTTCAATAACGGGGCAGGGTAAAACAGGAATAGCTGAATTATAAACGGAATGAAAGTAGGTCCCAAACTCATTAGCGATTAATAAAGGATCCGCTATAGATTTGCCATCAATTTCTAGGTTGGATGGGAAAACTTTATTCGTACGATTATTTTTAACAAATTTCCAAAAATCTTTAGGTTTGCATTTAATACTATTTTCAATTGAGTTCATCCAATTGGCTCTGTCTATAATCAAAGTAGTTTTAACTAATTTACGAAAGTGTGAAAAATGTGAATAGAATACACTATTATTTGTTATTTTAAACTTTTTGAAAAAATTGTTTTTTTTCCTAATATAGTATTTGAGTGTAGAAGAAAACCAATTAGGATATTTGGATGAATTAAGAATATTAATTTGAGGAATATTCGTTTTGATTTTCCTTTGGACTACCTTGGTAAAATTATCTACAGCCAAATTAACATCCGTAGTAGAATAAACACAAGTCCAATCTGCAGTAGCCAGGTCATTGTAGAGATTAAGATAGTCACCGTGTGCATAGTCAATATATGTTTTAGAGGTATCATTAATTTTAGTCGCAATAGGTACATCTAGTGAAATCAATAAAGGTGGATGAGCTAAATCAATATTGACTAGTGGTTGAGAGCTTTCAGTAATAGTAATATAGGGGTGGTGAAAATTAGCAAAAACGAGGTCAAGGAGGTTAGTGTCGTTATCAGCTTCATTGAGTTGTTCTAATCCCATTATATTAGTCGAAGCGAGAAGTTGAGTAGCTTTTAATTTAATGTAGAAATGCGAAATGTTCTGAGAATGATGATAATTCCAATCAATTTTGGGGCAGTTAAAATCTCCGAGTAGTATTATTCTATAGGGGTAGCTAGCCAACACACCTTCAAGAAATATAAAGTAATTGTTAAATGCTTCGACTGTTATTTGGGGAGCAAGATATATGTTCCCAATTAACAGTTTTTGGCGATCAAATGTTGGGATCTCAATCCAGACACATTCCATATTATTCTCTAGGTCAGTTCTCCTGACCACACCAGAAATAGTATCAATGACAGAGATGAGAGCACCACCACCCCTAGAGATAGTAGCTTCGTCATATAACCTGTCGGCTCTATAGACATTATAATTAGGGGGAAAGTAATTTTCATTAACAAACTCACTAGAGAGCCAAGTTTCAACTAAACAAATAATAGAGAATTCATTCAAACAAACATTAGAAAATAATTCCCTTGCTTTGGTTCGCAGACCCCGAACATTTTGATAATATAGTAAAATATCACTACTAATCACTGGGAGATGGGTTGGGAGGTAGCCTCCAGACCTCCATTGATAGACACGAGTGGGGTTCTAGTTGAATCCTCTTGTGAGCCAAGGTCAGATGCAACAGCTGCGTTTACAGGGGCAGACACACAGGGAGACTCCTCACAGACTATCTGCTCTGGCAGCAACTTCCCATAGTAAGGTGCAATGAGACAGCCAGACGGCCAAATATCACTAATGTTTATCATGGGAAAATCATCTTCTTTGACTGAAATATGGAAGGAGGAATATGAATTAAATTTAGTTTTCAATTTTGAGCAGACAAGGTAGTCAAGATTGAGTTCTTTGGTCAGATAAGATTGAATGGCCAGGGAAGATACTTCAGGAGAAAAGCGAGTAACGAATAGCGATTTTTTTTTAAAAACTTTGTTCACTGTTTGTAGGTCAGTGGCTATCTTATTACCAGTCAGCAACTTTCTGGCACGCGAGCGCTGAACCGGCGGATCCTCACGCACGTTGGAATTCGATGACTTGTTTTTACGACTCGACACTACCGTAAAACCGTCATCAGCGCTTGCTGACGCAGACCGTGCCCCAGCTGGTGATTTCACAACAGACTTAGAGTCAACACCAGAGCTTTTATTATTAGAAGTTAAAGCTTGGCTAAATGTTAATTTGGGTGATTTCGGAGATTTAGATAGGAGAGATGTAGAAGGAGAAGATTCACTTGGAATAGAAGATTGTGAAGATAATGAGCATTGAGTTCCAACTGAAACCAAGCAAACCGGGGACCTGAAAGCTATAAGCTCCGAAATTTGAGATTTAAGCACAGCGTTATCGCTGCTCAGATCTTTTACCTGAGTCGAGAGATCGTAGACCATGTTAATCAGGGAATTTAACAGCTGAATAGTAACTGCTTCCCGATCAGCTGATGGAGCTTTAATTAACTCCTCAAAAGTCTTCTTAACTTGAGGCGGCTTCATCGGCCACTCTGGGAGAGCGGAAGCAGATATAGATTTTGTAAGGGTGGCGTCCCCAAATGAAGCCTTAGCCTTTTTAATACATGGGTCACACTTAAAAGTAGATACCCCACTTTTCATAAATATCTCATATTCTGCATCATTAATTTTGAGGCAGTCCAGATGAAATCTTGCTTTGCAAGGGCCAGAGCACCAAATGAACCTTTGTCGGCCAAAGAATGCACGGGAGCATTTCGCACAATTGTCCTCACTGCCCGGCATATTAAACCCACCAGGCCTAAGGATAGGCAAACTCACACAAAACACAACACTCAGCACACGGAATGAGGTCACTTGCGGAGCTCCGTAAAAACACGTCCACTCACGGCAAGCGCCAACTGACAATAATAATAATAATAATAATAAAATAATAATAATAATAATAATAATAATAATAATAATAATAATAATAATAATAATAAAAATAATAATAATAAAAATAATAATAATAATAATAATAATAATAATAATAATAATAATAATAATAATAATAATAATAATAATAATAAAGGAATAGCTCCTGGCGTACTGGTTTATATTGAATTAATCTAGGCAATAAGGAGGGATAAAAACATGTAAGTGATGTAAAATGTACAGTATAGAATTGTAAATTTGTTCGTATGTACTTCTTCAGTAGGAGGGGATCTAAGCTTGAGCCAAAAAAAAAAATTTAATAAAAAAATAATGCAATCCAATCATAAAAAGAGAAAACTGAGACAGTTCTTTTAGAGAAATATCTTGAGGCATCAACATATCTCCTCATGAATAAAGACAATAAAGTATATTTCTACTAGAAATTTGAGTAAATCTTGAATGAAAGGTTGGAGGTGAATACAATTTTATAAGACATTCATTTTGCTATGTTGACAACAACAAAATGAAAAACTGTATGGAGCTTAAAATATGTGTTACGACACAATCACACAAACATTCTCATATTGTGTATTAGGGCTTCAAAGAAAATGTTCAATTTCAGTAAACTTCCAATAAGTAAGTTTTCCTCATAAAACAAACACACTTTTACCACATTAAACACTTTTTATACATATTTTAAACGTGTACAGATTTTTAACGTAATATTTAATAAATATCATATTGTAGATATTTTCTAACAAATTTCAAATGTTCAAAAATAATTTATTTATAAACTAACTTTAAATTATTTACAATTTGTAAAAGTAAAAACATATTCTTATGTGTCATAAAAAAACTATTTTCAGATACACATTTTGAACACAATCTTGAAAAAAATTTTTTTAACTTAATTGAAGTAAACCACCCTTAAATTAATTAATTTTAGAAAAATAAAGATTAATTATGTTTGATCATGTAAAATATCTTCAGACATGAATTTTGAACAAAATCTTTAAGACTTGTTTCCAAAACACATCAAATTCTACAGAAATCAGTTATCAGAAAATTAATATAAATTGAAGTTTTTTAGTAAAAAAAAGCTATTTATAATGTAAAAAACTTAACAGATTCCCATTTCTAACCAAATCACTAAATACATCTTTTACATATTCGAACCAGTATTTAGTAAACGAATGTTCCCCCCCTCTAAAAAAGTAAACAGTTTTATTTGTCACGTCAAAAAAAATTCACCAAATAAATATTTTAAACAAAATCTTAAATCATTTTTAAAAAAATTTGAAACTCAAAAAAACCTTCATCAATACAATTCTTGTCTCTAGGCTGGAGGCCACAATTTGAACAAAATAAACTAATTAAATTATATAATATAAACGCTATTTATTCGTTTTGAACAGAATCAATAAATTAAATATTATATTAATTATTTTATTTAATATCAAATATTTGGATTGTGACTGATATTTTGTTTGCTTGAAAACCAATAAACTTAGCACAAGTACTTAGGAGTACCTAAGAATGTGCACCCCAGGCGTATTTTTACTTTTTTACTGTTTTCACAGTCTCACGCTTAATACCATAACAACAGTAAAAGGTTTCTGAACGTACAACGACCAAATATTTCTTCAGAATCAAAAGTGTAATGAATCTGAGGTGTTTCTGTTAGGCTCTAACTTTGTTTCATCACGTGACTTCACTGCAGCCTTAGTTCTAAACAGGCAGCAAATTGTAAAACATTTATGTTAAAAGATAAAATTGGTTTTACTAAAAAAAATTAACACGTTGAAGAATATGATGGGATATAGTTCTTTAGAAATGTTAACAGCTACAGATGATTTTTATAATTGATAATAACCTTCTCAATGATTTAATTGTAAGATTTAATATGATCACCTTAATTAAACACCTGGAGACACAGTTTCAGAAATACTTCCCCTGAAATTTTGATTCTAAAAAACTAAAATGAATTTTGGATTGTGATTTGGACAGAATTTCCAACCATTTATGAACTGTCCCTAAACACACCTCACCATTTTATACTACGTATTTAGGCCCTATGCAAAGCGACGTTCTCAGCATTGACGGTTATAAAATCAAAATATTGATCAACTAATGAAAAACGTTGAAGGTGCCCTGCCTCCTGTAGTATCAAATATTCAGCCAAGATTTAATTCTATATATAAAAATAAACGTACATCCATCTCATTACTATGCAAATTTGCTTTCATCTTTAATAATCTAATTGGTATAATAATATGTATACCAAAGAATTGTTTTAAAATAAATGATTTTGTGATTTAATATCAGTAAATTTTTATTTGTATTCTAATAAAAATGTACTATTGTTTTATCAACAACAAAGGTAACGTCGAGATGAATAAAAATTTATGTGTTGGGCGCCACTCCTAGAAACTAGGAGAAATAATAATAATAATAAAAACAACAATAAATACAAATAAACTTTAGCTCGACTAATTTGAACAAAGGCACGATGACTCTAAATGCCGAGACCACTGGGTGTGCTCGGGAACTTTTACCTGGATATTACAATGTCAATGTTACAATGGTGTGCTGTAAGTCTCCACAAGAGTTGAGAGTACTTAAAAAAAATAAAAAAACAACACGAGCAATTTAAATAAAATGGATCATTAAAACAAAATCTACTAATTTAAAATTACAATAAAAAAAAATTGTTGAAACTTTTGTGGGTTATTATTATTATCATTATTGTTTCCCTCAAGGCCGTAGCCAGCCAATAATTTCGGGGGGGGGGGGGTTTGGTGGGCACATCCCCCAATTGCTGGAAGCTAGAAAAAAAATTCTAAATGATAAACAGTTCTAGAAGCTCTATGAAGTGGTTTTTTTCATGGTAAAATAACTCACTAACTGCTGAAAGGGCTTGGAAAATTTCTAAATATTAAACACTTTTTGAAGCTCTGTGAAGTTTTTTTATGGCAAAATAACCCCCAAGATGCCGAAAGCTAGGAAAATTTCTAAATATATAATACCTCTAGAAGCTCTCTGAAGTGCTTTTTATGGTACCACAGCCCCTTAATTTGTATTTATATCTTAATTTTAATATTGTTTGAACCATAAATAAAGCCATATATATTCTGTTTATAAGATTTCGCGGGGGTTTGAAACCCCAAAACCCCTCCCTGGCTACGGCCTTGGTTTCCCTTTTACTACATCCCAATCCTACCAATGAAAATCCGAATAAATATAATGCTAATATGACAAAAATAAAATATATGGTATTTACATGAATTTTTAAAATAAGTTAAAAAATTAAATGAACAATCTCTGAACAGGATTAAATTTAGGAGTTTTAATATGTAATAATAGAGTGAAAGAAAATAATATATAAATATAGGCTAAACTTTTATAGAATATATAGCTTTGAGTAAGACAAAAAAAATGGTATTTTTGAGGAAAAAGAAAAAAGAAATCAATAGAATTAATATTTTTACATAAAAATAAAATATTAATCAATTCTCTGGAATAGATAAAGTCTGAATGTATTTAGTCCTTTCTGAAAGTTTTTGCATAAATCCTGGTAGCTTGATAAAAAAATGAGAAATAAATATATTTAAAATTGAAGATTTGGCTGGATCTCACCAATGAATTCATCCATGTTGAAACAGAATGTCTGAAATCTGTTTCCTTTTATTTATTCCAACTCTTCCACAATTTAAAGAAATAAACAGTCTCTAGTTCGTCTCCAGACACTTAACTTTCCATTTGTGTACTTGCACTTTACTTTCCAGCCATTGTTCCACTTTAAAATTAAATTTAGCTAGGATCTAAACAGATTTTGCTCCATGTTAAAATGACACTCCGGAAGAAGAAAAAAAACCCTCATCCTCTTCAAATAATGTTCTAAGAAATCAAATTTAAAAACGTTCTATTTTCTATCAAGTCCAAAGAGAAAACTAATACATTAAAATAAAAGACAAAGTGTTGGCTATGAACTGAATATAAAATAAAATGCAAATTTAATATCAAGATTTAAATATATGTCAGTGTTTCTTAAAAGAATTAAATGTTTATTTTAATCTGTCAAAATTGAAATGTGCGGTATTTTAGAGGTATTTACATCTCCTCTTCTTTTTTCTTACTTTCTTACTACTTTTACAATCACGAGACTCGCCACTCACTTGTTCATCGTATCTGCGCATGCGTTGAAATAAATCATGGCCGACATTCAAAATAAATAGAAGAGAAGTCAACAGACCTGTTGGAAGGAAATTAATATGTTTAATAAAAGGTAAGTGTTCTTCCTTAGGTCAAAATTAATTGTTTAAGTTATTTAAAACAGTGTTAGACGTTCTATATTCCGTCCTTTTAATTTATTTAAATGGATGTAAATAGTATTATTTGTCACGCCGGCGACACAGCGTGTTTCAAACGAAAATAAATAGGAAACTATTTTCAAAGATTGGGAAAAATATAGGGAAATAAATGGTAGGGTGGCAAATAACGTTACAGTTTACCTATTTTATATACATATATACCCGGTGTCGCCTAAAAACTTACGGGGCGAAAAGGGGTCACGAGTGGAAGAAGTTTAAGAAGCCCTGCTCTATACTTCGTGACCCATGCCACGGGCTTCTCTAAAACCAAGATAAACAGCAAGCTGAGACTTGGAATAAGCTTGAGTACTCAAATAAACCTTAACCCCCGTGACCACTGGTATGAGTAATTATAAAACCAAGAAACACGTAGAGGTAACACTTTGCATATATACTTGGTTAAACCTCATGTGGTGTGCATATCGGGCGTATTATTTGAATAATACATGAAGAGCCGAATGCCTTGTGCCACGCGAAGAAATATTAAACTTTACATAAGTAGTTAGTGAAATCTTTAGAATGTGCATCTTAGAGGTTATTTTTACCCCTTAATTCATGGTGAGACTAACACATTAGACATCTTGACCACCGATTTAGGTAGCTTAAAACCAAGAAACAAAGATAGCTTAAACTTGACATGAAGCTATGTTCGTATTTCGGGTAGACCTAGTTCTCGCTAGTAAACATATTGTAAGCCCGAGGTCTTTGTATGATCATTGGTGCGTTGTAGCTGCCAAACCTATCAACATTATTTTTAAGCTTGTGTGAGGCTGTCAGCTTAGTGATTTTGTTCTTAACGAGATTGGTATATATTGTAAGTACTTCCGTCACCAGTTGCTTGTAGGTGAAGAGTCATGAGTTGAAACAAGAGCCATTTCCTGTCAAAGCGGCACGTAGGCCGATTGCTGCTAGTCTAGTTGAGACAGAAGTAGATCTGTAGGAGTCGCTGTCTTAGCTATCGCGTGATTTTATGATGTGGATATAAGGCCGTTGATCGGTGCTTTATGCCGTCATTGGAGGAATCTCATAGTTGGCGGACTCTAGTTGGTTGTCTCAGAGCTGGGCTCTAGAGAGTTGGGTGTGGGCAATTACCCAAGAGTGAATAAGTGTCATGAAGTGCCCTAGGCTCTTCCCATGTGCGTGTTATTATGTGACACATATTTAGACCAAAATATAAAAAATGTGAGTTAAGCTTACACGTGACTGGTTGACAGGTGGACCCCAACCTTCGCCACTATGATGACTTTTGTATTAAATCATTTTATTTTAGTAAGCCCAATAGTATTAACCGTCGGCCATTCATTCAACTATTCTGACTGACCCCATCACACTCTAGTCTCACAAGTGATTGTAGGGCCGTGTCTTTACATATTGGTGATTGTAGATCACGTGTCCTCACACTTGGCTTATTTCTTGGTGAGAGTCTTACGCCTTATACTGCGTGTCCACAAGCATGTGTGACTACAAAACCAATAGGTCTAGAAAACTTAAACTTTTGCACACGAACTAAAGAAAAACTGTGAGTGCACAAACGTAGTTTACTTTTATATATCACAAGCCTGACGACTTTAGACATAATTATGATCAACGATTTGTGATACGAAAAGGTTTTATAATATGTTTCACTATCTCTATGTTCTGTTGAAGGTAGTAGGCCATTCGTTTTCTTTTGAAATTCTTCTCCAAGGAGAAATTACAGCCTTTAATTAAAAAAGAAATAAACAAATTCCAATGACTTCACTCGGTAATCACCAGGTTCTTGAGTGGCCACATGGTATATGGTGCTACTCGGGGTTCAATACTGGTCAGTTGTACGGAGCGTGATTTTTCTTAAAATGTTGGTTTTCCACTCTTCCTCCACGCCAGTTCAGGTATACCTCCTATGAATTCACTCTTTCTAATCCCTAAAACACTAGTATAATTATTATACTTAGTCGTACAACCTGAACAGGTAGTAAAACGCTGTTCAAAAAATAAAGCACTGGTTCCTACCAGCTAGTTTTAATGTATAACCGCGATATATAAATTCGTTAACTATGCTCTCTGATTAAGTTGAGATTTATTCCTTTTATTAAATTAAGTATATTAATAAAAATGTTTAAACAATGTTATAGCAAACGTCTTTAGTAAAATATGTAAAGTTTTTAAAAATTGTTCATAGCAATATTTAATTGTCTACATGTTTTTACAATCTCATTATAATCTTAAATTCTATTCGACTAATACACACACAAAAAAAACTCTACTTTTAATAACTTAGATAGAAATGGGTTTATATGAATTTTAAAATGTTGAGAACATCTGACGGGACTGTTCGATATATTTTTTAATTGAAATTAAAAAAAACCTTGACATTTTAATGGGACTGTCGACAATAACTCAAAAAGTTAATCATATCAAATATATCTTAGCGTCAAATGTATACATTCACGGATATGAAAGTATAACTGGTTTAAAGTAAAATACAATCATAGTTGTTTAAAAAAATAAAACACCGTAAAAACGTATGAGACCCAAACAAAAAACTATATGGTAAATTAATGAATTTGTTAAATTTCTAGATCAAATGAGGATAACTACAAATAGATATTAAAAAAGTTTTAGGTTAAAATAAAATGCATATTAGTATAATTAAAAGAATGGGAACATTTAAAATATTTAAATTAAGTTATGTCAAAAATTTCACCTTGACACGGACCCTAACCCAGGACACATGTGTATCTGCTTGTGTGATGTAAACATTGAAATAAATACTTTAATCATTTTTAGTTACGCAAATTATTTGTTCAAAAACAAGATGCTTAGGAATATATATTTGGTCCAAACAGACATTATTATACAAAGGAATGGAGGAGTTTGAATAATTATTAGTTACATACCCTGTACTCATCACAAGACAGGATACTCAAGTCTTGTAGATTACGGTGGGCAGGACATGCAACGCGATTGGGATATTCTAGAACCTTGTGCAGGGTACTGACTGACAAACCCAATGGGGAAAAACCATTGGGTAAACTTAGACGCAGCTGGAAGGATAACATTAAAATAAGTCTGAAAGAGGGTGTAATGAGGTGGACTGGATAGAACTAGCTAAAAATAAGAGATAGGTTAAGTACTTTTATAAGTGCAGCAATACATTTTCGAGTTACAAGAGCCATAGAGTAAGCATGTAATTAGATTTTTAATACATATTACATGAATTAAAATATAAAAACTGGTACTATTTAAGGTTCAATTTTTACCCGCACCAGTGGACACGAAGAAAAAGGTTGTCTCTTCTAGTCTGATTTTCTGATGATGGGGGAGGGGAGGTCAGGATTCGAATAACAGCCGGGGGCTAGATCATTGACTTTATGGTTTCTCCTTAATGGTTTCTTACTTTCTACACAAATGCAGTTGCATTTCTTTAAACTCTACTTCTATTATCCTTACCCCATTAGAGTAAATAAGTGGACAACTCATATGGATAGTAAGATGCGTGATGCTTTGGGCGGGTTTTTTTTTTCAGGAAATATAGCTTAAATATATCAATATATTTTGCATTTGCATTTATTACATTGCTGAGCAGTGGAGAGGAAGATATAATTAGGATTAAATGCACTCACATTTATGTGAAGAGAGTGTGGGAAAACCGTTTAGGGAAAACTTCCCAGTCAGGATTCTAATCCCACTCTCAGTGTCACCAATCAAACCAGACTAGATGAGTCTGACATTTAGTCCAAGTAACGTAAATGTGGTGTATATTGTTCTTATTTATAAAATGGTATAAAGTGCATAGCTGTCTTAGTTATTTAAACGATTATAAACTATTCTATATCCAGCGAACAAATAACGTTTTACTTTCTCTCTACCCCTCAGAGAGAGAGAGAAGTAAATTAATATGATCTTCAAATAATTGAACTCAATATTTGATAAATCTTGACGTTTTATGACCTCCTGAAACTTAAACGTTGTTTTCACCGTTCCGGCCATTCAGTTTGCCACTCACTACCCTGAACACGGTTCTAGATGGTTCCATTCATGCTGAATGTTCTGCCCAGCATGATATGCAAGACTTGTCTGTGATTAATAAAGGTATCTATGTAACTCATAATTATGTGTCCTCATCCAGTCTTCATTATCTCCTTTATTTTGGACCATCTATTTTCCTAAGTACTTTGTTTTAGAGCACCCTGAATTTATTCTCGTCATGTAAGGTAATAGACCGTAGTTCACAAACATAAATAACATCTGATGAAATAAATATTATTTTGTAAATACTGAGTTTTACATTTCTTGACCACAGGTGAGATGCTAACAACTTACCGACCGAGTAGTGGCATACATTCCCAGACTGTATTATTTTCATAATATCCATTCCAATATCGTTATTATTAGTTATAACTTTTCCTAAATATTTGAACTCATTAACGCTTTTTAATGATTTATGTTGCTTGTATTAATTTCTAAATTGTAGTCCTTAATCTATGCTATACAGTTAATCATGAACAGTACTTGGTCTTCACAGCATTCACTTCTAACTCTAAATTCCTGCTTCCTTCTGAAGGAATGGGTGCATTTCTCGCAAAAGTTTTCTCACTAATCCTAACTAAATCTAAATCATCTGCGTATCCTAATCCCTGCCTTGTATCCAATGTAAAGATAGTAGAAGGTATCGCCAGATGGAGATAAACATCTTTGATTGTCTGAGCTGTGACGTCACTCATAACACGAGTCAGCGAGCTACATACTGGTGGAGTGTTTCTGCAACAATGTAAATTATTTAGTTTCATAAATCTTGCTACATTTTAGTAACTGTATATATATTCTAAGATAAAAGAGAGAGAAAGTCTGTGTGGCAAACCATACCATTCATTTATTGGAATACATATTTCTATGCAAAAAGCTAATATGATATTTTTTAAATAATATGTCACTACCTCCTTCCCTGTGGTCCTAATATGTCAGGATGGTTTGTGGGGAACGATAGGGATGGCGGCAAAATATATGTGTGGGTTCGTAATTTATAGACGGCTTTGGTTTGTAGGGTTTATTATAGCACTACTAACTACTACAAAATGTAATATTAGAGGAAGTTTTCAAAAAAGTTATAAAGCCATTAGTTAGGAACACGTGACAGATCTGGTTTGGTAAGAAATAATCAACCAATGGCCTGACTAAACACTCAGTGGTCCTACACGGTTACGAATCGCTGTACCTTGGTCTCGACGGCTGCCCTCCAGCACAAGTACCCGATGACCCGGTGTTCTATTTCGCGCAACCCCAAAACTGGCAGTGACCCCTTAGTATTGATATTATTTTGTCAGCCCGGATAGCTCTAAAACAGAACCATATACTACAAATTGGCCTGGTTGCCAATAACAATGCTGACACACTGTTTTGATTGTCAGCTCTTTCTTACTATTGTTTACTAACTAATCAAATCAAGCTAATTAGACCAGTTCTGTCACTTGCAAAACCTCTCAACACCTATAAAGTTAATTTAAACAAACACCCAAATTTAGGGCAGGCCGATTACAAATATTTCATATAAGGATACTACAGAGCGTGGCTGATGAAGTGTAAAGTTATCTTAGCGTTAATGTGATTTATTTTCATCCCTCAAGGTAGGTCGGAGGTTGTATCCTAATCAGGGTCATTATTCTTCTCCTCTAAGTAGATTTCTATCCTTTCTACCAGATATTGTTTCCTTTCCTCAAAGTTCATCCTTTTTATTTGTGTATTCAGGCTACTTAAGATTAGGCCGAAGCTAATCGTAAATCGAACGGGCATTAAAATACTCAGTACAAAACAAATAAAATACGTTCTTAAAAAAAAGTTAGGCAACCAATTTTTATGATGAGAAAGAGATTTATTGTGAGGGAAGCTGGGGAGGAGAAGGACCATAGGAAAAGTATTAGATAATTGAATTAGTTTAATTTGGTAATAGATAATATCTTATTTCTACTATTACTAAATTGTGTGAATTGTTATAACATTAACGCAGTGTTTGGTTCTACTAAATAAAATATTAACCTGCTATTACCTTTGAAAACCTTCGACATTCAGGAGTTAAAATATTCTTGCTTTTAAAATTTAGGAAATAATAAAATATCGTAACGAGATTTTGTCGTCAAAACTAATTTGACACGAATTTCAGTTTAATTATTTTTCCAAATAAAACCACGTAGCTTTTACTGAACTTTTTAATTCCTTCTTCATGAAATAAGCTATATTTTTAATCATTCCAATATTAATTATGGAAGTCTGATGGTGGTTTAAACACATGGAAAATTATTCGATATAAAAGAAATCGTTTCACGAAAAAAAAAATTGGGCGAATGTGTTGGGGTTTTTTCATCTCATCTTAATCATCCGTCTGGGCTATTCCCAATTAAATACACTAATGGGATAGGATTGAGGAAGATAGAATTTAGGAGGAAAACCACCCTTTTATGATGAGATAGGAGAAAAACTTTAAGGAAAAATTATCCTCAGAAGCCTACAAAAAGCCGGATTATAAAATGTGCTTGGTTCTACATCTCAAATAATAATAATACAGGATTTATTGACCCAATTTAATATTTTATTATTTATTTGATTGTTTCTAGAATGTTACACCCTTATAATTTATTTTGTAAAACATTTACGTGAATTTAAACCAAACTCCATTTTTACTATTTTATAATAGTTTCAGCGATATATTAAAAATGTGCCAAAATAGTACAAGCAAAAGTATTCTTAGCCTAAGCAGAACTGTAACACAAATGATTATTTTTACATTATACTCTAATGTCTCTGTTTTAAAACATACTCAAAATTCCCATTACTACCAGCCAAGGAAATTAGTCAAAATCCAAGAAGGCGGCCAAATATTCTAAAAGTTTCAAAAGAAAAGTATATTATTTTCAGTATAGACTTTGTCACTTGTTCCTCAAAAAGGTAAATTTTGAAAACCTAGAACTATCATTAAAGCTATTAAACTTTCTAAGACTTGATGCCAGAGAAATCAACCGTATTTTAAGTTTTTTTATATTAATTTTTCAACAACAAACTTTTTCAAATAAAGACACTGTAAACATTTGGACAGATTTAAACTATTTAGAATTCAAAATCTAATTTTAAAGCTATAAATTCCAATCATAAATAAATTAAAAACAAAAAATATAATATATCTTGTTTGCCGCCCCTTGAATTTGCCGCCCTAGGCAACTTCCTACCCTCCCCCCCCCCCCTCCGGCCACCCCTCACCTAGAGCCAGGCCTGGGTATGGAAATCGTGGAAAAAATGAAGGTATAGGAGCTATTTTTTTTTTATAAACTGAAACGAAATGAAAAAGCGAAAGCTATTCCCTAAGTGTCTTTCATTTATTTAAGTTCAACAAAGAGGATGCAACTATCGACCCAACTCTGTTATTTCAGTGATTGTATTATGTTATCTTCTTCAAGTTAAATGATTTGGATGAAGTAATGAAATATGAACTTTGCTCCTATCCTCCGTCATTATTTGTATACCCAAGGGTTATAGTGAAAGAGGTTAAGCCGCAGCTATAAAAGGCATTGATTGCGTAATTTACTACTAATAGTTCAGATTTACCAAGAGGACAAGAAGGTGCAACAAGCTATGTGCTAGATGGAGGTTCCCTATGGCATTACATACAAGGAAATAGCAAGATCATATGCGTCATTTGAAACAACCAAGTATGGACGAGGAACTATTGTATTTTATGGTTATTAATCAGGATCCACAATAAAATACATTACCCATGCGCGCTGAACAAATGCAGTTTTCTTCTCTGTTATCTCTGTTAGAAATATAAAATATTCAGCCGCCATTTTAGATTTTGACTTATATCGCAGGTCAGGATTAATGGGAATTTTTAGTGTTAAAAGATACACTTTTTAGAGTATAGTGTAAAAAGAATCATCTGTGTTTCAATTTTGCCCAGGTCTAAATTTATGTTTACTCTACTAAAACAAATTTTGAAAACATTGTTCAGTAATATTAATTTCAATTCACTTTAAATTTAATTCATTAGAGTACTGACCAAGATTCACAAGACCTACACCAAGCCATAACTTTAAATTCATAAGGAGATGATAGTATCTCACATAAAATTTGACAAACCCGTTTACGGTTATAGAAATGACGTGGAATTCGCTGAAAAGATTTTAACCAAATGAAGTCTCTTTTAAAGGTTAGGGGTCAATGATTTCGCCAAAAATAGAAGTTTTCAACGAAAACACTATCATCCCAGTGAATTTTCAGCTTTGCATTCTTTGTTTATGTCAGCATGGAAACCCTGATTAGTGCTTGAGTGTGTATATGTAAATAAAATATTTATCACTGGTTAAAAATAATACCATCTCGAATTATACTTTAGTGGCATGGTACAACAAATAGAAAGATTGCGGAAATTATTTGTATGTTTATTAAACCCACTGAAGATGTGGTTTTCTTTGTATTGATGATTTTTATTCTTCCTCTTCTTTATCTTAAAATGAGTGCCTCTACTGTTATAAGCCCTTTTTCGATAAGTGAAATTGCGGGAAAATTACTTAAACGATTTTGACAAAATACCAGTCATTTTAAGGTTAGGTGTTCAGGATGTCACCAAAAGTAGTAGCTTCCAACAAATTTCCAGCTTTTTATTCTTTGTTTACATCATTTTGTTTACATCATTATGTAAATCCTAATTTTTGCATTGTTATATTGCTGTAAATATAATATTTCTTTGATTTAAAATAATAACTCAATTCTTACTTAAGATGTACGGTGCACCAAATATAAACAAATATATATTGCATTGATACTTTTCCTTCCTTTTTATTTTTGAATATTTACCTCTGATCACTGAATGGCCGTAATAATAGTTGGTCCTAGCACAACCTTTATTTACACTATTTTATAGAAGGAATTAATTTTCTAGACTTAGGAAACTTTTAATGGTATTGGAATGTTGTTATCGTTAACTCGTATTTAAATCAAAAATATCGACAATAATGCTCAAATTAAAAGGTCAAGTAATCAATTTCGTGGCCATATTTTATTACTTTTTTTTTTCGTGGATGATTTATAAATTAATAATATTCGCTTATGTTTAAATATGCTATGGTATGTATAATAATTTAAAAAAATTATCATATGATTTTAAAATGTGTTTGGATAAACATTTTAATTGTTTAAGTATAGACTTTGATGTTCATTAAAAATATATATAGTATTACAATACAAATAAGTTCAATTATGATTCCCAGCAACCACTTAGTTTTGAGTATATAGTTATAATATTTCAAAGTATTATTTTATTCATCCCATCTATCTTATGATCAAAGTATAGGTTTTGGTATGTAATTTTTCAAATAATATTTCAATACAAATAAAATCACTTATGTTTCCATTGATTACACTTGATTTTGAGTGACTAATATTTCAAAGTAATGTTTTGTGTACCCCATCTATCTTTCTCATCACCTAACACAACACACACACACACACACACACACACACTTCCACAAACTTACTCTCTCTCACAAACATTATCTCTAAAATACTCCAGGTCTATTTCTCACATACACTCTCTCACACACATCTCTCACAATATCTCTATCTCAAAATATTTCTCGCACTCTCCTTCACAAACATTCTATCACTCCCAATGTATCTCTCTCCCAATCTTTCTCACAATCTCTCTCACACACTTTCTTACAATCTATCTCTCTTGCAATCTTTCCCACACCCTCTCTCACAATCTCTTTCACATAATCTCTCTCTATCATACAATCTTTCTCACACACACATTCTCTTATATACAGTTTCTCACACACTCTCGTTCACATCACCATAGAAACTATGATTGTGTATAGTAGTATATTGGTAAATAATATATTTTTATCTTTGATTTAAAATAACAGCTCAATTTTTACTTGAACGAATATATAAAGAGCTGGAAGAGGGTCGTTTAAAGTTCTCATCGTGATGTGAAGGGGAAAAAATACACGTTTTGATTCAGAATTAACACCGAAAGCTAAATATCTATATAGAGTTGATAGCTTTGACGAGTAAATTTAAACTAGAAAGTTGAGTGAGAGCTTATATAGATATTTTTTCCAATAAAAAACTTAGAATACATTTTAGTGCTATAATCTGTAGCCATTGCGGAAACGATCAACTTATATAGAAATTACATAGAAAGCTATTATAACCAGACAAAAATATAAATCAATGAATGGAGAACCGCTTCGGTGGCCACAAGGTATAAGGCACTGGTCTTGAAATACACTGGACTACTGATGATGGGAAGATCGTGGTTCAATCCCGGTATGGTGTACTAAGGATGGTTTCTTCTAAATTGGTTCCCAATCTCTATTCACGCAAATGTGAGTACACTTACTCAACCTTATTCATACATAGCCCGTTAGCGTAATTAGTACATCATAAGCGTATAAAACTCGAATATGTAGTAAGACGTGTTTCTAAAAAAAATTAGATTCTAAGTAGATACCATTATATATATATTGATTACAATCAATAAACATAGAAACAATTTATATCGAACCATTAAAAAGGAAGTGTTTTTAAATATTTTAGTGTAGAAAATAATATTCAAGTTCTTAATGATAAAGGATTTCCTTCAGTAACGTTTTTATTATAAGATTAACATAATAATAATAATATTAGACTAGTAAAACAAAGCAATATTGATGCTGATGAATATCAAACTACTACAGCACATGTAAAACGTATGTAACGCTTATAATATGTTAAAAGGCAATCTTCAGTTTGTTTGATGGCACCCACTGACTGTTAGTTACCCCCCCACGAAGAACGAACATTGTCCCAGGATATGAGATTGTGGCGCGCCTCGGGAGCACTCTCTCAGCTTCTGGCCAAGACAAGATGAGGGATAGACTCTCCCACCCCACCCCCTAAACCCTTGTCCTCATGTCTGGGTTATCATTCGCACCGCAGGAAACAACGACATCTACAAGCAATACAACGACAGCATCCCCAACAAAGACAACCTCCTTTAAAAGAGGTAGTGGTGGTTGTTGGGGAGAGGGGGTATGAAGGGGTAAGAAGAAGATTAATGAAAGGATGCTTCCTCTGTAGCGAAATTTCTACAATGTCCTGATTTCCTTTTCGCAATATACTGACACAGAGTAACTGAAATACCGTCTCTTTGTTGCGCGTTTCTTTAGTCGCAGTGTAGTATTTATTTTGCTAAGGTTGGACAGTTGCTGTTTTCTCAGTATATCCAACAGTAGTCATTTTTAAGGTACGAAACTATTCAAGGTAAAAAAAATTGTGAAAGTTTACTTTGGGCTCTTTAAACGAAAGAGGAGCTACTCAAATCAGTTATAATCCATTTCGCTAACATATTTTGTTTCTTCAACAAGGGAAACCCATTTTAATCACTTGCCATAATGATACTATATTCTGAAAATTGAAGAATGACACCTGGACACGGGAATCGATCCCGGGACCTTATACAAATGGTAGCATTAAGCCAACTACCGATTCGAAGATGGCTGCGTTATCTGATAGCTCGTGATCTTAATAAAATTACACATTTGTAGCCGACAATTTCCGCACGTCCATAATATACTCTGCCTTAAAATGTGAGTGAAGAGTGACCCTGGACACGGGACGATTCCTGGATTGCTCCGTGTTTAGAGTATTGGCGTATTAAGCCAAAAAGGTGCCGGGTTCGATTCCCGTGTCCAGGTGTAATTTTTAAATTTTCAGAATATTATATCTAGATGGAGTAATCCTCACTAAAAAGCATAAATAATAGTTATGGCTATTAGATTCATAATGGTAATAGATATAATATGTGAAAACTGTTTTTAATAACTTTTAAACTGCCATAAAAAGAATCCAAAGTTGCCGTAAATATTCTAAATTGTTGAATATTACGTACTTTATGCTTATCTAATAAATTGAGTGATAATTTTTTATTCACCAAAATATATCTAACGCAAATGTTATTTTGCACCTAATTTTAAAAATATATTTTATAGCTAGTGACAATAGACTTAGTGTTCAAAAACCACGTGTTAAATCTACTTTCAAAATGTTTGGAAACACAATACATTTTGGCCTTTTAGGATGTCATAATCGTGAAGAAACTCTTGGACAACGCATGCGCGTAGGGAATAGCCGGCCAAACGCACGCGAGAAAGAATGGCCCGTTGGAATGGCACTAGTAGGCAGCCATACGCACGCATGATTTCCCTTTCTTGGCCACCTAGTTGTCTGTGTGTGGGCAGAAGGATAAGTGAAGTCACAGCTACAGAGAAGTCTGAGTCTATTCCAGTGATTCTTCTCATGGGGTTCCTCAAAACTATGAGACAATTAATAATCAAATCAATAAGTATAACACAACAAAAAGTAGTACAGTTAGCTCCCGATTACTTGTGGTAATGGAGGGGACGAGTGCCGCGGATAACACAAAACCACGGGTAATCCACATATTTAGTAAAACAATTTCTTTTAGCACATTCAATTCAAACTTGTACGCCCTATCATAATTGCGTTTATGAACACAACATTATATTTCACGCTTTAGGATAGTAATAAAACACACTTTAAATTAATGTACAACATACTATAAGTGGACACAACTCCTAAAATGGTTGTATTAGTCTTTTGCTTCATTGCAGCTTCCTCCTTTTTCTTTATCCTACTATGTATTTTCTGTGACATCAGCTTGTCAGATAGGAGCGTGTCATCTTCCTGTTACAGATAATTAAGCAGATTAGCAGTCTATTCCAGTGCAGTCCCTCTTGCATAAACTACTTGCCACTCTGGCCAATATCACTTCCCTAGGGATTTACTGAGCACAATAATCTGTAGCCCTGTATTCTCTATCAATGCGGCGTTTTTCAAAAACGTATCCCCTGCTTTTGGCGATGCCACGGTTAAGCCTCATAGCGGATAATCGGGAGTTTACTGTAGTTAATAATAAGGACTTTTCATACCACTAAAGGTGGCGTGAAAATCGAAACAAAGTTGAGTAAACAGTGTTCAAGTCTGACACAAGATCCATGACAAGCAAGCGTGGTCTAAAAATATTTAGTATATTTTAATGACAAACTATGACACAATAGTAGTACAATTCCACTTTTTTTTTTAATTTAAAGTCATCTTGAAATCCAAATAAAAGAGGTATGGGCTAACGTGATTTTTAATTTATAAATTTAGGAAAATTTGCGCAAAAAAAATTAGTTTGTGTGTATGTGTGTTTTTTAAAATATATTTTAGCTTTTCATATAAAGGCCTCACATGGAAATAGATCTAGAGCACATGATAGAGAAAAAAATTAATAGAAGACTCATCTTATGCAAACTTTTTTTTAAAGGTAGTTTTCACTTCCCTAGTATCGGTATGTGTGTTAAAATTCCCCCTGTCTGTCTGTTGTTTAGTTCTATAGCTTGAAGGCTTGTGTGTAACAATATCGTCGGAGAAGGGTTATAATGGAATTCAAGAGAAAGTGTGCGTAAATTACCCCTTGGGGATGTTTTCACTTGGTTGCTCGTTTTAAATAACTGGATGATTAGTCATTTTTATGGTCCGAAAACAGAATACCAAGAGAAGGGCAATTACGTAATAGGATTTGGGGCTATTTTTTCGTCAATTATGTTTTGTTTATTAAGTTCGCTATTTATACATACCAGGATAAAAGTTTTTATACATATATTTTGAGGCTGTATTGGGAAAACTTTAAAAACATATTATTATTATTGCTGAATATACTGTACTCTCACCAGGGATTATTTTTTCCCTTGTGTTAGTTATTTACTACTCGCTCGAGTTATCTGCATACTTACACTAATGGGGTAGAGATGAGGAAGGTATAATTTAGATAAAGTATACTCACATTTACGTGAAAAAAAGAATGAGAAAATAATTATGAGATAAAAACTTATCGATACAGCCAGACGGGAATTTACCTACGACCTCCCCATAGCCAGAAAACTATATAAAACAAAAGTGATGTATTCATCCGCGTACCCTACAGTGTGGGTATCATCCAATTAAACTATCTGAACATTATTGACTCTGGTTTATGGCTCATGCTAAGAATTTTAAAATCGTGGAAAACCTTGACATAGTAAATCTCTACTCAAATTTGCTGTCAAGAATTCAGACACGAAAGAAGACTATCAAACAATCACCTTATAATATGGTAAGACAGTCAAACAAAATGGTGGCATGGTCATTGTTTCACAGACGCTAGATAATTTTGTGGTGGTATTGAAAATTTGAAAATATTTGCGCAGTACAGATACTAAGGTGGCGTGAATTTGCGACGGAGCTTCCAACAAAATTAAAATTGAGTGCATTTGTGACCAATTTGAGGCTGATGGCTGATGTGCAAAAGCTTGATAATATCTTGGAGGCCTCAAACCACGAGTCCCACCTCACAACCATTAAAAGAATATCCACACAACAATGTTCACGTGAGACAGGAATCAGTCGATCAAGTGCAAAACAAAGTCTACCTACTGAAGAGAAAGTTTATATACTATCAAATATGTCACATGCCATGCATAAAGATGATTCTGATCGAAAATACAGTTTTGTGAGTGGTTTCATTCAACCCAAGATATGATAAGAAGTTTGTGAGCAAAATTGTTTGGTTTGAAGAATCAAAACTTGAGTTACTGTTACATTAAGGTGTCATAATTGTGTGTATTGGGCTCCAAAAATCCACAAATTAATGAGTACAAGGTTGACTATTTACCAGGACTCACTGTTTGGTTCGAGGACTATCATCCAGGAGTTTAATTGGAGCATTCAATTTTAACAATAGCTGGCCCTATGTATCTCTACATGTTTCCGGCGTCTATTTTACCTGTTACGCATCAACTCCATGGAAACAGTTCATCTTACTTTCAAAAAGATTAGGCACCTCCCATAATATTACCAAGCTGACAGAAGCTACCTCAGTGAAATATTACCAGACTAATGGATAGGATAAAGTTCATTAATCCCCATGATCAACTGATTTAGTCCCACTCAACTTTTACTTTCAGGTGCCCCTGAAAGATGTGGTGTACCATTTAAATTCACCGACACTGCAGCCGTTACAGGTGTCAAATTAAACTTTGTATGCATCTTTACAATGAACACTGGCCAAGCTTACTTGTGTACTGAGCTCAAAAATGACTACAAGCTAATGGTGCTCATTTTAAACTCTTCAACATGTGTCGTCACAGCCATCCATTTCTGTGAGTGTCAAATTTAAATAACAATTTTTAACTGTAACCTTCCTGCGACAACCCGGTCACTCAACTCCACTGACTTGCACTAGCCCTAGCTTATACCCAGTGCTGGTGATACGGCTATCCGTCAAGTGGTATCCGAGGCGGGAGCAACCCGTCTCGAACCACGGGCTCCCGCGTCGCACCTAGGACAACTTGCTCCCTCGGCAACTGCCAATGGATTCTCCCTATCAACCTCGCACCACATTGGCCTCAGGTCCTCTCCCGTGATCCTCTCGATCACCTGAACCAATCAGGGACCTTGAACCCTCACCCAAGAGGGGTTTAGATACTGTAAAACGATCCAGTATCAGTGGAATTGAGTGTTCGGCCTATTCCTTGGCTCTCCACCGAATCATGCTGGGTTGCGGTAATATGATATTTAATTCACGCATCAGTAGCTTGCAGCAATTATTCCCGTCTTATAGTAATAAACTAAACGATATTATATAAAATGAGAGCACTATTATACATTACTAAGTTGAGATCATTACACAAAGCATTATTCAAGCAGATTCTTTGTAAGCTTTGTATACTTTTTTTGAGCTCCTTTGTATATATAATTTGATAAGCCCCTTTCCAGTAGTGGAAATTACGAGAATACAGTTGAACTGCCTGGAAAAATGAACACTCATTTTAAAGATTAGGGGTCCAGGATGTTGGAAAACATAATAACTCCCAAGGAAAACCCGATTTTCCTAGCGAATTTTCAGATTTTATTCTCTATACTATTATCCGTATAATAATTCTTTGTTAACATAACCATGAAAGTTCTATATTTCGGTAAATATAATAGTTATTGTTGATTAAAAGTAATAACTCAATCTTAGCTTAAGTGGTATGGTGCTACAAATAAAAAATTATAGTAAATTTTTTTTATATATTACACCCATTTGGTGAAACTGACCATTTCATGGACTGTAAATTATGATCCTATCTACTATAATGATTGTGATACATTAGAAAATAAACTCAGTTTACTGACGAGAAACAGTTCTGACATAATGAGTAACAATGCTACAAAATCTTCGATATGAGTACATCCGTAAATGTCCACTCACAAAATGTTTATATTTAAAACTATCCCAACATAAACTTTCATGCATCAATAGGTAAACATTTTGATAAGTTTGAATTTTTTGCTAATTTAGGATAGTTTAAAGAAAAAATATGATCCATTGCATTCTAACCATTGCAACAGAGGAATTTCAACAATACATGCTAACATTAATACAAAACTCACTACACCCATATATTTTGTTACTAAACGTTTAAACACAATTCTACACAGGTATATCATTCTGATAAAAACCAGTCAGTTCATGGAGATGTCCTGTACAGTGACTTATTGCGTACTGCGACAGTTGCGCCCAAAGAATCAAACAGGTGGGCGACCCAGGTAGGGGTCATTTGTTTATTTTGTGTGGTCAATATTATTTGAAATTTTAATTTATTAACACATTAAAGGTTAGGTTAAATTAGGTTGGGTAAGAACCATAATTATAAGTAAAAATTATTAAAGGTTTGAAAGTTATAGGTTTGTATAATAATAATTGTTATTATTTTAAACAATAGTTTGAGCTTTTCTAGGCCCTATTTGTGACGTCATATAACTTTTACACTGTGGTAAAAGTTAGAATTGGTTTGATTGGGATAGTAAGTTGTGTGAGCTTACATCATGTAATTTCATTTACGGCCAACTCAGGTAGAAAAATATATAACTGTAAGTAATAGTCGCTGTTTCTTGGGTGTACACAATTATCATATATTTGTTCATAGACTGCGAAGCTCCAAGCTTTACCAGATTCATGAACTGGGCGAGTTTATGCCCGTTCTGTGAAATGGAGAAGTGAAGAAGCCATTTCACGTAATAGGCAAGAAAATTGCCCTATTCATGAATTGGTCAATTTCACTTTAGGGGTGTAACAATATATCAAACGAACCAATTATAGTAGGTTAAAACGTTACTATTATTATTTTGCTCTGTTGCTTTTTCTTCTTTTTGCTTATCTTTAAATATATACTACTGGTATTGATTAATTTTCTTTGAAGTTAGGAGCATTGTCTCACCCCCAGAAAATTGAGAGCTGGAAGAGGAGTTGTTTAAAGTTCACATTCTAGTGTGAAGGAAGAAAACATACTTTTTCTTGGAATTAAACACGGAAAGCTCAAAATCTCTGTTAAGTTGATAGCCTTTGACGAGTAAACCTCTAACTATAAAGTCAATTGAGCTCTCAACCTATATAGCTTTTCCAAATAAAACGTTTTAAACACATTTTAGTACAGTAAGGTGCAGCTATCAGTGAAACGATCCACCAGTATTTTATAAACTCATTGCAGATGTTATTGTTTGTAATAACATTTCAGAATTCCCTAGACAATATTTGATCTCTTCAATGAATGCAAATGTAATGAAGTGTTGAAAAATATAACATGCACACGAGTCAAGGTTATTCTACAGTGAAATTTTATTACAAAACGTTATCGTACAATCTTAACAAGTGTATAATTTATTATAAACTATAAAGAGTAATTCAATGATTTCAAATCATTACAGTCCTCGACCTATGATAGGTCAAATTTGCTATTTTATGCTTCTTGCTTACCATTGTTAAGGTAAAGGGTCTGAAATTTACTATAAATAGACATTCATATGAGTTTTACACAGTTAAGTATGTATATTATTATTATATTATTATTATTATTATTATTATTATTATTATTAATTAATCTTAGTTACTATGTATAATATTTATAATAGTAATATCCCTGAATATTTATATTATTAATATTATTAATTTAGTATTATTAATAATGATATTATTAATACTATAAATAATTATTTATAACTACTTATAGTTTATAATTATACACTTGCTATCATAGTTGTGCCAAACAAATTTTTACTGTTGAGTGACCTTAAAGCAGAAAGAAGGCTCGAAATAGATTTGATTGCCTCTGACGATGGAGGTTTGGGTTCGGATCCATCTTGGTGGTGGATTTTCATATGTGATCTATCACATTGGTTTTCTACGTTGATGGGACTACATTTTCTCCAAACAAGCCTTCTCATCCCTATCTCTTAAATTAAATTAAAACGCTTTTAGTCCAAGTGTTGGATATAAAAGCTATGTTCATAGATAGAAAATAATACACCATTTGTGAAAGGTGAATATTTGTAGAAAGCAACACCTTGAGTGCGAATACATAAAAGTAGATCTGATAGCTTTGATCACTGTCAGGTTTGACCCAATAACTAACAAATAAAAAATATTAACATTTTAACACCGGGTCTAAGTAGCCTTTCGGGTTATACGCACACATTAATTACGTTAATGGAATAGGGATGGCGAAAATATAGGCTTAGAAGTCTCCACCCGCATTTGTGGGGAGGGAAACATCACCCTTAGTACACTCAACCGGGATTCAAACCTTGATCTCCCAGCCATGAGCAATCTAGCCTAACACAACAGTGAAGTGCTTGGTGAAGTGACTGCTGATATGTGTCATGCAGTTTTATACTACGTGAGTTTCTAACTTACCACAAAACATGGGAGATATGTTGGTCGATTGGCGGAACTTCTGCATTTTGTTCATTGTGTTATCTGAAACAAAGGAGAATCATATGGCTTAGAAATGTGACGCAATTTTAGGCGAGATAAACAATGAGCTGTAAACATTTCTCTCGTGTTTTGTGGGTACAAATCCCTGAACACTATTGTCCACACTTCATTAATATGAACTAGGGACAGTTGACATTCCCAAATAAATAAAGAAGGTATATAATGACATCTCTGTAGAGCTATTAGACCACACATTTGAGCGCTGCAGTGAATGGATTGTGAACTAAAGGACTTGTTAAGCTTAGTGCAAGAAAGTATTAAGTATATCTAACATATGATAATTGGTTGTAAGTGCGTGTATTTATTTTCTTTTTCCTCTCAAGATTATAATGAGGGAGATGGTATTTATTATTATTATTATTATTATTATTATTATTATTATTATTATTATTATTATTATTATTTTAGTATCGCGTCTTACTACCTTTCAATCATATTTACAATCGTAGTCATTGATGCAAAAACAAGGTAAGTTCGTTAATAACAAACAAGTGTGGCCATCACAAGGCATAAAACAGAAGATATTTTCCAGCCGCTGTGTACCGTATTCGGCCGTTTAGTTGACCAACGCCTCTCCTCGTATTTTTATTGGCTGGGATGTTTCAAGTCCAAGGATTGTCTATACATTTTAAACAAAATAATTAGAGCCAATTTCAAAATATTTTGAGCTAAAAAAACTTACTATCAGTAAGCGATCCTTTAACAAGTTTTTGTCCAAAAATCAATGATACAATGTTGTTTGTCATTTAAAACAAATTCTAGATATACATATCAAACAAAATAGGTAAGTCAATTCTCGAAAATTTTGAAAGTCATAAATATCAGTAAACTACCCTTTATTTGAAGACTAGGCTCTAAATCATAAAAAAAATTCTTCCAAGGTGTAGACTTATAAAATTTGAACAAATACAAATGACTGTTTTGCATCCGCGGCCAGAGAGAGACAGACAGACATGCGGACAGACAGAATAGTGTAAAATATACTTTTATGTATTAAAGCACACATAAAACATAAATAAACATAATCTCTTGATATGAGAGAGTAAAATTTGTTTTATAAATCATTTATTATCAAAACTGCTATTAAATAAATATTTATATGAGAGACAATTATGTATCGTCTAAAAATTACTATATCAATTAATCATATCGTAAAATCTTTTTTTTTTCGGTATCGGGTACACATAAAACGTAAAGATACATCATAATCTCTGGCTCAATTTTTTTTATTGATTGCAACACTTTCTCTTGATATGAGAAAGCATATAAAATTATACGATGTACAGCACAGATTTCCTTTCTACTTCATCTTAAAATAGGTTAGTCACTAAAAAACTCGGTAGGATTTGTGAAACGAAATAATATACATTATTTAAGAAACACGCCACCAAAAGCATAAATGTTGTTACAGAAACATTGAAAAAAAGGAGAACATCTCTGTCCGCCAAAGAGCATAAGAATCAATTTAATATTTAAAAATGCTCCATAAAAAAAGTATATATTTGCTCATTGCTCGGAAACTATTGATATTATAAAAATACATTTCAAAATAAAATAGTTTTAAGAGCATTAAAACTTTACAATGATAAATTAGTTCGTATCTTAAATAGTTGCGGAGATATGATCAAAATAGGAAATTTCTGTTAATGTAAGGTACCATTAAATTAATTTTCATTGGCAATCGAGAATTTCCATTTTGTTGTAATGTTTGGATACAAAAATTATTCAGAACTATTAGAGTGGATTTTGTGAAAATAAATTTGTTTTTATCTACTTTTACTTCAGTAGAATACCCTTAATTTTAAGGTTGTATATCTGTTTTCAAAAACATCTCACGTGAATCTTATTAAAACCATAGATACTACGGTTTAGCCTGATCGGTAAAATTGTTTCTGCTCTAGTCAGAGATGCAGACAGACGGCATCTCAAAAACCACTGTTTTGGTTTAAGGGGATCATGAAGGGGGACATTAAGGGGGACATTTATCAAATCATTGAGTTCGGTTATTTTTATGATCACAATACTTCTCTTTCCGAGAGGTTAAGAGAATTAATGAGTTATTTAAAATATATTTTAAATACTGAGTAGATAAACTGTTTATATTAAAATACCGTACTAAAATACAAATTACTTAAATATAAAACCCTAAAAATGTGTTATTTTTATTTGTTTGAATATGAATATGTTTTTATAATTATATAAAACAAAATCCAAATAACACATTTTTAATATTTTGTTTCAGATGCGGGCCATAAAACACACATTGGCGACAAGTCGTTTTGGTGAACGGCGAAACTTCTAGTGTCACCCTCATTTAATGGACTCGTTGTCAATTCAGAATGCGAACTACAAGGTCATAAAAAAATGATAAGATGGAATAAAAAGAAAAAGACAGAGTCATTTGCCTTCAATAGATGATGTCGCATCAACCGGGCGTGTCTATTATTATTCAACTCTTATTTTGTTTCGTAACGCGCCATTCCGAGAAATACATTATTTCACTCTTTTATTCCCGGGGAATTGATCTTTCCGACCCTTTTCCGTGACGGTGAGAGATTCTCGCGCTTTATGTCGGGATAGCCTTTTACCGTGTAGCCGCAATCATTTCATATTTATGAGGATATAGGGATGCTCTCTGGATAAGATCGTGAATTCTTGAACGTAAAATTTGTGAGCCTATCATGGCATATGCTTCCCGACATCTACCACCATTCCCCCAATCCCCCCCTCGATCCTTTATAACTCTCCGACAACCCTTCTAAAAGAGTATTAGTTTGGTTTTATGGAATTTTTTTATATTTAGTGGGGGTGAAACATTATGTGTGTTCTGTTCAAACTGAAATAAAGCACGAATCTAAGTTTAAATACATACTTAACCTCAATACATAATAGTTCTTTGGAATATTTGTTTCTTCATGCATTCAGTGTACTTTTTATGGGTTATATTTAGAAAAATTATCCTCACATATTAATGAAAAGATCTTTAAGCCGATATTCTACACTTTCAAAAAATGCTAAAAGATATTTTTCTTGATAATTACACTTGTTATTTATTTCAAGTTCTCATTTTATTAATCTTTGATGAAATACTGTTTTTAACTTTCTAATAAAAGAAACACATTAGATGGCACCTTTTGCCTGTCTTGTCTATTTAAATATTTATATTAATGGGATATAGATATTCAAGGCAGAATTTAGACTAGAGAAAATTTAACCACATTTTACTAGAAATGTATTGAGGTAAAGTGCCCACCTTGGGATCCGATGTTTATGAGTTCAAACCCAGCCAAAGTTGACGGATCCGTAGGACAAATTCCTTAATAGGGAAAGTAAAACCGTTGGTTTCATGTCGATTTTGGTATGTAAAAGATCCATTAAACGTATGTGAAAATACCTTTCCCGGCAAAATTGATAGGCCCTTTCGCTCTAGCTCATAGAAATTACATGTGCCAATCTAATCAGTAGGTTCAGAAAATGCACGTTAAAGACCTCCAATAAATAAAAATAAGAAATTTACTAGAATAGGGAATAAAGATTACAAGTGAAGTAACACTTCGGTGCAGTAGATCAGGATTTGAACCCTGACCTCTCTTTAATTAGAAAACAAATTGTATTAATATGATTTCTATATGTTTTCACTCGATGGAAATAATAATAATTACTAAAAGTGATATTTATAGCATATATTCAACAATCTAAACTAAAAAAATAACGTTTTTTATCCTAAAAATCAATGTCAATCCACATGCTATCGTTCATAGTTTGAATTCAGATGGAGATTCAAATATGGTAGCAGTGTAATAGAACAATGGTATCTTCGAAACATGAGCTAGGGGACCGATCCCTCTCCTTTCAAACCTCCTTTCATTGTTCTCCGCCTTCGCCACTGAATATTATTATTAAATATTTAACCACCCTCAACCTTTTTACTGGGTACGTCCCTGCTTGCATATCAAGAATATAATTATTTTAAATAATTTTACAGAATAAACAAGTTGACTTCTAACAATGTGATACAAAGATAAATATATTAATAAAATGAAGGTTTTATGTATCTGACTCTCTATCATGAGCATTGCGCGATATCTATCGCACGTTGAGGTCTGAAATTTAAAAATTATTAGTCCCTGTGCACGAACATGTGCACCTCAAAGCCAGAATTTTAAAATTTGGATTTTATTATTTTAAATTAATTAAATTCTGGGTCAGCTATTATAAAAGGAATAATTATTTTTTTGGCTGTTTGAAGCAAATAAAATCATTGCCTGGAGTAAGCACGCAATCCACTGGGAACGTCGGCTACTTCTGCTAGCTATAACATAAAACCAGAGAAAATTTTGTCGTAAATTTCAATGGGAACATTTTCCAGGTAATGTTCCGCAGTGGCAGCTTTCGTCTTACTAAGTATATGGCTGGAGCGGGCGTTAACTCTACCTTATTATTATAATATGCATAGAGCCATCAAATAGTTTCTTATGGGATGAGTGGGGGTGAGTCGGGGGAATCTGATCATTGGATCCTGGGAAAGGGGATATATTCTTAAAGGCTTTGATTATAATATTGAAGTATCAACATACCTTGTCTCCATTCTCCATAAAACTCGACATTAGAGACACACTTAAACACTAAATGCTATAATCGATACCTAAATGTGAAACTAGAACTATAATTACTGTTATTGCTCTGTTGTGATTCATTCTATAATATTTCTGCTGTTAACGTTTTTAGAAAAAAAATATTGGGCTTGGATGATTGCACTTCTTCCTTTAAAATAGCTGGAACGTTTTCCAGTAATTGCTAATTTTCCAAAACAGATAACTTTCCGGAAAAATTAAGGTCAATTTTTCCAGTAAATTTTCTGAAACTGAAAAAGTTACATCTCACAATTATAATTTATAATATAGAGCAGTGTCTATAGCCGTACCACTATATTAAAAGCTTAGTTCAACTATATAAAAAATATAATATATGAATAGTTAACATTAACATTAATACGATATTAAGTGTAAATAGACGAAGCTATATTAATGGTAGTTGGTTCAGTTAGATATCATTCTGAAAATTGAAAAATGACACCTGGACACGGGAATCGAACCCGGGACCTTTGGCTTAGTACACTTAATAAATATACGCATTCCCTGACAATTATAATAATAATTGTACAACTTGGCAATAGCCACTACCGAGTCGCCGATGGCTGCGTTATCCGATGGCTTGTGATATTAAAAATCACATAATTGTAGCTGACGATTTCTGCTTTGTCCATCATAGACTCTGCCTTAAAATATGAGTGAAGAATGACCATGGGCACGGGACGAATCCTGGATAGCTCAGTGGTTAGAGCATTGGCGTACTAAGCCAAAGGTCCCGGGTTCGATTCCCGTGTCCAGGTGTCATTTTTCAATTTTCAGAATGATATTAATACGATAGTCAAATTGTCAAAAATAACAATATGAATCAAAGTTGCCAGCTGCAAAGCACTTTAATTTTTATATGAATACAGGATATTTAGTAGCGTTTTAAGAACTATCACGGAAGGCTATGCTTATGATAATAATAATAATATTTAGCACCGCGTCTTACTACCCATTCGGGTTATACGCTTAAGTACTAATTACGCTAATGGATTATGAAATGGTAGGGTTGAATTTAGAGGAAGTGAACCCGCATTTGCGTGGAGGGAGAGTGGAAAACCATTTAGGAAAAACCACCCCAGCTCACTCGACCGAGATTCGAACCTCGATCTCCCCGTCCTCGGCGGTCGAGCTTAACACGACTAGCGCGTTAGCCAACTACGCCACCGAGGCGGGTAACTATGCTTATGACAATTCGACAATTCAATCACCAATAATTTGTAGTTTTAAACCTTGACTATTATACCACCATACGTACAGTACATGTACTGCACTGTACATGTTTATTAAAAATTAATATAGCTCCTTCATAAATTAAGACGTTGTACAAATTGTGCAAAGCTTAAAATAAAATTGTGATCATCACCGATTTAAATTATCAGTGGATATCCCAATATTTATAAAATGCACGGTTAAAATATCAGAATCATCCTTCTCCCATGTGGCATGTGAACACAAGCGGAGTAAATTGTAAACACTTATTTTATTTAGATGTTTGATTACTGATGTTAATTAGTTTCATGTTCGGACAATCTACCCCTATCGGCTGCAACCTAATTTCCACACAAACACATAATTAGTCATTTAAATCCATGATTGTAAATGCAAGTTTAACATCCAAAATGGCACACATTGATGGGCATTTGAAATAAATGTCAGGCCATCTAGTATAGTTTTCCGGTAACTAAAAGTTTAGGGTTTGAATCCTAGATGAATGTATTAAGGATTTTTTTTCTAAATAGTATCCCACTCAGCCAGGGCTGGATCAAGAAACTCTAAGGTCAGGAGTCCCTTGAAAAATGTGAGGCCCCATGACATTTAAAAAAAAATTAATAAAAAAAATTGTCAAACAACCTTTAAACCTTATGTACAACAACCTTTATTTTAGTAAGAAAACATAAAATGTACCGTATTATGCTTGTTGATACCTCGGTTTGGATATCACATTTCATGTATATAAAAAAATTCCTACCCACCTTAGTGGTTGAATGGTCTAAGGCAATGTTTTTCAACTGGTGGCTCACGGATCTAACGTGGCCCGCACTCAATGAAAATGTGGCCCTTATAGTATCCTGGAGTAAAATTAAATGGAAACCCTCGGTGACAAATGTGAAATATATAATGGTTCAAATATAAATAGTGTCATAATTATTGCATTTTGATACATATTTATTTGATTAATAAAAATGTGTACAGGACTATATATATATATATATATAGTAGTGGTTTTAGGAAAGTGTGTGGACATTCATATTAGTTTCATAATACATTTTGGGAGATCACTAAACCTTGGGATGAAACACGTTTGACCACCCTGTTCTAAGGCATTACTCTATCAATTAGCTGGAGTGTTGATGACGAGGGGATCGGGGTTAGAATACCAGTCAGGTGTACCAATATGTTGGTGATTTTTCCTTCTTCTTCCAAGCAAACGCCAGTATATCTACTCTACATTCTCTATCCTCATCTCTAACACACTAGAATCTTTAGTACATATGCTTGTAGCCTGAACGGGTGGTGAGACATGGTTAAAAAAAATTATTTACAGTTTTTTAGAAGGCCTACTACAAAATCTAAATTTCCAGTTATAAAATTACATTATAAAAATATGTTTTCTAGGGAATGTTTTAAGCATGGAGGCCCGTAGCCAAGGTCCCCGTGGCCCCCACTTTAAATAAATCCCTGTACTAATCCTACATACATATGTGGATACATTTATTCAAAATACTACCTTCTTCACTTTATCTTAGTTAAAATACGTATATACCCGCATCAGTGGCAGCATTGTCAAAGCCCTAATACGCTACTATTGCAATAAACCAGACTGCTGAAGACGAGGAGATCTGGGTTTGATCCCGGTCAGATATACTGAGAGTGGTTTTTCCTACATGATTTTCTACTCTCCCTGTATGCAAATGCGGATATACTTCTCCTTAAATTAAACCTTCCTAATCCCCAACTCATTAGTGTAATTAGTAGGTACATTGGCGTATAGCCTGAATGGGTAGTAAGACACGGTGCTAAGAAAAATACACAGAGTCTTAAAGCCCAAATGGGTAGTAAGATGTGATGGAAAAAAAAATCTATGATAACTTAGCAAACTCGTCCACTAGAACAAGAACCTAAGGTGTTAAGAATTTAGTTCAGTATATTATTACTACATTAATATATTCGTACTCCAAATAAGATTATATTAAAATATCACTTTCAACCAATCTTATCAATTCCGATAGAATAAATTATAGTAAGGTGACATTTTGTCCATTTTGAGACGATTCACAACACGATTCCACAAGGGTAAGGGTATAGAATGTTCAAGGTAGCTTTGGCCTTTTCTGCTAGTGAAAAAGTTCCTAAAAAAATATTTAGGTTCATCAAAATCATCTTAATAATTGATGTAATCTAACTTTACATGTTTTAAATATATAAAACCTATTTGAAAGGTGGGTTGAACCCAAAATCTCTTTTGAGTAACTTTTAACAGTGATGAAAGACAAAATTTAGCGTGAGTAATATATATAATATATATATATATATATATATATATAAAGGAAATTTAACAGTTTGTTTTTCAACACAATTAAACCTCCTTCCCCCCCCCCCTTCCCGACAGATAATTTTTTTAGTATATAAATATATTTTTTATGAACATTGTAGAGCAAAAGGCAGGTTTCAATTTAACCTTTAGGCCCATCACTCATTTGTGGAAAAAGTCTAATTAATTTTATTGTATAAACTTTTATTTGAATACATTCATGACACAAATTAATATCTTAAGAATATCCCAAAGTCTAATCACATGTCCATGCATATTTGTTTGGCTATAGAAATATATTATACTAGCAATCCCGCACGGCATTGCCCATGACCCACTGTGGTATAAAAATTATATAAGACCCCCCCCACAAAAATTGTTTAAAATTACAGTCAATTTCGTATACTTTTTTTCCGAGGAGGATGTGGCATATTTTTATCATAGTTATCTCTGAAACGTTATTCTAAACCAGATTAACAATATTTTCTTCAAAAATTTGTTAAACGTAGCCTAATTAAAAAGCTAATTAAAAATTTAAAAATCCTACTTTGAGGTGCATTCACACCCCTTCCGTCCACCTATGTTAAAAATTTCATATCTCTGCGTGCTGTAGATTTGTCTGGGCATCGCACACAAACAAACAAACACACACACAGACAAACACTTCCTTTTATGATTATATATTTTCTCAAGTGCAATGAAAATGAAATTATAATGCTATGCTTACTTAAGCACTTTGATAATAATTGTTTACTTAAAATATACTTTAGTTTTAAAAGAATGTTACTAAGACTTAAAGTCTATTTATATTTGGTTGTCTTCCATTTGCCATTTTTACTGAACTGACACTCTAATGTAGTAGGCATGCTAACTGGCGTCTATATTCATGATTTTGTGTAGCCCACGTATCATATTATGATGAACCATCATGTACAACATTTTGGAATATGATATATGGAATTTTGGAATAATTCTGACATGTGAAGTAATTGTACCAAATATGTACTCTTTCTTAGACATTTCCCAAAAAACTGTTGAATTCTCGCACCAGATGTATGGAACGTTTGCTAGAATATACGTAAGTTAACAGTGTTTTTTGTCACATTAAAGGAAACTAAACGCCCTAGATCTATCGGCTCACGAACACACATTAATTTGATCAACAATTATGAAAATTACTTTAGCTTAACATTTAAAGCCCTACATCTAACACCATTGCTGCAAATAAAAGATTTAAAATTTTTATTAAAAAATATGGGGTTACATTTGTTGTTTTTCTAAGAGGGCTCTTCTTTTTTTTAATATTGAGGTACTAGGTTGGAGTATTTTTTTTAGTGAAATAATGTAGATATATTTTTTTTAATACTATCCCCTTGGTATTTTTAATATTCAATGTGGCCCTTATGATCAAACAGTTTTGAAAAGCCCAGTCTTATGTATCCGCCCAACGATATGTTTTTATTCGATTGTCTGATAAATTTCTAATGATATTTACTTTAAATTTGCTTTACTAGGAATAAAAAAGTTTCACAAGAATTATTATAATGGGGTTGAATAGAGAGAAAATTAAGGTCCATATCTATGGAGTTCTTATAGGATAAAACTTGTTCGGAAAATATAATGTAAAAAAAATTGTGTTAGCCCACACTCCTTCTATACCGACCGAATGACCACCGTCTGTTGGCGAAGATAGAGTTAACTTCTGCGGCTGGAGGGTATCATGTGGTCAGTACAACGAGCCCTCCAGCCTTTAATCTCAGTTTTCTAGACCGAAGCCGCTACCTTTTCATTCAAGTAGCTCCTCATTTGCTCTCACGAGCCTGAGTTTCAAACACACCGCTTTACAGAGAATCTAGCTATCTCAAAAGTCTTTGGATATGTGTTATGGGCATCGCTGAATTTGTACAGAAATTTAAATTAAGAGGAAAAGTCCTTTTTAATTTCCGTGATGGGCATGAAAAATATCAAAGAGCTGTTAAGTTACTCTATGCAGAAAATTTAACTTAATGTATCCACTAAAATATTTATTTTTTATGTTTTGGTCATAATTACTTTTTGGTAAAAATAAAACTATAAAAAAGACCTTAACTTGAAGTTAGCGAGCACGTGAGACGGAGGAATTGTCGGAGAAATGAACAGATGGCGGGTGAAATTATCTGGCATTGTCAAGAGCTCATTTAGTCATTAGCGATGTCATCAGAAGGCTACAGTGGAATTAATGTCCTCATATTGCGCGGTTATTCGGAGCAGCAATAATTCCTAATTCTATTGACTACCGTTAGTAAGCTCACTATATTTGATGTAAGCTCCGAATTACGATGTACGAGAAGCAGAGTGGATCAAGTATATATAATATAATAGGATTTTGATAGGAATAAACTTATAGAAAATACAAACATATCTTCCTTAGGTCAACATTAATATTATTCTAAAGGGTTGCCCACGGAAAAGTAGCCCGCCTCCTATATCCAGCAGGCGCCTCACTCTGAATTGGAGGAGGTCAATACCCCTCCACCCCATCTTGTGCTTTAGACAAGCAGTTCTCACTTGCTCATTCTTCATGTCACAATATGGATGGAAGGGGACTGATCTCCAATTCAGAGTGAGACGCCTGCTGGATATAGGGGGCGTGCTACTTTTCCGTGGGCCACCCTGTACTATTTTATTAATGTTGTCGGCCGAATGAAGCGAGATTCTGTTTTAACTTTAGTATTTGGCATTTCATATGTTCGACTATCTGTCCGGATATTTGTTACGCGATAACTGTCAAATGCGAAGCCTAATTTTAACGAGATATTTCAGGGACACTCTTTGAACATGGGACGAGAAACTTATGTATATAGTTTATCGATCTGATTATCCATTTCAAGTTGATGGACACTCAAATATCTGCCCGTTTGTCTAATTAATCTATGATAACTTCCAAACGTATGAACCAATTTTAACGAGATTTGCAAGGGATATTCTTTGAAACTAATTTTTCGATCTGTTTGTCTGTTTTAATATGTGGCTCACTCAAAAGGTATTTCATTTCATAGCTCATCTCAAGCTCAGGAATTTATAATTATAAGGACTATATCTAGTAACAAGAGAATACGTAAAAAAAAAATTACACAAATTTCGAAACTAAGATAACCTTTTTCTGTCACTTACAATTTAAAATAGAAAGCCGAAACCTGGTAGATTTTCCTAGTTCAACATATTACGTAGTGCACCGTGCAGCCATTGCAGGTCATATATAGGTCTATCCACTATCCTGGATTTATACATGACCAGGATTTTTGACCTTATCTTATCTGTTCAAACATAAATATCCCATTTAGGTTTTTATAGGTAAAAAGAAAATATACAAATAAAACATGTTTTCTGAAATATACCTTATACGTATAAAATATAAAGTATGGCATTTATTCCTGCAACTTAAAGAAAGTAGACAGGCATGACCTACATGAGTCTGACGGGATCCTCGGGAGGATCTCATGGGGTGAGGCATTCTTTGTTGCAGGAGAAGGAGCCACGCTTTAAATTTTATCGGCATAAGGAATATTTTTGAAAAGCTCGTTTTTATATATATTTTTATTTATATAAAAGTAGTTCTAATCTTTAGCGCTAGTGAGCTGTTTGAATATATCTACCAGTTTCAATGGTCACATGTTCTAAGGCGTCACTACCGTGTTGGACTGGATTGCTGGTGGCGGGGAGATCGACATGGGTGGTTTTTTCCTTGATGGTTTCTCACTATATCTCGACGCAAATTTGACTGTGTTTACCCTAAAACTATACCTTTAATATATTATTCCACTGGTGTGATTAATGTAGGTATGTGAATAGCTCAAACGGGTGGTAAAGCGCAGCGAGGAGGAAAACTTGTTTATTTTCAAGCCGGGCTTGAAACAAAAATGTCAAGTGGAGAGGGAAGCGGGTTTCTTTGGAGTGTAATGTTACCTTTTTGTCGTTCGTCTTCAGAACAGTTACGCCTACTTCTTCTGTAATCTTTTATTTCTTTCCTTGTTTGTCGCATTAGAATCTGAGACGAGAGGTACACTGAGTATCTCTTCGAGAAAAAAACAGCTCCCGTGGTCATAAATCTATCCAGCCCGCAACACAACTCTCTTAAACTTTTAAGTCCCGTCTTTTTCCAACTTTTCTTGTTTCTTCATTTTCATCTTGGCAAAAACTTTTTTTTAATGAAGTAGCTGCGATCCGGCCTAAAACCAGACAAGTTAATTTATTATTACGGAGGTAAAAAAAACAAAAAAACAATAAGCCTGGATAAACTTGAAGATATAATCCATAGAAAAGTTTTTTAAAATTATTATTTTCACTGAATATTACTACCCTTCTTGGCTATACCCATTTAGTTACATACTTGAGCCAGGTATCATTTAAAAACTAAATGTAACTTTATTTTCTTTTAGGGAGAATAGGGAAACCGTTTAGGAAAGATCACCCCCAATACTCCTGGTTGGAATCTGAATCCTGACCTGACAAAGCAAAGGAGTGTGACGTTAAGCCAGCAAACTTGATTTAATTACTATAAATTGCTTATATAATGACTACATGAATGTGACTAAGATGTTTTAAAATAGAATCAGGGATGCCATTTCGGAAAGTATGCTAGCAGTGCTACTCGTCCAAACACCAGACTGTTACAACAAACTAAGTCAGCAAGCAAATGTCAGAGTTGAATAATCAAAAGGAACGTAAGAAGTAACTTAAAAGCTTTTATCTTACCGCTTACATTTCCATTTGAATTTCACACCTTCCTATAGTTATTTTAATTAATCTCAAAAGTAAACATAAAGTTATAGCTCCAACAAGTCATGTGACCCCCTTTACCCCAAACATGACATGACGCTGAATGGGGTCGTGACCTCCAGACGAAACCACTGGTCTTAGGCATCACCCTCACAATAAGCCATACTGCCAAGGACGGAGAGATCCAATCCCTGTCGGGTCTAGTGAGGGTGTTTTTTTTACATAAATAGTTTTCTAATCTCTCACCATACAAATACAGGCACGATTTCTTTAAATCCAGCCTTCCTCATCCCTAACATATTAGCGTAGCTAATGAACATGATTACAGCTCAAACGGGTGCTAAAAACAATTATGCTTGGTTTTTTCCTTACTAATGGTAGATATAATTGGTTTTGTTAATGTTTTTCTGAATTTTTAGTCACGTTTATATCTATTAAGGGGTTTCAAGCCAATTTGGAAATAATTTTAATTTTTTTTGCGGGCAGTGCATTAATTTTGCTCTCTTGATTAGCAAACTTTAGATCTAAAATAAAGAATGTTAGCAAATTTATATAATATTTTCGCTACTATGGAAATACGATCACATTAAAAATTGAGGTTATAAGGATTTGTTGAGCTGGTCCCGCACTATTCGTGAAAGAGCACGAATGTTTCGTCCGAATGTTCGCCTACATTCGTCACTCAATTCTGTCATGAAACCCACTAAAATATTCACCTTCTGTGGACCTCAAACACTTCTCGTCAATGTCTTCCCCGAATATTCGATCAAATCATTCACTTCGGCGGTAGTCGATTGTCAATGCACAATTGACCGCGCAAGTGATGACCTCACTGCTGTTTTTGCTGCAGTTATTAAACAATAGTATATTGTTATGCAGCGGAGTAAGTACAGAAAGCCCAGAAGAAAAAGGTGGTGGTGGTGGTGGTGGTGGTGATGGTGATGGTGGAGGAGGTGGTGGTGGTGGATGGTATCTCTCAACAAGTGCGGGACAAGGTAAGGACAAAATCAAACATAAGTCGGCATAGCTATTTAGTGTTAACAAAAAATTATCAGCTTATTAAATAAAACTAGTATTTAATGTTACGTTACATGGTACACTACAACATACTACAGGGTGATTCACTCGGGACTGAATAATTATATTTTTAATTAACTCATGTTTGAAAAGTCACACTTAAATAATGTAAATTGTAAAACATACCCTGGCCCATGAGAAATAAGAATGTCTTATAGAAGATGCTGGAAGTGCCCACCGCCAGCGTCCAGATACCCAACGCTTCATAATGGCGAATGTGCGTTGTAGCGTGGCGACATTGGTGGCAGCAATTATACGTCTGATGTTTTATTTCAATTGCTCAATCGACCTTGGCTTGTTGGCATAAACACTGCCTTTTAAAAGTCCCCTGGTAATAAATCTGGGGTTGTCAGGTCGGGAGACCTAGTTGGCCACAGGTTTTTGGAGATAATCCTGTCTTGGAAAAAACTACTGATTTCTGATTTACTCCTATTGGAGGTGTGGCAAGTTGCACTATCCTGTTGGAAGTAGCCATCTGTAAGTTCCTGATCATCCAACTGATTCACAAACTCATCAAAGATTTCCAAATATTGGTCACTATTCACCGTGTCTTCAAAAAAGATTGGCCCAATGATACGGCGACGAGACACCGCACACCAGACATCAATTTTCGCTGGATGTAATGGCTCTTCATGGATGATGTGGAAATTATCAGTGGCCCACACCCGTATACTTTGCGAGTTTACATAACCGGACAAATGGAACCATGCTTCATCAGTAAACCATGTTATGACCAACAGAGTGGGGTTTTCAGCAAAAAATTGGGAAAACCATTGAATATAAGCCAGTTGCTTTGCCAAATCAGGTGGATGTAGCTCGTGCACAGCCGCGATATGGTACGGCTTAGTCTTTGCCTGTTTGTCTGCTCTTTGACAGGTTGAATATGTTCATCCAGTCTCTTGGGATAACCTCCGAAGAGATTTTCTTGGGGATGCCAATAACCGCTGCTTCACATCCTGTATGTTGCCCTCCGTCCTCTTGGGCCATCCGCCCGTATGTGGATCCACAAGTTTCCCATTCTCTCCAGCTTCTTCGCCAATTTCGAAATGGTGGCTCTGATAGGTGGTGTACGCCCACCAAATTTATTCAGATAGCCCCTCTGGCTGTTTGAAAGAACCGGTTACCCAGTACTGACGCACAATGAACACACGCTCTTTGATTGAGTCACCATCTTTCTTTTGCCAACTCACTTACACTGTATGATTAGACACGCTTCCCCACTAATGTCTAGAGAGATGGCACGTCATTGTGGCGCCAAGCTGGCCAGTGGGGAGACATGTTTTCCCAAGTAATGCATGTCGACTGCTTTGTCATGAGATAAATAACAGTCCCGTTCATGTTTTATGCTCATATTATATTCTACATAGTTTATACTATACAAAATAAGTGTTCAGTTCCACGCTAATCATCCTGTATATTGCATAAATAAAGAGTCAATCATAACGTGTACTCACATAAAAATTCTACAGTAGCCACAGAATGATAGAAATAGTACAACGCCCAGTGTGTACGAGATTAGACGACATGAACGACTGAAGCCGGTCCCACACTATTCGCGAATGCTAACGAATGTTCGTGTATTGGGTGACTGTTGTAGTAGTGTGGTTGGGGGTCACGGCGCTCAGGCGTAATGTAACGGCCCGGCGTACGTCAGCCGGGACGCGCCCTAGGCCCACGCACGCTTCATATAAGAGAACACTAGACTGTTTTTTACACCTGCCAGTACTGACAGATTTCTAAAAATCCAGTCGGGGCACCTTTGCGAGGCGGACCCTGGGCAATGTGGCGGGCGAGGCTCGTCAGAGCTAGGACCCCGACGGGTCATCTGTGTGTGAGGAGGGGGATAGTGCGTACCCGTTAGCAGGGATAGCTGGTCAAGGCACCTCCTAGAGGTCCTCGCTGGGCAACTCCGGACAGCTTGGTCTGAACGGCTGGGGTGGCAGCAATGGAGGTGTGGTGAAAGAAATAACTGAGATTTTGAGAATATATGCTGAGTGAAGACGGTTGATCGGAGGCTGAGCTCCTGACTTCATCGTGATTGGGCAATCACAAGGAGGAGCCAACTCCTCCCTCCATTTAGTCCCAGTGGAGGGAGGTTTATTCTCAGGTAGCCCAAGGCAGGCCAGCATGGCAGGGCTGGTACTGTTTTTTTCGGGTTCCCAAGTACCCAGAATGGCACTTATGGACTTAGGTCCATGTTCGACGAACGGTACCGTTCCCGATGGCCAGCACTGTTATAGTACTATGTGCCCAGGTACAGTGTAACTGGTGGGCCCCTTCGGGGGGGTCTCCTAGGAGTCTAAAGGATACGAGGTACAGTGTAACTGGTGGGCCCCTTCGGGGGGGTCTCCTAGGAGTCTACAGGATACGAATGTCTGAGTAGTGTGGGAGGTACACGAATGGCGAGTAGCGAGTGTTCAGTTGAATATTCGGCAGTTGAGTGGTCTTGCCTTGGGACCGGTCTCTTCACACGACAAAGGAAGCGAATGCTCGCCACTGGAGTCTCGGCGAACATTCGAAACGCTCATACACTACATACACCTCAAGCCGGTCCCACACTATTTGCGAATGCGGATGAATGTTTAGGCCTAATATTCGCCAGAATGTTCGCCTACATTCGTCACTTAATTTTGTCATAAAACCTAGAAGAATATTACAAATAGAATGTTAAGGTATATTTCTAACAAAATATATTTTAGAAACAAATTTATCAACTCAGAGAGTACTAAGAGTTTCCCAAGAAAACTATGAAATAGTATAAATCACAATTTAAAAAGATGCGTTTGAACTTGAACACACCGAAGATAAATCAAAAGAAATTAATAAATCATATTTTTTTAAGCTTGGTTTATTTTTTAAATTGCTTCAAACTGGTAATAAACTTGACGACAAGAAACAATATTCTAAAGTTGCTTGTAGAAAAGGTTTTGTTGACTTTAAAGACGGAACTATTTATTATATACAGTGAGTAAATTATACCTTTTTGTGTGTGCATCACCTCTTACTCTCCTTTTGATCTCTTTTTGCACCTAGTGGAATAGGGATGAGGAAGGGTTACTTCAGAGTAAATGTATACGTATCTGCGTGGAAGTGGAACTATAAACCATTTTGTTACATCCATTACTGTTTCCCGTCTGTGGTCTGGATCAGTTTATTAGTCAAGCCATATATTTTCCACTACAAGCTGGCTAGGCCTGTCGTAGCTTCATATACCTTACCATCTAACTTAAGACTTGGACAGGCACAACATCCAGTCCCTGGCCGTTAAATTATCAATGTGAAAGGCTAGACCCACATTTTCATCCAAGATAAATTTTCGGACATGCCAGGTATCGAATCCGGGACCCTTAGCTCAGTAGACAGACATGTAACCTGACTGAGCTATAGTGTCGGAGTGGAACTATAAATAAAATTAGTAAAAATTCCCTCAGTACACCCGGCTGGTATTTGAACTCCCACCTCTATCTTCCTGTCACTATAAAAACACACTAAATTATATTGATACCTTTGTTCGCTTGCCCATCGATGTGTGTAATATAATAAATTATGGATTATCTGTTGTGAAATAATGGTAAAATATGAGTTTGTCATAAAACAATTTAGATAAAATGGTTACCAAGAAGTAGTCCTTAATTGGATTATATGTGACCCTTACCAATGGCCATGCAGTATAGGACGCCAGTCTCACATTAAACTGAGGTTTTTGAGATAGGAAAGTAAGGGTACTGAGAATAGTTTTTCACATGTGATTTCTCTCTACTGCTTTCCCATCTTCTTTCTATGCTAATGTGGGTGCACTTCCTCTGAGCTACCTTCCTTAACAAGGTGAGGTGGAAAGGGGTGGAAGTAGTCATTTTTTTAAGTTTTCACAATATTTTATTTGACATAGTAAATAAAATATTATTTCATTAGATGCGTTTAGTTTGGAATTTTATACACAATATTTAAGTAATCGTTAAAGCTATTAAATATTTAACTTGGTCATCAAGAAATTTTATAACCTTCTCTCTTAATTTTAAGAGATTCTTATCAATTGGAAATATAAACATGATATATATTTAACAACTTTTGATATTTATAAACGTAGAAAGCTAAACTAAACCCGCTGAAACACCATTTTATTATATTTATTTTGGCCACTGCAAACACACTAGCTTTGATCACATTATAGTTCATTCCAAATTAAATTAAGCATACTAAATATTATTTTAAACTCAAAAATTTATTTTTAAAAATATAGGTGTCTTACTGAATCACTTAGTGTGTGTTTAAAATGTTCGTCGTAAGTATTACTCAAATACCAGAAATCTTGTTAAAGGCATGTGACCGTAGCGTCGTGTTTAGCGTGGTCGACCACCAATCTAGGTGGCCGGTTTCTTGGTCTACTGGTAAGAATGCCTGACTACTAATCTAAAGGTACCAGGTTCGATTCCAGATATAGCATGGGTGCCCTAAGGAGAACTGTTACTATGGTCTCCATGGTATAGTTAATTAGGATTACGCTAGGTTCAAGAATTCTTCTACTGGTACTACATAGTCATCATCATTATCATCTCATTGGGATGAAATAACTGCATCTATATGGTGGCCTCAACCTCAGAAGATGGCTACATATCCGCCACTGCCAGTGTCTAGCTGACAAGTTCTGGTGGTATAAATATAGGGAAATAATCTAGAACCCCCCGCTTCGATTCTGGGTGATGCTGACGTTGTTATCCTTAAGGAGAACTGTTACTATCCTAATAGTAGGCCTACATATAGAAGCTTGGGACGAGTGATACGTGGATAGTTCTAGTCTTACCATCGTAGGTCCAGTTACAGTTCAAATTTCATAAGAAGAACCTTTTAGAAAATACATTACAAACACAATTTTTGCGGCTAATATTGATTAAATGTTGCTATTTTATTTGTGCTATTAATATTATATTAAAATATCTATAGAACCGACAGCTTCAGATGGCATGACTTTATGTATCAATACATGAAAGTACAGGATGATCCAAAAGTCGCGCAACCCTGTTTTCCCAAGGATATTTCTCTCAGAAGAACATGGAAAATGAACATGTTGTTTATATGTATGGCAACATTGTAATGTTGGTCGGGTGTTGTGCAGGCCATGTGACCTTGAGACATACACTAGGTCTAGCCAGTTGAGTTACAGCATTTGAAAGTGTAAGATGAGTTTTTCACGAGCATAGCGAGCATTAATTTGGGAACATTAATAATTTAAGACCATGGCATGGTTTCATTTAAGTGGTTACGTAAATAGTCAGAACAGTAGGTTTTGGAGCTCTGAACCTCCACACGTTTTCCATGATGTACCTTTACACAGTCAGAAGATTGGAGTGTGGTGTGAAATTTCACGTCACAGGGTGATGGGTCCTCTTTTCTTTAGAGAAACTGTTAATATGATGAACGTTATCAGGAATTTGTTATGTAGTTTATTGCATTACTGGAGTAAACAGAACTTTATTGCTGGTTTCAGCCAGATGGAACCACTGCACACACAGCCAATTCCACCATGACAATGCCGACTGAGTTTTTTGGTGATCGTGTGGGTTTGTGGCCACCTCGTTCCCCAGACCTAACACTATCTGTTTTTTTTCTGTGGGGAGACCTAAAACAGACAGTGTATGCAAACACCCTTCAAACCTTTGCTGAACTGCAAACCAACATTGAGAGGTGCATTGCATACATACCAGGCAATGATTAGTCGTGTGTCTAGAAATATGGTTGAACGGGTGAATTTGTGTTACAGAGAAGGTGGATCACACTTTCAGCGCCTTCTGTGATTTCCTTATGGTTTATTGTTTGGTTTAAATTAGATGTATATATTACATGGCACAAAATATAAGTTTTTCCTTTGGGTTGCGTGACTTTTGGATCATTCTGTATATTAGCTGTATCCATCTGTCAGATATGTCAATTCGTAAGCGGAATTTCTCATTTGTGTTTATAGTACTTCCATGCAAATGTTTGTTTCTATTCATTCATATAAGTATGCATGGAATTAAAGTATTACAAGCGTGATGCATATCTTATATATACCTATTCCGGATTATTAATGGGTTTTATTTTTCAGATATTGAGGTATCTGTTCAAATAAAATATATTTAAATAATATCATTGAAGATGTATCGAATTAAAAAAAATTGTTTCATTTGAAATATAAAATAAAAGATAGCACGAATAAACAAATGAAAATGGAAAATAAATAATACGTAACGCAAAGTGAATCTCAAGTAAAATGGCGATGCAACATAGTGTTATACACCCTGAACTTATTCTCATCGTGTAAGGTGAGAAACTGTATTTCACAAACATAAATAGCAAACGGTGAAACTATTGTTTGTACATTACAACATGCGAGATGTTAACAACTTACTGAACGAGTATCATGCATTTCCAGGCCGGATTATTTTCCTAGTTTCCACTCTAATGTCCTTATTACTAGTTAAATCTCTTCCTAATGATTTGAACTCATTAATTCTTCCTGGTGCTCACAGTAATTTACAAATTTTCAATCTGTGGTATCTATGTGATCATGTACAATACAGTTCTCAGCATTCATTTCTGAATCTATGTCCCTGAAATTTATTTTATTTCTTGTCATAATTTTCTTACTGATGACCTGGTGGTCTAGAGGTAAGGTGTCAGACTTCTGTGCTGGAGGTCCGAGGTTCAATCTTCGGTCCCGGCACAGATATATCTGATTGCCAAACCCTTCCTTCACCTCTGACAAGACGTGTATTAATCACAGCTTGTGAATGTGAGGAATGCCAGGCCTCCACCGTGGTTCGGATTCCACGTTAAACTGTAGGTCCTCCATTTCATCTCACAATCACCCTACCATTACACATTAGCGTAAGTGCGTATATACCGAATGGGTAGTAAGACGTGTTGCTAATAATACTGTAACGGGCTAATCTGGCTTAGCCCCGTTCAAATATAAAATGAGAATGTTTGTTAGTACAAGCAAGTCGTTAAGAGTTAATAAATGACAATCTTGTGTTAAATGCTACGCCCATAACATATGTCTGTTTATTTACATACCGACTCTGCCTGCAAGCTCGATGCCCTACTGGAATGAACAACTCCGAGAGAAGTGACCGAACCGCGGCCACAAGAGAGAACTCCGCGTTCAACGACATGTATGAGCCAACTGAAAGCTCCATGAATGCTGTTGGCCGACGCGAGTCGATGTTCTGGAATCTGAGAGAAGCTTCCCCCTTTACTTCATTCTGACAACTCCATCACGTGAAGTCCTGATACTATATATTCACCGGGCCGCTTGGAAGAAAAGACAGAACACGATGGGACTGAACCAGCGTCCTTGGCATACAACGTACTCACATCACGTCGAGTAAACTTTCATATCAACGTGGGCATACAGTTCAGGGAAATGGATCCACTGGACAGGAGGAAGCCGCTGTATTAGCCAACTTCATGGCAGGATGTATACCTTCAGTCAGTCGACTTCATGGCAGGATTTATAGGATAGATTTTAGTTAGGAATAGGGAATAACCCTTGTCTGTCTTTTGACATTATTATTGTATTTTTGTTAGGTTAGTTGTGTATGGAGTTATGTCTCCTTTTTCATGAGAACAGGTTGTAAACAACACTTGTTTTGTACCGCGCTTCTCGCGTTCCCGTGACTGAGCCGCTAGGGCCAGCCACTCGACCATATGGTGAATCTAGCTGCACACACCATGTGTCCACTCATGTAACAGAGAGGTAGCTTGCCCGGGAAAGAGATAGTTCAAGTTATATGGAGGCCCAGGATCCATACCTAGTTAGGTTCATTGATGAATCCCTAACCATTGTGTTAGGTAGTTAACCTGTGGGCCGTTCTTGCTTCTCAAGATTGGCCCGTGGTTAATCTTAGTTTGTGTTGCTCCCCTTTGGAGTATGCAACTCTTCAGCCACTTCTGCCCCTCAGGCGTGGCTGGAGCTGTCTTTAATTACTTGTTTGTGTATAATGATGTCGATCGCCCATTAGGTGCTAAAATTGTGGCACGCGTTATCGACCGGGCATGGCCCGTAGATTTTGATGTATCAGTATAAGTTGGTCTAACCTCTTGGAGGGGTTTTGCTCTGTATCCAGGGTAGCTCTTATGTTACTGGACTTGAACTTGCCCTATGTAAGTTATAACTGTACTTGCACAGCCAATATACCTTGCTGGTAGAACTACCAGTGACATAACTCAATTGTCTGAGTTACATCGTCCGGCGCTTCACGCCCTGTGTTGGCTGGGGCTTAGGCAATACTACCTCATATTAAATTTAGTTTTTATAGACTGTTCTTAATGAGATTACGTGCTAAATATTGTCCATGTCTTTTTGGTTTATTAAATTGCTTTGTTTCTAATCTCCTCTTTCTTTCATTTAATTCATGTACATGTGTTTATGCACCACTGGTCTGTTAAGGTTTCATTTAATTAAACCAGCGACCGTAAGCTAAAATAAATATAACAGGCCAGGTAGGGTTGGTGCAATACTAATTTTCTTACTATTACCTAACAAATCTAAATAATCTGCATATCCTAAAAGCTAACGTGTACCGTTTAACATCCAAAGAAAATAGAATAAATACATTTTTTTAAATGTATTTACTTCCTCCTCAGTAAAAAATAAGCAAAAACAATCTCCACGGTCTACATCCAAAGAGAAAACAAAACACATTCATAACAACTTATTCGCATCTCTTTTGGTAAACAATTGACTGCAATGAGCTCTTTGGCAAACAAAAATAAACGGTAGTCAAAATGGGCACGGGATGACTCCTAGATAGCTCAGTAGTAGGATCATTGGTGTAAGGTCTTGGTTTCGATTCACGTGTACAAGTGTCATTTTTATATTTAAAGAATAACATAAATATGTGTTTTAAATATAAAGCATAGCTTTAAGATTGTTCTGAAAAAAATTAACAATTTTATCAAATTCCTGGTCCATAGATATGTAGAATAATGATGATATTGATAAGATGATATATTAATTACGTACTTTTCATTTACCCTAAAATGTAGAAATCTCATCTTTCTTGGTTCCACTGTAGTGCAACTTATAAAATAGGGTCATAGTGGTGTTATTAACCGGCGCCTTGGTGTAGGTCAGTGCACCCGGGTGTAACCTTGGGCATTTTTACCAAAAGGGGGATCATCCCTACTGTAACCAGGGTTTGGTTAGTTAAACTAAGTTAGGTTTAAGTATTTCCACTGGTTTCATACCTTCATACTCACTATCACTATCACCATCACCATCACCTCAGCTCATCGGGACATGGAAAGTTCCTCCACGTAAAGGATGTACGATTAGTACATTCGGACGTCCCCTGTGCAACGGTACATTAATATGTTTCCACAAACAAGGCTATGAGTGATGTTGCCCAGACTTACAATATTATTATTATTACTACTACTATTATTATGTGATCAGGCAAGGTAAGAACAACTTTCAGGTGAAGTAGTGTGTACATGTCACCTTATCTTATTACTCGGCTGCTTTGATGAACGATGTGACTCCTTTTTTTTTTCAGTCTGTTTCTTTTACTTTAAATTTTTACCATTCTTGCTATAATCTACGAGTTGTTTTGAATCTGTGGTAATATAATTATTTCCCTATTGACAAACTGTTATCTGCCCAGTGATCCGTTGAATTAATCTCGCTTCAAATATGGCGGACACTTAGCATCTAGGTCACTGACCATTCTCATAAAAGTGTAAAAACCCAGAGAGAAAATAAAAGTGGTACGAAGAATTAATTTGTATCCCAAATTACACATAAATCTATTCCAGGGATTGTATTGGTGATTAATTTATGTTTATAGGCTATATTGCTTTTACTTGGGTTGACTTTTACTTTATATCCATATGTAATGGGATGAGTAGGCAGGATGCACCAGCACTTGTCTGGAGAAACTGTGGATTTTATTGTGTGTGAAATAACACCTCCAGTATATCTTAAACATTGCGTGAATAAAGTATGAGTGCCTATTAAATAAGAAGATAACTTTTATGGTAAACGTTCATAAAAAATTGTTTCACACATTTTCGGGTAATGCGTCTTACTACCTGATCCAGCTACTCTAAAATTTAGTTTTACTCTAATGTGGTAGGAAGAAGGATGGTAGATATTAGAGGAAGTTTACCAACATTTGCCTTTAGGGAGAAAGTAAAAACATTTAGGAAAACCAACTCAATATATCTCTCGAGGTTTTCAACCCTGTCTTTACCATCACCAGCAATCCAGACGATACGAGACTGACACCTTTGTCTGCGTGACCAGCACTGGCGAGGGTTTCACAAACCTTTTCTTTTCCACCACATCTCACTATACGTCCGGGAAAGGCGCATTTTAACTACTCTAGTTGGGTGGGGAGGAGGAAGGTAAAATTTGGAGTAAATGTACCCACATTTATGTGAAGGAAGAATAAAACTCCATAGAGAAAGCGGCAATCAGTATACACGACCCGGGTTCACAGATTTCCCTCTATGTCTCCAGAAAACCAAACTAAATAAGTTTGTAATTTAGTCCACCTGCCCACCTATGAAGGTAATAACGTAACTAGTTTAGTTGCTATTTTTACCGTCATTGAAATATTGTTTAAAAATAAATAATATTTAAATATTTCCTCCCCTCATTTTAAAATGATTTATGATTTGTGTATTATTTTTATTTTTTTATTGAATTTCAAAGCTAGATAAAACGTAATGTCAAAGAATAATAGTAATAGTAAAAAAATACGGTCAAAAAACTGTTGCCTTAGAAAATAAAATGGCCACTTGTCACGCGGTAATTAATCAACTTAGAGGAATGACCGCCATGGGGACCATTCGTCTTGCAAACATAATCGTTCGGAACCCAATTTAGTTTTGCGGCTTTCAAGGCAAAGATAACCTACCCCCTAGGCCTCACCTTCCTCCCCTCCCCTCTTTTGACCCAATTGTGCTCTGATAACCACCCTCGGTCAGTCTATAATCTAACCCAAGCCTGGTGGACAATTTATTAACTCTGTAACTGGACATGTAACTCTGCTGATACATAAAAAGATTTGTCACCGTGTTTTATTATTATCATTATTACTATTAATTGTATTTAAAAACCACATAGGTGGTTGCGTGGTCTAAGGTGTCACTCTCACCATATACAGGACTACAGTTAGCAGGGAGAACCGCTTCGGTGGCAGCGTGGTTTAATGCGCTAATCCCGTGTTGGACTAGACTGCTGAAGACCGGGATATCGGGGTTCGATCCCGGTCTGGTGCACTGAGGGTGGTTTTCCCAAAGTGTTTTTCCACTCTCCTTTCACGGAAATATGGATGCACTTCCTTTCAATTAACCTTCCCAATTCCTAAACCATAAGTATAATTAGTATATATGCGTAGTAACCAAACGGGTAGTAATAAGCGGTGCTAAAATAAAAGGTATTAGGGAGACTGGGGTTTGAATCACAGTCAGGTATACTGAGGATGGGTTTCCCTAAATAGTTTTATCTTCTCACTCTTTGCAAATGTGGGTACGCTTACTCCAAATTTAAACTTTTTCATACCTAACATATTGTAGTAATTAGTACATATGCGTATAGCCCGAGCGGGTAGTAAGACGTAGTGCTAAGACAAACCATTTAACACTCAAAAATAAGTTATTTTATTACTAACCTAGAATTGAAGATAGTTCCCTTATTTACACAGCGAGAGGCATGGATTGGTTGATCTCTTTGAAGTTGAAATCCTCTCCATACTTTTGGTCTAAACGTAGTATATTTCCCTGGGTATTTTTATAAAAACTCCTCTCACCCCCACTCCACTTCCTTGATGTTTATGTATTTTCGAGTGAAAAGTGTTCAGTTCTTCATGTCAGGGTTGTGATGGATGTATCCTGCGGGAAATAGATGCTGTTAGAAACGTCATTGTTTTGTATGTTTTGTTTTGTTGTGTTCCCATTTCGAACGGTGATGGAATCGATTTGGGAAGTTTCATTTGTCCTGTTTTGAATCTTTCTATTAGTCCTTTTGATAAGTTTCATTATTGGTTGGCTTAAAGTTCTTCCGAAGGGGAGTGTGTGATTCACCTTTTGGCATCGAAAGCAGGGAGATATTTTTATCAAATTTTTTTTTGCACCACGTCTTACTACCCGTTCGGGATAACCTTATTTAGCTACACTCATGTGGTAGACACAACAAATTTATTATTTAGAGTAAATATACACACATTTTTGTGGAGAGAGAATGGAAACCATTTCCACAGAGTTGAATTTATATTTCCTTTAAAATATTTTCTTCCCCATCCCTAGATCATTTTCGTAGTTGATGTAAATTATATGCGAACTTCCTTTGGTGTCCGCATGGTCTAAATCTAAGGCGTCCACTTATCGATAGCCTGGACAGCCAATGACAAGGAGATCGGGGTTTTAATTTGGGTGTACTGAAAGTGTTTCTTACTAAATGGTTTCCCACTCGCCCTTCACGCAAATTTGGGTACACTTCCTATAAATCTAAACTGTATCATACCTAGCACATTATAGTAATTATAGTACATATGCGTATAGCTCTAATAAGATGTGGTCCTATATATATTATATAATTTTATGTTCTTAGCTCAAACGGATAGAGAACTCGATGAAAAAAGTGCGTTAAATTGGGGCTTCACCTTTCAAACTGCTGAAATAAAGGCCGGGAAAGTTTTGTTTGAGTGTATCCTAGAGTATTTTTTCCCTGTTCATTTTCCTGTGCAATGTGTTTAACTTCCTGTCCAAACTTTCTGCTTGTTTTACTCGTAAGTAGTGGTGAAGAAGTTAAAATTAAGGGAAAATGCCCACGTATTTACGTGAAATATAATCCGGAAACAATTTAAGGAGGAAATATCTCAGTACAACACACTGGGATTCAAACCCTAATCTCCCCGCCAGCGAGCGTGACCATCAATACGGGTCTGAATGCAATATTTTTTTAAAAAAAGATCTAATTAATGTAAACTGGTATAGATGCTGATGAACCAACGAATTTGTGTAAGATTACAGCCAAACAACAGTTAAAATGTAGCTGAAAACCGCGGTAAAATAGAGCATAAAAAGCACCCAAGAGATTCAAATGGAGCCGACTACGGAATGCTGTACAGTACTGCTTAGTTGTAAAGTGGTGCTTTCTTCAAGGTCGTGTCGCCGGGGTCCATACTCTTGCGACCATTTACAGCGAAAGAGTGGCCGGGGTCCATACTCTTGCGACCACTTACAGCGAAAGAGTGGCCGGGGTCCATACTCCTGAGACCCGAATTTCCAGAAGAAAAGAGTGGCCGGGGTCCATACTCTTGCGATCGTTTACAGCGAAAGAGTGGCTGGGTTCCATACTCTTGCGACCACTTACAGCGAAAGAGTGGCCGGGGTCCATACTCTTGAGACCGTTTACAGCGAAAGAGTGGCCGGGGTCAATACTCCTGCGACCATTTACGGTGAAAGAGTGGCCGGGGTCCATAATCTTGCGAACGTTTATGGTGAAAGAGTGGCCGGGGTCCATACTCTTGCGACCGTATACAGTGAAAGAGTAGCCGGGGTCCATACTATTGCGACCATTTACAGCGAAAGAGTGGCCGGGGTCCATACTCTTGAAACCGTATACAGTGAAAGAGTCGCCGGGGTCCATAATCTTGCGACCGTTTACAGCGAAAGAGTGGCTGGGTTCTATACTCTTGCGACCATTTACAGCGAAAGAGTGGCCGGGGTCAATACTCCTGCGACCATTTACGGTGAAAGAGTGGCCGGGGTCCATAATCTTGCGAACGTTTATGGTGAAAGAGTGGCCGGGGTCCATACTCTTGCGACCGTATACAGTGAAAGAGTAGCCGGGGTCCATACTATTGCGACCGTTTACAGTGAAAGAGTGGCTGGGTTCCATACTCTAGCGACCACTTACAGCGAAAGAGTGGACGGGGTCCATACTCTTGCGACCACTTACAGCAAAAGAGTGGCCGGGGTCCATACTCTTGCAACCATTTACAGCGAAAGAGTGGCCGGGGTCCATACTCTTGAGACCGTTTACAGCGAAAGAGTGGCAAGGGTCCATACTCTTGCGACCGTTTATGGTGAAAGAGTGGCCGGAGTCCATAATACTCTTGCGACCATTTACAGCGAAAGAGTGGCCGGGGCCATACTCTTTTGACCGTTTACAGAGAAAGAGTGGTCGGGGTCCATACTCTTGCGACCGTTTACAGCAAAAGAGTTGCTGGGGTCCATACTATTTCGACCGTTTACGGTGAAAGAGTGGCCACACCTGCACAACTGTGTAGTGGCGTCATATTCTTGCCACATGTGTTCTCTTTGTATTATCTATCAATTAATTGAAAAATAGATATGGATTTAGTAGATAGAGAGCACATAATTATGAGGTACATAGATATACAAGTTTGTAAGACGTAAAGTTTGAAGAGCACAAAATTCACAGTTTTAATTTACTCGTATAGTGTTGGTCTATAGCAGGCCTACCCAACCTTGACTGGAGTGAGGGCAACTGCAGCAAAATGTTGTGTGTCCGAAAGGAACATGAACTATAAAATGTTGTAACGTGAATGTTTTAAAACAAAGTTTAGTAAACCCTAACTACTACTACTAAACTACATAACTGTACTTGTCAGTGTGAGGAAAACTTTTTACTGTAATAAAGAAAACTACGCAAGTTACCATTAAAATGTTAATGATTTATAAAAGTGTACAAAACAACAATACATAAATGGCAAAAAATTCAAAATTCAGTCTGTAACATTGTGTTACAATAGGGCTCGCCCCCATGTAAACCCTCGCACGTAACTCGCCTTTGGATTCATACTACACGCTCCAAATATTATCGAAAATAATATTAAATCCCTACAATATTACTCTTCTCTATTGTAGTTCTCATAGTTTGGTACAATAAAATAGGCAATTCTGAAAAATAGTCCACAACAATTCAATAGAATAATATTATACACTGTTCATGTACTCACCAAATGTATCTTCTGGATAAAGCAACCACCAAGATGGACCAAAACTTTTAGAAGCTGAGTATGGGCAGTTGACCAAGGGAGCTACGAGGTTGCAACAGACGATGTCCACACTGATTTGATCAAAGCAACACTGAAATGGGCCACGCAGTACTCGACTGGAGGAAGACTGCCTACCTGCCCTCTGATGGGAGAAACATGAACGACGAAAATATCAGGTGATAGAAGAAAGGTTCTAGAAGGCGGATGGTGCTCGAACAACAAATGGGCTACGTGACATTCGAATGCTTCGATAAGGACGTCACCGACAAGTGTTCTTTTCCCCTACCGTGCGTCCCTAGCAACGAAAACCCTATTTAAAGTGATGTACGTGTATTGTAAAATTGACTATTTGATCAACGCTTGATGGAGAAGAGCTGTCCTGGACCTGGACAATGTCAGGCTAAACTTTCATATTCTACGGACTAAAACTATGGCAACTTGTATATTGGACTCTAATTTAAATTTAACTTTTAGTATTAGCCAAGTTGGGTGGCGTAATTTTTCTGTTTAATAATTTTTTTACTAGGACATTTATTTTTGATATGAGACTCTATATTATATTATGTATGTCGCCACTTTGGCGCTAGAGTCGGCTGTATTTTTTGAACTTTTAGATAGCCGCAAGTATTAGTTAGTTTTGTGTTGGACACGTTAAAAATAATTCCTTTCGAAATTATGGTTATTAGTAATTGTTTTGATTTTTGGTAAATTGAACCTTTGTAACGTAGCCTTTTTGACAGATAAATTTAATTTTGAGATTAATGTTATAGTAGAACATTTTTCAAATCGCAAGTAAGTGTGCGTTTCCAAATTTTGAGCCTAGATCAGGTTGACAAAAAAATCTGTTTGCCAAACTCTCGTGTGTTTTAAAATGTCTAGTAAATATATTTAATATTTATTATTAAGTTATTTGAAGTTTGCATTCATTGGTGTGAATCAGGCACTTTCGGAACAAAGCAATAAGGCCCATAAGGCCTTATATGAACATTACTTGCTTTAATATGTGTACTTTAATCGACTTTATGAGTTGTTTTGTCTCTTCAAGACTAACCCATTTGATTGTGAGAAATATTAAGTACAATGGAATATTCTCTCAAGTTAACTGCGCCTAAAAATAATTGTTTATGTTTTATGATTTTCAACAGAACTCAGTTGATTTTTGAGACCATGTAAAGATTTCTACTTTGCTGTTACTACTTTGAATAAACTATTCATATTATTGTTATTTAATCTTGCATATGATTTCCCTTGTTATATGTTCCTTAGCTTAACCCCCTCTCCCTTTTATATTATTTGTGGTCGTAAATAAAAGGATGGAGAGTGGGGTGTAACAAATCCAGTTTAAAAATATCTCACAAGATGTTTATTTTTCAGCTCTGAAAATAGTTCACTCAAACAGAGGTCAATGCGATACTTGGCACCCATATTTTCATCCCGCATATTGTAGTCTGGAGTATATTTGGTAAGAGCCACTCTCATGCAGTAATTTAAATGTTTATCAGTTTATGGTGACCTGTACTTTGATTTCAGTATTTTCATGGTTGAAAGGCCTAATTCGCTTAAGTGGGTAGAACAAAAACATACCCTCACCTTTAATGATATGCGTTTTTGAATAGGGTACTGGTCAGGCAGGACTAGATTCCAGAAGTTGGTATCATTCACTCTAGTTTCAATGAAATATGACATGGAGGGCATTTAGAATGCTCTCATGGGCAACATGTTGCCCGTGAGCTACAGGTTAAGCGGGCCTGATCCATAATAACGAAAGCTATAGCAGGAGATGCTTGGGATGGATTAAATTTTGAATTAAATTGGATATGTGCAAAACAAATGTTTATTTAAACCTAAACTGTGCCTTTATTTACTTTCTTACAAAAGATTGTACATATCTTAGATACACGCTATTGTTTTATATTCATATCACTTAGACATACCCATAGATTAGTTACAATCATTACTGTTGCTATATTTGAGGATAAAATTGCCCTGTATACCATTCTGATGTCCTCTGGTTCCTTGGGAGTCAATACCTTCCAGTGGACATGTCAATGTGTCTTTGATAATGAAGCCATCGTGTTTTCAAACAAAGTTTTATAAAACACAGCATGCTTTGATAGTTAAATGAGCAAACGAAGACGCAACATCAATAGGACGATTAAATATTCTCAACTTGTTTGTTAATATGACAAAATCATACTCTACAAATATTCTAAATCTCGAAAGGCAAAGGTTAAATAATTTTTCTCTTTTCACACATTTTATTGGATAAGGTCTCAATATTTCTTTGCAGAAAGCAAAAGCTTCATCAGCCACGAATACATATGAAACAAAAGTACATACTGATTCATTAAAAATGGGGTTTAAGGTCGGGTGAATTTAGGTAGTCGGATATATTTTTTCTAAAGTCGGTTACTTTAAGAACATTTGAGTCACTTTCTCTTCCATAAGCCATAACATTTATGTAGTTGAAACAATACTCATATTCCACTACTGCCAGTAATACTAATACAAAAAACTTCTTATAATAAAATAACTCACTACTAGTATTCCAAGGGTTTATTATTTTGATAGCTTTTCCATTAATAGCTCCTACACAATGAGGGAAGTTAGATTTTGCTTCAAACTTCTCACTAATCTTCAAACAATCTTCCTTTGTCGGTTTTTCCATGTGTTCCAAATATAATCCGTTCCATATTGCTTCACAGGTAACGTTACCAATTTGTGCAGTTATTGAACGTCCGACGAGAAATTTCAAAACGCAAAGATCGAAAAACACTCAGAACCTAGGTACCTTGAATGATAGATACATTTATGCTGTAGTAAATATGTATTTAAATATATAACAAGCTCTATTTTCACACACAAACCCACACACAGTAGCAGAAGTGGTGGAGCAAAAAAAAGGTATATTTTTTAGCACCAGTAGATTATCTTTCTGATGACTTCCCTACAATCACGGCTGTAAGACTTACTATTTTCTACATTACATACTTATTTATTAATTATATTAAAAATATGTATAAAATATATATTTTCCAGGTAGCGTTCATGTGTGTGTATATTATAGATAAATACATAAAAATTACTAGAAATGTTTATTATGTGTTTGAACAGAGCTTCTGGAAGTGTGGCTAAGGCAGAAACGACCCCAGTTCCACACGCATTTATGCCACTGGAAGATAGAAAAGCTTTACAGACAACTGAAACTCATACTCTTCTGCCAAGATCAACCTAAAAGACGAAATAAGACAATGGACACGATCAAAAAAGATTTGTTGCAAGTTTGGGGAGAAAGCCGGAGAACAACACGGATGACTGTGATGCTGACAGAATGTTTCTGTTATCACTGTTGCCAACATTCAAAAAGATTCATTCAGCCTAAATCAATAATGCCCAAATATAACTTTTGTGAATATTGCAATTATTTATTTTTCCACCGCAGATTTCACAACACAAAAACACCCAACCACAAATCAACACCAACCCAATACTAAATCAGAATGATGCATGTACTTCCAACCATACAACACATTCACATGGATATTTATTCTCTTTTTCAAGACAGTACGCTCTATAGGACCAATCAAATTTAATATCTCCCACACATTCCCTTGGATCTGAAAAGTCAATGTTGCTAATTTTATATTTGAACTAAAATTATATGTACTGGCTATTAATAAAAACGGTACCTCAATGTAGTAGTGAATGGGTCTTCAACACCTATTGACTCACGCATAGCTTTGTCTTGTTTCATAAGGCTTACAATGACGACTTATTAGAAGTAGTCAAACTAATTAATTGACATTCGTTAAAATTCAAATAATTTTAATTTACAGTTTAAGTTTTTCATAAAGTAAATAAATATTCCATGTGCTGCTTGGTTACCAATGATGCGATGAATCCACCACTTTCCTTGTCTTTTTAGATGGCCCTGACTTTGGACAATTAGCACACATGACGAAATTTTTGCATTACGATACCACACCTTCATTTTAACAACTACACACATAAAGGAATAGAAATATATACAAAAGATACTGTATTGTTGCTGGCGTATGGCACCCCCAAATGCGACCATTTGTAGCAACTTTATTTTACCGTGGCTTTCTACTACATTTTAACGTTCATCTGGCCGTAGCCTAGAATCAAGAATTAGTAATGTTAGTAATGTAGATTATGTTTTGGTAAGATATCAAGGAAATTATATTTACAAACCCCAATTTTGATTATTGCAGTGATTCTCAAACTTCTTAGTCACGCTAACCCTCTAACCAAGAAACATCTAATTCGCGGACCCTTGGTGTAGAATAAATTATGAAAAGTGCATGGTAATAAATGTATTGTATATCATAGTAATAAATTATTAATAACTATAATTTATTTTTAGTAATAATATTTTTTAATCTAAAAATAATCATGATATAAATAAAGTAAAATAAATGTAGGTATTATATTTGTGCTGTCTATTTTTAGCCGCAATGTACTTTTAATAGATGTTAAAAATAATTGCAAAAAAAGCTAAATTAAAATATGTGTGTCATATTTGCTCATTTATATTCACTTATAGTTGATATGAGGGATGGAACTAATTGTGTGACTTTAATATATCATTTAAATATGGAGCAATTTTAGTGACCATCAACCTTATGTCTGATTCTACATTAAAACTATTTCTTTTCAAATTGTTACACCACAAAGAGCAGAAAAGGATTGCTCGGACAAATTAGTTGTTGGAAAAGACATTCAATTCCTCAGTGCTTTTTCTGAAAGTTCTTTGTGCTCGCTATATATGAACACGTGACCAAAAAGTCAAAGAGTTGAGAACTGTCACATGATAACTAACTAGCTGGTCTTGTTCTTTGTCAGTAAAATCTGTCATTTTATCAATCTTTGCGCTGGTAGAAGGACTTACTTAGAAACTTTTTTTTTCATCACTAGGGACAGGAACTTACACTTGGAAAGTTGTATATAATGTTTCCGAATGTTCTATAATCATCTTCTGGACTTCATCGTAGAGCTCTTCATCAGCCAGTTCAATGAACTTTTGAAGAACTGAAAATGAAGTGCAAGACTTATTTCCCATTCATGTGGCTAAGTGACGCATTTTTTAAAAATTGTAAATTCAACTTTATTTTCAACTTGGAAAACGTAATATTTTCCCTTGTAGGCTCAAGTTAAGTTCATTAAGAACGGAAAAAAATATCTGTCAAGTAAAACATTTTGCAGAGCCAAACCAAATCCCACATTATTTCACTTGACAAGATTTATTTGTCCAAAAGAAACATCCGCAGCTCATAACGCAGCTAAAATAAAAGGGAGTCCCCTACCTCTACAAGGATGTATTTAAGAAAACGTTTTTTTTCTCACTACCAATTTCTTCACACATGACTGAAAAAAATGCGGGAATTAATAGGACGTGCCTCGATGAAATTAACGATTTTTACAACATAATCGAATGTTGATTTTAGTCATAGGGATATTTTTGCCAAACTTATCTATCTATGTAAGACGCATTGAATCCATTTGACATTAGGTGCAATAGCTTTGACTCGGGCAATAAGGCCTATTTTTGACCCAACATCCTAAGGGCTCTGTCAGTATTAAACCCGACACACTATTCCCTTAGTATTATCATTAATATTATGATCACCACGTCTTACTACCCATTCGGGTTATACGCAACTTAGTAAAATGTTTTACAATAAAGTCCTTTGAGTGTTTTAAATACAGCCCCAGGTGCCGTTTGAAAAACCTCTTCTCAGAAAACAAAATTCTTCACCAAATGTACCTCCATGCTCAAAACGAAAGAAAGCCAATATATTTTCTTTATCAGCTACATCTCTACTTTCATTAAGATATAGTGATAAAAACATGCTTTGTGTAACTCTTAAGATCAACTGTTACTCAACACTGCAAGACATTTCGTCAAATTTTCCTATGACTGTGTCGTTTGAGAGTAGAATCGTGTTTATTTCCTCAACAGTTGACTAACCTACTATAACTTCAAATATTTACTTTGCAGCTGGTTGTAATTTGTTCTTCCGCTATTGTATGGGGCTACCAGATTTAGCGATTAGTAATGAAATATGATAAGATGCCAAAGTGACTTTTTCACTGCTGCTTCCAGCTGTTATTTTTTGGATGAAAATTTTTACTAGAATTAATTTCTCTGCTTTTAATTAGAAAATAATCTGTGGACTTACCCACTTGCCCTGGAGGTTTTTTTCAATATATCCTCGTAGTTAAGTTGGTTTTATGTTTTCGTCAGATAGCATTTTGTAATATATATCACACTGAGGCTTTTGATCTTCTTCGCAAAACCATATTTTGTGTGGTCATCACAATACTTGCGTATTTAACGTTTCACAGATGGATCACGAGAGATAATAGTGGTGAAATTCTCAAGGTTCGCTACCCAGTTCGTCCTCCTCCTCGTGCGGTTTTTGTTTCACTGCAGAAACATATATTAACCATCGATCCATCATAAAGTCTACTTTCTTACCAAACCACTACTTGGACAGTTAATCTTAACTTTGTACAGTTACAGTTCAGTCGAGAAAATAATGTGGGTGGGGAGGTTTAATTAGCACAGGAATAGTGTTCGCCTAGAGCTAGGAGGGGTTATGGAGAGGGAAGACTGACGAGAAAACTAAAATTATTCTCTCAAAGTTTTAGACACAAGGGTCGCGGTCAGCCCCCAACTATTCAGCCTCACTTTCTTGTTGGGCCTTTATGTGGGAAGGCATCTCCATTGTGTTTAGTATATACCAATGATTTACCCATTATATAATTGTATAATATAAAAACATAAAGGTATGGACGATCTCGTGGATTCACACTTTGAGAATTCTGAGAAATTTAGAGATGTGAGACGGAAAGTGTTCCCTATACTTTTTCCGGAAAATGTTCAATCATTATTTCTGTTAAATAATTTCAACTGATTAAATGGATAGTAATAGTAACATATTAATAATAATAATAATAATATAGTGGTAGTGGTAGTGATAGTAGTAGTATTAGTAGTACTAGTAGTAGTAAAAAACACCTGCTTCGGGAGATCGGGGTTCGATTCGGGTGCACTGAAAGAGGTTTTTCCTAAATGGTTTTCCACTTACTCTCTACACAAATATGAGTGTAATTCATGTAAGTCAAACCTTTCTTATCCCTAGCTCATTAGCGTGATTAGTATTAGGCATACAAACTGAACGGGTAATAAGTCGCGGTGCTAACAAAAAGTAGTACAGAAACAAATGAATGCAAGCCTTTGTAGACCCGTTATGCTCATAAATCATACGTCAATTTTTTGCCATACCCCCCTATCCTCCGTGCTTACTAACTACCCCTTTACCGATTCAAAATTTTCATCTCTAGGTTAATTGCATATTATATCGAATTGCATTAGACTGACTGGCTTGTTACGGGTGATTGAGATCCTAATCCTCATCAGATGTTTTGAATGTCTATTTTTCTTTAATGGTTTCTCATTCTATATTCACCAAAAGGTTATAAATTATACCTTTCCCCGTCCAACCCCTTTAGAATATGCGCATACCGCGAATGAAGTGTAAGATGGGGTGTACAAAAAAAGCTATAAAAAATTGTATATATCTGAAAAATGTTTTATTTCACAAATCTACATCAATGGGCACGTGAGAAACGGAGTATATTCTCTTCTTGTCTGACAAGGCTGAGGTTGGCGTTTAATCGCGGTTGCAGGGCCACGTCAAGGGGCGGATAAGGTGGTCGGTCACTATGCCACCGATGCTGTATATGGTATAGGAAACAAATAAATTATACTAAAAATAGTATATGATAAGTTAAAAGTTCTAGTTTTATATTTTATTTTTCTTCTTCTTAAATCTTAACAGAAATTCGAGTACCATCATCTTGTTCATTATACCCACAGCTCGTACACATTAGAGAATAGTGCATTCTAATTTTACAGGAGCAGTTCCAATCCGGATAGTCAAAATGACGGATAGTCCTTAGTTTTAGGAATATTTCACTGTCAGGGATGTTAACAATTGTATATACTCAACATATCATGAAAATGACCTTTATTTACAGGATGATACAGTATGTGAAATAAGATGTGAAGTTTTGTTATTAGGCCTATTACCTGTTAGAAACCTTCAAAATGTCTACCTTATAATTTATAACAAATGTAGACAACACAAGGCTTGTCTATAGCCCAGCCACAAAACTGTCGAATAGTTCTCTCTCTTCCTCTCTCTCTTTCTCTCTTTGTCTCTCCATACGAATTTGTCAATCAGTGTGCACATTCAGGTATATGTGGTGACCTCATGGAATTATTTACGACAAAAAGCAACGTAATTATACACATAATGTATTTACTATTATATATCACCCCTTTTTTATATAAAAATGTACATAACAGTGTGGTCGCATAATACCTTCTTGATGCTTTTCAGGTTTTGATATAACTTTTATTTTTTTCACACTTTCTTTATTTATGTGACATTAAACGCAGGCGTCATTATTTTTAATATCAACGATGGCTTTTTGTCGTGTCCCACTAAAGAAGAGAAGAACCAGCGAAAAATATACAAAAAGAATAGCGGCCAAAGTTGGGTTCAGCTTGTGAATTGTTAACGTGCCAAATAAAACTTGATCCTTTCTATTATCTTACATCTGAAAGGGGGAAAGGGGGTTAGGGAGTTGGTTCTCGAACAAGAGAGAGAGAAAGGTCAAAACTGCTGAAAATCCAACCCAGAGATATACCGCGACTGGATGACTTCTAGAAGGGCCAACTTTTTACCAAACCCGTATAATTTACCTGCCAAGGACGTCTGTAGAGTCCTCATTATTTTAAGTTCATACAGAGATAGTTTTATTCAGTTCCTCTGCAAAAAAAACAACAAAAACAAATGATACGGTGCACCACACATTAATTCTCGTTCCTTTGCCTAAAAATAGAGACATTTATTCAAAGCTCGTAAAATACGTTAAACAAAATAGTAAAGAAATACCCACTTCGGGGCCGCATGGTATAAGGTCCTACTTACGCAATATACAAGACTGCCGATGACAGTGAAATCGTGGTTCGATCCTGGCCAGCTGTATTGAGGGTAGTTTTACCTAAATATTTTCCCTCTTTCGCTCCACGAGAAAGCTGGTACACTTACTCTAAATTCAACCTTCATCACCCCTAGCCAATTAACGTAATCAGTACACAAATGTATAAACCGAACGAGTAGTAAGAGGCAGGGATTAAAAATGTTTTCGCTAAATATCACACCAATCAACGTTCCAGACCTCAATTAAAAAAGATATAATAGCCAATATCTCAGAAACTATTAGTTTTATAGAAATAAATATATTTTGTTTAAAGTTTTTTTGTCTCCAAATTTCAAATTATAGGTTATTTAGTATCTCAAAGAGCTGCGAGGATATTATCAAAATTGTAAATTTCTGCTTATTTAAAGAACCCCCAAAGTAATTTTATTGGGAAAGTAAGAATTGACATTTTGTTTGTAATGTCAAACAATGTCTGGATATGAAATTTATTCAAAATAGTTATATTTTGAGAAAATCGATTCTTTCTCTTTTCACCATAAAGTAAACTACCCTTAGTTTCAGGGTTGGACAGATAGTTCCTAAAACCTTTCTGAGGACCTTATGAAAACTCTAAATGCCAAGATTGGTAAAAATCGTTTCGGCTCTAGTTCAAATTACAGACATGCGGCATCAGAAAAAAAAACTGTTTTGAGTTTAGAGGGTTATGGAACGGTGACATCCATAAAAATCTCGAGTTCTATTCTCTAAGGAGTTCTAGAAAAAGTAACATGAAGTTCGTTACAATATAAGAAGGGCACCAACATTTACCCCACCCAAGACCATTAATAGATTTAATAAAAACACTTAAAGTTATAGAAGGAGACGCGAGCTAAGTTCAGCATATTTGCAGTTTTTATAACGTAATACATATTTAGACAAAATAAATAGAATATTTCTTCGGTAAATACGTTTAATTTAATTATTTTAAAATCTTAACAGTTGTTTAATACTTTGCATCAGTATAGTGGTATTTGAACATACATTTGATAAATTAAGAGTTAAAAGTATTGTTGAAGTTCCACTACACCCGTGATGAATATTCAATAAATGTTGATATTAATATGTGTAAATAAATAAAATAAACCTAGTATCTACTGAAACAATATTTTATGTATTTTGCCCATACCAGTTTCTTGCAATAAAAATGGTAAAAACACGGACTCTAAGATAGAGTTTTCTTACATTATCCCTAAATAAGTATCAAATACACCGGCTACATTTTAAGACCAGAATTACCCGCTTAGCTGGTCGCATGGTCTAAGGTGTTACTCTCGAAATAGACTAGACTGGCGATGACGGGGATAATGAGGCTCAAATATAGGTCGGGCGTACTGAGGGTGCTTTTCCTAAGTGGTTTCCCACTTTACCTCCAAACAAATGCGGGTACACTTCCTTTAAATATAAACTTCCTCATCCCTAAAACCATTAGCGTAGTTAGTACATAAGCGTATAATCCGAACAAGTAGTAATATGAGGTGCAAAAAAAAACTGCTTATGTTTTATATTCGATAGGCTTACCTTTAAACATATTGTTAATCTCCTTAAAATATAAAGTTGAGCTGTAAATAAAAGTACAGAAATGATAGTATGGGTACATTATGTGCACCCTTCCCTTCTACCCTCCAGTTAATGTTCTGGTTGCGCCACTGGTAGTAATAAATGTGTTTGTAGATTTGAAACGTCCACCCCTATCACACTCAAGTAAACAGCGACCAGCGTGACATGAACTATCGGAGATAGGCAATCTCTCTATCACGTTCATAGTGTGCTCCACGAACTTTGACCATTACGGCTGACAAGGTTAATAGTTCTGACCACGAACCTGGCTTTTAGGTTGCCATAAGAGAAATAAGTCGCACAACGGAGATAAAGACGAAGGTCTTTGAAGAATAAAGTACCATGCAGAACTTAGAGGTTACATAAGATGGAAAATTTTCCGGAAAATCTCACAACTATTTAAATGGGGTGAGTCCAAACAAGATTAGCCAAGTTTTAAAGTTACCACTTTTATACCGACCAGAAACACTAGGCCTAACAATTGAGTTAAAACATAGCAATAACAAGGGATACAATTCTAATATTATTCTCACGTACTCTTAGGCCTGTGACAGATTGACGTTTTGGTCGCTGCGACACAAACACCACGACCAGGTCGCTCTAGTGTATTGTATTGTTTCATCTGAGAGGAGTCAGACTAGCGACACAAACGTCGTGACCAGATCATTCTAATGTATTGCATTGTTTCATATGAGAGGGGTCGCTACAGCCAAGAAACGCTCACATCAACGTTTTCAAATCTGTCGCGGCGTTTGTGTCGCAGCGACCAAAACGTCATCTGTCACAGGCCATAGTGGTTGAACGTGTCACTTGCACGGTTTTTGCCGTTGACTAGACGTCACTATTATAATCAAAGTATTAACAAATATATGTCTTGCCTTGGGATTCATTATTATGATATTTGTATCGAGAAATGTTCATCTTTAGCAGAGGAATTGTTGGGTAATATCGAAACACGACTATTTCCACCATACTTTGGCCCACACCTGTGTGCATGTGGTCTGAATGTCAAGCTCGTAAGGTCTGGTTTGCCGATGTCGGGGTTGAAATCCCGGCCAAATCTTCTGAGGGTATGTTTCCCTTATTTCCTTTTACACAAATGTAGTTACATTTCCCCTATGTTCAATTATGCTAATCTCGACCACACTAACGTTCTTAACACACAGGATATTTCTAAACTCTTGGTCTAAACTTAAATCACAGCATCTGTCGGCAGAAGGAAACAGAAAATACTAGTAAAAAAGTTAGTAAAAGTCATCCTACACTAATAAATGTAAGTTAAAGCTAGACGCAAAAAAAAAAAAAACGCCGGGAAAATGCAGTTGTAGGTACCAAAGTGTACAGCAAGTTGCATCTCATTAGGCGTCAGAGGAGCCCAGCCGCGAGCAACGTTGCCGGAGGGTGAACCCAAGTCAGATGCAATCGACCTATACTGTTGTGATCAAGTTGGGGAGATTGTTTTGAACACCTGCTATGATATGCCCCTAATAATATACAACTTGCTCTACACGTACGTACTTACAGCTGCTTACTCGTCCGGCGTAGTTGAGTCTAACTTCAACTTACGTAATTCAAAATGATTTTCCAAACATTTTTTCACTTGTTTTTTCAGCTTCTTTTTGCCCACAGATGTTGTAGTTTAGTTTTGGGTAGAGACTTTAGAAACAAAATGTATATATGTATAACTTGAACGAATACTGAGAAGAGATAGGAAAATCTTCCTTTAACATTTTTTACGTGCTACATGTCTTACTAACCGTCCAGGCTATCTAAATGTTAGCACCAGTAGAAGTGGGAAGAGTAATGTTATTAATTTAGTATTTAGAATAAAGAAAGAAAAAGAGGTAGATGATTTCGGGGAAAAAATACTTCAACACAAACATCTTGTATTAAAACCCTGATCTTTCTATAGCTGGCCACAAAACAAGACCGTTTAGGTCCACGTTCCCTTCGATGCGGGTTAAACTTATATATATATATTTAATTACGTGAGTTACACAAACCTACTTGAAGTGGGTATCTTTTTATTAAATATAAAACAAAAAATAAATACAAAAATGTAGCCATCTAAAAAGAGTTTTAGATAAATTCACAAATTACAATGGGCATTGCAATAATAAGTTGTATATACATATATATGGAATATGATACATATATGGTATATGATAAAAACATTAATTTACATTTGTTTACTATCCTTGCTGAACATTAATAACCCAACTGTTTGGTTTGTTTCTAACCACTGAACGATTTTTTTACGTTTAAATATGCCAGGAACGGTGTAGGAGCACATCAAAACACAAACACACAAATGTTGTGCTTAACTGACCATAGTTAATTTCAATATCATTCACCAAAGCACGGAGTGGAACAAACCAGAATTTATTTTACAACTAAACGCTTGCCTTATAATGGAAGAAACAGCTGTGGAAAAAAAAGTAACGTTAATCCTAGTTCAATGGCGTGAGTGGAATTGTTTTTAAAGGGAGGTAATGTTTCAATAAATTTCACTCGGTACGTTTATTATAGGTACCACCCGGGTAGTTTATCCCAACCAACCCAACACACGCATGGAGGAATACTATATATACCTTGATTTTTTTAAGAATGGACATTTGGAGCACCTTTTAGAAAAAGTGAACATATTTTTTTCACAATCAACATTGGAAACATTTTATTATTTATTAATGTTATTTGTTATTTAATAGGTTTTCTTAGTACCACGTCTTACTACCTGTTTGGGCTATACGCCTATGTACTAGTTACACTATTATATGTTAGGGTTTAGGAAGGTTGAATTTAGATTAAGCGTACCCGCATTTGCACGGAGAGCGTGGCCACCAAAGCAGATTTTATAAATATTAATAAGATCATCAAAAGTGACAGCCTTAGATCACATGACTTGACCTATGAGTACGGGAAAGTAGATCTAGTAACGTTTTTTAGCTGTCGTATATGTCCATCCATAAAATAATTTGGGTATAATTTCGTGGTAATGTTTTCTATTCTACAGATATTTGACAAATTCTAAAACCATGCCTCTAAGCTTTTTAGAGATAGAGCAGAACATTTGCTTTCCTGTAGTATTCTTTTGGTTGGAGCTATGACAGCAAAATTCTAGTTCGAATTAAGCTGTGACTCATATCAGTGAGCACACAAATTAAACGTCAAATTCATCTAGTCTTATTTCCTGGTCTGGACTCAAATGAGAGACGCGTGTATTGAGAAATTTTTTAGTTTGTCAAAAAATTGAGAATTCTCTTTTAAAAAGGCAAACAAATTGATATTTTAGAAGGTTTGTCACTACTGAACATTCCTATTCTGTTTATTTGTTTTTTCTATTACGTTTCAAGAACAAAGAAGACACTAGACAGTAAATTATTTTTCTGTAAACGAATTTATGTAAAAAAAAAATTTGTGATTTGGTTATTTTATTTTTTACATAAATGAAGCTAGGTTTTTGCTTTTTTTCTAATCAAACAAATCTATGTAATTCCTGAAAAATTGAATTTTGAGTTCAATTTAAGGCCTTTATATTTGGATTCGAGATATATTTTTGCGAGATTCTCGAATCTCAAATTTCTTGAATACCAAGGGATTCGAGGGTTTTGAGGAATTGAAGGTTCAAGCGTCCCATCACTGGAATTTACCCAACCTCAATGTTGTAGTTGATTGCGTATTATCTATATGGATAGTCTGCGTTAGTAAAAATGAGATAATTTTTAAAAAATGGTAACGTTAGTGACAAAATCATGAATTTTTTTCGTCTTCAAACTGTGGAATGTTCAGAAACTATTTTTGGATGAATGGTAACAACAGATAGTTGTGATATTTTGTCTAATACGTAAAGAACAGGTTCTTAAACTGTGTGTCGCAACCCCTCTGAGGGTCGTGAGAAAGATTCTGGGGGTCACAGCAAAAAATAACAAACAAGAATAAGTTAAACATTCTACTATCAAACATTACCATTTAATAATATTCATGTTTATTTGGTAAGGAGTAATAGTAATTGATAGTAAGGTTATATCTTCTTTTTTATTCCCTTCTCCTTATTTTATATAATACTTTTCTTCTACGACGACGACATGTTTCGGTGATTTGTCACCATCTTCAAGTCTAATTGTTATTAAAGATGATTGATTTTACTTCATACTATTGGAAAGATTATGAAAATCTTATCTCGTGAGATGATCAACGATATGTCACTCCAATAGTGAAATTAACCATTTCACGAATCGGCCAAATTTCTGTCCATTTTCGTGAACTGGCCTCTCCTTTTGACCATTTCATGAAGTGGGTAAAAACTGCGTTAACACTTTCCCAATTCATAAACTGGAACTTATTGTACTATCTAATACTAAGATTCTTTTAGGATACTATATGTTAAACTAACTCAATATGACTTAACCAAACCTTTCATTCTAAAAGATTACAATTTAGATTAACTTAAAGACTAAATTTGTTCTTCACTTGTCCATTTCACGGACCGAAAAAAAACGTATCCAGTTCATTAATTAAGTAGAAAAAGCACTACCCAATTCATGAACCAGACGAAGTAAATATGTTGATTATTTATATTCTCATTTGATATAAAACTCTTAATAAAGTGACACTATGGCATAAAAAACTCAACTCAACATGATTAGTGCCCGGGAATCGCTAATAATCTTCTCTTATGAAAAAGAGTCAATAATAAAAAAGTTTAAGAACCTATGACGTAAAGTACTAAAGTCTGCCACCGGATCTGGTGGCTACACGGTCTGAGTTGCTAAGTTCACGATTATCTGACTTGATAGTGATGGGGAGGTTGAAATTGTAAGCTTGGTCAGTTTCACTGGGTGGTAATTCTTCGCATGGGATTTAACCATCCTCTCCCCACACTAATGCAGGTGCACTTGCCCTCTATAAACTTCCTCATACCTACCTTATAGATAAGTCATAGCCATAGTATTGAATGTAATAATTAATAATAAAAGGTGGGCCGATAAATAGAATAGTCCATAATAGCTTGCATCTTTCTTTTGAGAAAGATTTTTATGGTGTAGCATTATTTGAAGTTTAAATAATGCCTCAGGATTAATTTTGTGCCAATTTTATGTTATTTATCTTTTTGTTTTGTATTTTGTTTGTACAACCGGTTTCACTAGCCATCCGAGATATCCACATATTTACACTTATTAGGTAAGGATAAGGAAGGTAGACTTTAGAGTAAATGTGTCCACATTAAAGAAATGAACAATTTAATTTGTTAAATTATTGAATGTGGAGAAATCGGTCTAATAATTACTCTCTTTATCTTTAATCATTAATTTTATTATTTAAAATGTAGGAACAAACCACGTTTAGATTGGTTAGTTCAAAAATATAATAACACACCAAAGAAACAGTTAAAGAGTTGCCTGCTTCGGTGGCCGCTTGGTATAAGACTCTAAGGCATCACTCTTACAATAGAGTAGACTGCCAATGACTGGTAGCTTAGGGTTCGAACACCAGTTGGGTGTAATGAGGGTGGCTTTCTGCAAAATACTTTCCTCTCTCCTTGCACGTAAATGCGGGCACATATTCTCTAAATCCAATCTTAATGCGTACAACCTGAACAGGTAGTTAAATGCAGTGCTAAAATAAAAATAAAAAGTTAAATAGTGCAAGAACAAGTAACTACACATGATGAGATGTATAAAAGAGGTATGTTACAACACGTCATACCAGTTGACTATAAGTACAGTCTAACTATAACCTACTGTTTCATTCTGAGCGCTACTATCAATAGATATAGCAGAGTTGGAGTATAATAAGTTTACAACACGCATTTGCTTGGCGGGAGAGTGTAAAACCATTTAGGAAAGCACCTTCATTGCGTATTCGGGTTATACGCTTAAGTACTAACTACTCTAATGTGTTAAGAATTAGAACAGTAAAATGTAGAAATAGTGTACTCCCATTTGCGTGGTGTAAGAGTGGAAAAACATTTAGGAAAAACGCACCCTCAGTACACCTGACTGGGATCGAACCATTGTAAGAGTTAGTATCACAAGAGTGACGTCTTAGTTTATTCGACTACCGGAGAGGGTCACCAAATATGTGTTGTATATATTAAAAAGTCTTATATTAATTAAATACAAATATAACTAATTTTTTTTGGACTTAATGGTTTCCCTGTTAATATCTGTGCAATTTATATACATTTATTTATTTCTGTAGTAGATTGGTTGAATTGTTATGCCTACCTCTACCCAGGTTCTAATAATCCTTTCACCTTTTTTCATATCCAACAAATTGCGTCTGTCCACTCATCAATCCCTTTTGACAACAACGACATCCATATAGGCGTGTGTGTGTGTGTGTGTGTGTGTGTATGTGTGTGTAGTTTTATGGAGCGTGGCAAAGCATGAACCGTAAAGCGTTCACAAACCATCATTCAACACGTCTGGAAAACCTCATGCCATGAATTTTAATCCTACCATAGCTAGATTTATGAACGTTCTTCATATTTAAAAAAAATATACATACAAAACTATTTTGAGAGTATTTTTCAAGCAAAAATTTAAGTCCTATTTTCTCTTTAATAAAAATAACACTGACACCTTTGGTCGTATGGTCTTAGGCATCAAGCTTTCAATAGACTTGATTTTTGTTGATGTGGGTCATGGTCCAGTTTATTAAATATAATTAATCACTGCTGTTTACCCAGCCCCTGTCCGCCCTAATTCGAGTGTATTTACTAAATTATTATTATTATTATTTATTATTATTAGCACCGCGTCTTACTACCCGTTCGGGTTATACGCACTTACGTTAATGTAGGGTGATTGTGAGATGAAATGAAGGACCTACAGTTTAACGTGGAATCCGAACCACGGTGGAGACCTGGCATTCCTCACATTCACAAGCTGTGATTAATACACATCTTGTCAGAAGTGAAGGAAGGGTTTGGCATTCAGATAAATCTATGCCGGGACCAAGGATTGAACCCGGGACCCTCAGCACAGAAGTCTGACACCTTACCCTTAGACCACCAGGTCACCTGTATTTCCTAAAAATTTACTTTCCCAAACTCTTACTTCCTCTTCGATTAAGTATAATTCAGGACCTGGATTTTGATGATATGTCATTTTTGTTTGAAATGTATATTTTATAGATCATATTTTGTCATTTTGTAATTTAAGCTCATATTTTCTTGGTTTGATAATTTTTTTAGTCATTTTTAGGAGTAAATTTATGGCATCCATGTTTAGTAAGTATATTTTTTAATATTTTATAAATACCAATACATATATATCAAAACATAATTTATTAACGCAGGTTGTCGGAATAAGAAAATAATGTAACCAATGGTTGAAAAAACAGTTTAAAGAACTCAAGTTTGAGGCAACAATGATAACATTTTTTTGTATTGTTAGTGTTATTTTATAGGTATTTATAATATCTATCAAAAAAAGTATCAGCTACAGCTAACATGATTTGATTTATGAATGTATTAAACTTATTTTAGTAACTTTATTAAGCACCAGATACTGTTCTTCCTGCCAAAATGAGGGCACACACATTCCTGGCGATACACTGCAACTAGGCTGGAGAGGGTTGCGTTGGAAGGGGATAGCTATTACTTCAGAAGCAGATATTTGTGAATCAATATTATATTTAGCAAAATGCAAGAGTTTAGTTCTTAAAGGCGTTCCATTGCATTTTACTGGTTTAAAGTTTCTTGTTGATTAGTCGTGTGTAATAATGAATGTTTGTTTATAATTATTCTCATATTTTTTTAATGTTTGAAGTCATTTTTTAAATATTAATATGTTTAGGTTAATTTTTTTAATTTGAAGTAATTTTTAAAATTTTTAGGTTATTTTATATGTAATTTTTTAAATATTTTTATGTAATAAAAATCAAATTTTTGTAATAAACGTGGTTTTAAATTTTCTATTAATACTAATATAATTTAAAATAAGTATTTCACTCTATCTCTAGTTCAGAAAAGTATTGACCTCGATAACTTAGAAAATTCATATTAATAATTTTTTTGGAAAATTATATGAAACCATTTTATAATAAATGGTATCAGTAGTAACTCCCGTAATGAACTGTAATGCTGGTGACGGGAAGCTCGGGTACACTGAGGTTATATGTTCCTTAATGGTTTTCCAATTCTCTCTATAAGTAAACGCAGGTACATGTCCTCTAAAATCGCACATTCCTTATCCCTAACCCCATTAACATACATACAATGCGTCCAGCCCCAATGTGTAGCGAGATGCTGTGGAAAATATTCTGTGTTTCTTTTTGTTTGTTTTTTAATTTTAAATGAATATTCTCATGAAAAATGAATGTTCTGTGGGAGTTGTGGAGTGTTGGTGAAGTTCTAAGAGGCGAAGGAAGCAAACTCCTTTGTTCGAGATTATGATTTATGACGGTATTGAAATGTTAGAAATAAAGTAAATGTAGAGTGAAGAGTTTTTCCGCAGCTTCCTGTCTCGTTGTCTCTTTAGACTGAATTTTATGTTTATCTTTTATCAAAATTGTTAAATTGACGGAAAGTGTGAAATGCGTAAGGTTTTATATTTTCATTTTGGTATATTTTTTACTGACTGATGGCTTCCTATCCATTTTTAAATGTTTTATATATAAAGATTTTAATACTGATGGAATTAATGTGTACAAGATAAACTTAGGTGAAAAATAATCTAGAGTGGACTTAACTTGCTTGTCCAAATTACAGGTTTTGTAGTACCCCCCCCCCCCCCCCCCCGATAGTGTTGACATTTTGTAATTTTTGTGAAATTTTGAAGCTCGAAATTATTTTTTTTAATTCAATCACTTTCTTATGACATAGAGAAACCGGTTACCAATCAACATAGAGTATACATTGATATTGAGATAAATTCTCCCTTGCTCAGCGTCTTACTATCCATCCGGGCTATACACAGATCTACAATAATGTAATAGAACATAATAGGGTATAGTTGAGATGAAATGTCTCCACATATTTGTGAAGGGAGGGTAGGAAATCATTTTCAAAAACATTTCTAGTCCTGACCTAACATTCACCAGCAAACCAGATAATACGGCTCTGATGCTTTTTTCCACGTGACCTCCCGGTGCGAGCTAAATTGAGATTTAATTTGTTTTATATTTCATGATATTAATGTATTAAACTAAATACTAAGGGCACTGCCATACTTGCAGCTAAACAGCCAGGACGTCAAGATTATGTATTTATATTGGTGACACCAAGTCGCTGTCGCTGACAAGTAGTCGCGTTGTTTGGTAACCTAGACCTTGATTTTCCTAATAATGGACATTGGAGCACCTTTTAGAAAATACAAACACATTTTTTGTGGGTGACGTTGATAACATTTTATTATATTTTTGATATTTTTACAGGTATTTATATTATCTATCAAAAGTGACAGCTGGAGATCAAATTAATTAAGGTATGAATACGTGAAATTTAATTTAGAAACTTATTTTAGATGTCAGATAGGTCCATTTGTAGGGAAATTTGGACATGTACAGGATCATTGATAAAAATGTCTGAGATTTCATTATAAAATATATAGGCAAATAATTGAATAATATATCATAATTGAAATAATTGAATCTAATACTTTTCCTATACTAAAATGCAGGTTAATTTCTTATAAGTTCTGCCATACTCATCCATTATCCATTAGTGTAATCGTGTGTGTGTACTATGTCTAGTTCCCCATTCAGGATATCCGTATATTTAGGGTATTGAATTAGGGACGAGGAGGGTAGAATTTATAGCAAATATACTTATTATTACGTGAAAGGATGGTTGTAAAATATTTAGATATCACCCTCATTATACTCTATTTGAATTTGAACCCCAATCTCTTCGTGGCAAACCAGTCTAATTAGTGTGTTTAGCTTTAGACTTTGTGCCTGTGGATTAAAGTATCCGATTATAAGTAAATACCCCAGATAGTTAGTAAAATGCAGTTGAACAAAACATATATTTCATTTTAACATTTTCAGAATTTATGGATCACAATTTCAAAGATGAATTATTGAGCTTCACTTTTTCTCCCTTTCTCAGCCTAGTATGACAATACCTAGAGTAATTCTATGATTTATGAGTTGAGAACAGGACATTATTACTAAAGAAAAATTTCTCCAACCCCGAGGTGTGTGTTTTTTTTTTAAGGAAGTGAACGTAATCTTGTCCAATTTATTTTTAACAATGGAAATCGACCATGTGGGGTGGACATTTCTTTGAGGAAACGAGGGTTTCAGGAGACTTCGTGCCTCAGTGGAGGAGCACTCGTCGTCAAGACATCAACCAGATTAAACGTGTGATAGTCAAAAGTACGGAGGGGACATGGCCACTCCTACTAGGTTTTAGCATAAATCTTATAAAGAAATAATATTTTAAATTATGTTAGCCACAAATATAATTTCATTAAACCTACCTAAATTAATAACTCTAATATTAATTTATATGTGTTATAGCTCCATAAATTGTTAGGTCTATTAAATCAAATATTAAAATTTGTAGGATTGTAACTACCTGGTGCCAAAACAAATTAAAATAGCAACTATTTGTGACTTACGCACGAGAATCAAGGGCGATCAGGTCAGGATCAAAATCCAGGACTTTCGGGGCAGATACCGCTAGACGGTGCAGAAAAAAACCCGACTTCTCAGTCACCAGAAAACCACAACCAATGCCTTTGTCTACGTGCTCACAGTTGAGGGTTGTATTTTTTAAATTTATAATTTCCTCTTTCATTAAATTTACTAAGACAAAATGTACCTTTGTGTTAGTTCAGTTACCCGAGTATTTCCCAACATTCTATTGTGGATAGAGTTTTAATTTGACAAATTTAATCTTGCTTTATTTCTTTGGGTTCCAACAATAAACACGAAAATATGAGCTCACGGAGAGACAACAAACTCAGTTTTACCTCTGGTAAAAAGTAAGGCTATAACAGTAAGCTTTGTTTTGTTTTCAAAATACGGTCGTCCCTGTAGAGAAACTTTGTAAAACTTTGAGGGGGATGGTTTTCAACCTTGTTTAGGGATAAGGCAAGCCTGTCTCTGACGTCTCTACTTTAATTTAGTTTCGGGGGTGCATTTACATTGAAATAATTGCTGGAAAACTTTGAGAGCAAGTGTTTTTTTTATGAGCTAGACATTATTAAAATTGTCTTTCTTGGCTAACTATTCATTTCAATTTAACATCCGTGGGCTTCTCATAATAAATATAAGAGGTATTTAAATTTTACTTTCCAAACAAACCAATTATATCAGACATGACTTACAAACCAACTTAATCTAAGACAACACTCCTAATACTACCAACCTAGATATTAATCTATTTATTAAATAATTGGATAGCAGAACGATCCCTAATATACCCCACAGATAGTAAATTCTTCGTCAGTACCACCTGAATCCAACTAGGATCGAACCAGGATCTTCTTTACTTGTAGTCGAACACTCTAACCACCATTGCACAGGAGGCGGGAACGAAACCTTTTATATGGGCCTACCTTTACGCTTCTTTTGGAGTATAATAATATTGTTTCCTAAATAACAATTTCACTTAAGTAGTCTATGCAGCAAATAAGAATTAACGTTGGTAGGCTATATACTGAGACATAATATCTTGAGAAAGATACTCATAAAAGGAGATGTGGAAGGAAATATTCAAGAGATAGATCAAGACTGGAGTACATGACTCAGATAGTGAACGATGTTGGAAGAAGAGGGTAGAAAATATGTAAAATATTTGGCCCAGGATAGGCAAAAAGGGGGGGGGGGGGGCTGCAGCAAACCAATTATTGTAAGAGTGATGACCTAATTATGATTAGTTAAATTAACCTTTCTTTGTTTTAAGTGAAACATATCTAGCTATTTTGGTATATTTTTTGTATCATTATAGAATTTATATTTTAAATTTTATATGAATTTTTATATAAAAGTTAACTTTATATAAGTAAAAACAACATATTTATGTTTGATAGAATTTTTTTCAAGATATTTTTTTTTCAAACCAGTCTTCAAAACTTTTAAGGGCATATACTCATGATTCAAAATATACATTCATAATTTTCTAAACTATATAATTGTAAGGTTATTGATAAAAAACATGTCACATAGAACATTGTGTTTTTATAAGATATTAATCTTGTGTAATTCTTTCTCTCCTAGAAGTTGAGATTTCGCAAACAAAGTGACTCTGATAGCTATTTCAACAGCTCCAAATTATCTCTCATTTCTCGTTGTGTTTACAGAGGTCAAAACGGCAGATATAAGAGATAACTGATTCATATTTTCACAACAGCAAAATCCAAAAGGCAACAGTTATAGTTGAAGCATCCACTCAAAGAAACTTTTCTAAGAGCTAATATAATTACATTTATTTATTTATACGAAGATGTTGTGTTTTTAATCCTCCAATTTTTACATATTGTGTCATTTTTGAGGATGGAAGCTAAACATTGTGATACTTTATCAAAATTGTTCTAGTTAGCTAATTTTTGTTTTTTTATATATTTTCTCAAAGGTGCTTCAAGTCAAGGATAGAGTAGGTGAATAGTACACTCGGCAAAATTTTAATGTACAAAATTATGTTCTAAAACATAAAGATAATGGTGAAGCAACGTTGTGATATTATTTTCATGCCAAAATAGATAAATTGTAAAGTTTTAATTAAATGTCAACATTAACCAGCTGTTTTTTCTAGCAGAAATATTTTTAAGAATATAATTTATTTTCTGTTGCTATTACCGGAATAGTTTTTGAAAGAGTAAAACTAATACTATTGTTAATTTGTAGTAAATCATTTGGGGCAGTGTTATTTTGAGGGTCCTCTTTCACACTTAAAATAATTAACTTAATTATGGTGCGTTATTTATTTTATTAAGGTGGGATTGAAAAGAACGCGAAAAAAGGGCGTGTTTTTTCAGTTTTTATGGCAAAACGTATTTTAAAATATTGCTACAGTACAAACATATAATTTAATTTTCTTCACATGGTGACCTCAAATTTTTTTAATATCGGTAAAGGGTGTTCCGGAACTTAATTACAACTTTTTCTCTTAATTTAAACAGTTTGTTTAGATAATTCCACCATGCTCATTACAATTATTCAACCACTGTTTACATCACCATGTGAAAAAAATTAAATTCTATGTTTGTACTGTAGCAATATTTTTTATTTGGGACAAAATATGTGCTACCATAAAAACTGCAAAACACTGGCCTGTTCTAGTGTCCCCTTTCATCCCACCTTAATATAATATTTACACTCCAGTTACTCTGTAAGGTAGCACAGTCTTACTTTGACAGATTGCACTTTGACCTTATCTTGTAAGTTACGCCATAGTGGAGTCCTTCAATGTAAGCTCTCTACCTTTTGGGGCAAACTATTTTTAAAAAAAGATACGGAAAAATTTTCATTACTAGGCGGGAAATGACGCCACCATATAAACCCCTAATTAAACTCACATATTGTCATAAAATAATGCGAAAAGCCTAACTACATTATATTTAATAAAGTATCGTAATCATAGCTACCAGGACCTTTCTGTCCGAGGGTTGTGGGAGTAAAATAATGATATGTCCAGGTTAAGTTAGGTTGAGTAAAATAAATGTTACGGTGTACCGCACAGACCTTCTCCATTTATTATCTTAAAATATACATTTACTAAAAACTTGTAAGATTTGTAAAACAAAATGATAGATCTATACATTTTTGTAGAAACACTACACCAAAGATCATAAAAAAAATAATATATACCGTGACTTTCTTACTCTATGGAATTTTTTAGGGCCTAGGAGCACTATTAAGGAGAAATGAGAAATAAATGGTACGGCACACCGCACAGACTTTCTCTCTCTTTCTATAAACTCGTAAGATTTCTGAACGGAATAATGTACATTGTATCATCACCACTCCACATAAGAACACGCATAAAATAATATACAATGATATATAATCAATGAGAAAAGAGGCGCATCTTTGTCCACCTAAGAGCATTTCAAACAGTTTAATGTCTTCCACAAGGGTCAACACTTCGTATTAAAATTTCGATTTCCGGTTAAAATTTTAAAATTTTATAAGGTGTTGCAGATATTCAAGTAATCGCATTGATATTTAATTATTCATTTATACATTTTGACCTATAAAAATGTAAATATTGACTATTGAGTCTAAAATGGAGATAGATCATTGCTATGCAAACATTTCTCCTAAGAGCTTTAAGGAAAAAGAACATACTTTTTTTAGATACTTACTTATATTTAATTATTCTATGGCATTGGAGAATTATTGCGTTAAGACTTAAGTAGTATATGTTTACAACTAAAGCTCACAAAATTGTATTAATATATTTGCAAATATATCAGAAACTGTTGCTTTTATAAAAATATATGTCAAATAAAAGTTTTTTTATTTCTAATAGTCCTACAATTTTGCAATGATAAGTTGTTTAGTTTCTCAAATAGTTGTGGAGATACGGAAATTAACGCTTCTGTAAAGTACCCTAAAAATCATTTTCATAGGAAATTGAAAATAGCCAGTTTATTTATAATCTTAATCAACGCCTATATACGAATTTTAATCAAAATCGTTTGAGCAGATTTTGAGAAAACAAAATTTTTCTCTTTTCGCCCTTCAGTAAACTACCCTTAATTTTAAGTTTTTATAGACACACAGACAGACGGTATTGCAAAGACTATTTTTTTAGGGTTGTGGGGGTCATGAGACGTCGACATCCATCAACATTTCAGGTTAGTTTTTTTTTTTACGGTCGCAATACTTAAACTTTGATGTCCAAAAAGTTAAAAAATTCATATAATTGCATATAGATTGAAAGTTATTGGTTTTATAAAAATATATTTCAGATAAAATATTTGTATTATAAATATATATATACATATTTGTAATGCTAAGTAATTTCATATCTCAAATAGTTTCGGAGCTATTATAAAAAATGTTAATTTACGCATCAGACCGGAGCCCTTAAAGCCATTTTGCCGAAATATTGAGAGTAGCCATTTTGTTTGGAATATTTATTAATGTTCATAAATGAAATTTAATCAAAATCGTTAAAGCCGATTTTGATAAAATCGACTTTTTCTCTTTTTTCCCTTCAGTAAACTACCCGTAATTTTATGGGTAGATATCCAATTCCAAAAATACCTCGGGGCAACCCTATGAAAACTCTAGATATCAAGTTTCAGCTCAATCGGTAAAATAGTTTAGGCTCTAGTTGGAGGTACTGACAGACAGACAGACAGACAGACGGAAATTCAAAAACCACTTTTTTCGGATTCAGGGAGTCATGAAACGTCAAGATTCATCAAAATCTCGTGTTCGATTTTTTTGACGATCACCATACTTTCTTTACCTGTAAGATAAAGATAAAGTAATAAGAAACCTTTGTCCATCAAAGAGCTTGAGAATCAAATTAATTTCCAAAGAACTGAAATAAAAAGTATATATATTTGCTTATAGCTCAGATATATTTGTTTTATAAAAGTATATTTCAAATAAAAGCTTTTTAGTATTAATAGTGCTACAACTTTACAATGATAAATTATTTTTTATATTAAATATTTGCGAAGAAATTATAACAATTGGAAGATTTCTTTCATGTGAAGTACCCTCAAAGTAGCTTTAATGAGAAATTGAAAATAGCCATCTTGTTTATAGTAATAAAGTGTATAGATATAAAACTAAATCAAAATCGTTAGAGTGAATTTTGAGGAATTCAATTTTTCTCTTTTTGCCCTTCAGTAAACTACTCTTAAATTTATGGTTTGAGATCCAAGCTAATTCCAAAAATCCATTGAGGGGCCCCTTATAAAAGCTCCAGATACCAAGTTTTAGCACAATCGGTAAAATAGTTTGGGCTCTAGCCCAAGGTACATACAGACGGCAATGCGAAAACCACTTTGTTGTTCTCAGGGGGTCATAAAACGTCGGAATTTATCAAAATATTGAGTTCGATTTTTTTTACGATAATCTTATTTTCTCTCCGAGCTATCGAGCTAAAGTAAAAATACATAATGCTATATGCATATAGCATGTCACAGTGCATACATAGTAATAACATATTATAGACCACTTACCATGGAAGTAATATATAGAGAATCACTAAATTCCTTTTTTTCCTGTCGTGTCAAATCATGTGAACGCTGGATATATTTTTTCCTTCATTTATTTACTGGAAACATCTTTAAAACGCTTAAAAACAATTTCAAAGAGAAAAACGTATTACATATTAACATGATTAGCTCCGACACCTATCTCTGATTTGTTGGCTTTCTTTGAGCCTTTTTTTATTTCTTAAATTAAATATACTTTTGCTGTATGAATTATAGTTTTAAAAAATAATATCAGTGGTATGAGAGGATAACTTGGGTCAGCTATTATAAAAATAGTGTTTGATTAAGATGTAACATTGCAATTTGCATATTTAGGTATCAATGAACACACAAAAAGAAGTATATTGTTCCACATTTTTTCATAGACCCAGGCCCATCCCCCCACCCTCCCATTTCCATGAGAACAAGGGATGTGCAATGTACCCATACCCCCTAGCTCCAGCGTTTATACATGTGATAGTAATCGTAAAACAGTTCTAAAGTTTAATTAATGATATATAAATACTCGCAGATAATCCAGTTTTTAAATTACTTTATAACTCAACACACAATTATTGTTTAGGACACCAATTTATGTAGTTATTACTTGTGAGTTCTTTAATCTTAGATAATTATATCAATTAATACCTTTAAAATAATACTAATAATATAATAGAATAGAATATTTTCAATGGTGACCACAAAAAAAGTTTATATCTTCTAAAAAAAATTCTTCGTGCCAGAATCTGACTATGTATTATAAATTTCCAAAACGGCTAAATAAATAAGGCTCAATGCAAGCCAACAAATCAGAGACGAATGTTGGAGCTAAGATTGTTTATCAGCTTTTATTAGTTTACAAATATAATATTGGTGGTATGACAATATATATTGCATCAGTTATTATCAAAATAGTGTTTGAATAAGATAGAACATTGCAATTTGCAGATCTAAGTATCAATAAACACACATAAACAGGTACATTGTTGCACATTATTTTCCTAAGCTCTAACCTCCACTCACCTCCAACTTATATTCACATAAATGTAAACTTTACCAATACTACAAGGTTCAAGCTTTAAAGCTTGCCTTTATAAATGTCGGTAACACAACGCGAGACACGTTTGGGCAAAAATAATCTTCACGGAAAAGATCATCACAGACCTATCTGTGGGACTGCCCTTGGCTCAATGAGTCTAATTACGTCAAGCTTAAAGTTCCTTCGTATTTTTATAAGTAATGGCAATGACAGTAGACATAAAACTATTATTTTCTTCTTAAAGTGAGTCGGGTGTGTGACGGTTATTTGAGGGGTACTGATGACCTTAAGGGCACTGCTTAATTGAAGGTAAATACCCTCGCTGCAATATTTCACGGGGATTAAAATTTGTAAGCTTTAAAACTACTAAACAACCCTCGATTATCTTATAATTTTCTTTTGTAACTCTATTAAACAGTCTTTATTTATTTGAGGAAGGGTGGATCTATGTTTATAGCTATTTACTTTATTTTTTAAATTATTAGTAACAAAATTGAATTTATAATTAAAATATCGTTTTAGGATTCTTACGTCAAGTTGTGGGATATCTATATATGCCACCTTATATTAGAAGCCTGTTAATACTGATAAATTACTAATTAGTAAATAAGTAAACAAATATAAAAATAAATTTGAGTTTTACATTAGTTTGACCTTTAGAAAAGAGAATTACTGTGATCGTCAAATAAAATCTAGCTTGAGATTTTAATACATCTTAACGTTTCATGATCCCCTTGAACAAAAAAAAAGTTGTTTTTCACGATGTTGTATGTCTGTCTAGGTGTCTGTATCTCGGCCTAAAGCCGAAATCATTTTACTGATCGGGCTTAAACTTCGTATCTAGGGTATTCATATGTTTCCCCAGAGGGATTTTTAAAATTAGATATACAACCCTAAAATTAAATTTAGTTTATTGAAGGGCAAAAGAGAAAAAAATCACATTTATTAAAATCTCCCATAAAGATTTTGAATAAATTTTGTATTTAGCCATTATTTAAATTTACAAACAAAATGGCCATTCTCATTTACCCATAAAAATGAATTTTAAAATAACTTAAATGAGGAGAAATTTCCAATTTTGTTTATATTTCCAAAACTATTATAGATATGAAATAACCTATACATTAAAAGTTGTAGTACTATCGAGAATACAAACCTTTTATTGAAATATATTTTTATAAAACCAATAGCTTCTGATTTATAAGAAAATATATATATTTTAGTGAGAAATCTTTTAATATGAAATAATGATTATGCTCTTTTGTGACCGTAGATGTTCCTCTTTTCTCAATGTGTCTGTCACAGTGTATATTATTTAATTTCTGCTCTTTGGTGGAGAGTTTCTACAACCACGTATATTATTTTGTTTCACAAATCTTATGAGATTTTAGTGAGTGTCTCTATTTTAATAAAAAAAGAGAGAAAAAGTCTGTGCGGTTGGTTCACCGTACAATTTTTTAAAAAAGTTTTATATATAGTAAACATTCTAAACTTTTCTTTAGTAAAAACTTTCCAAGCACACAACCTGAGCTCATGGTGAGAAACGACTTAAAATCGCAATGATGTGCAACTTGAGATCACATATATACACAGCTATAATTCACATGTACACAACTATAATTCACATGTACACACAACTATAATTCACATGTATACACAGAGAGAATTCACATGTATACACAGCTATAATTCACCTATATACACAGCTATAATTCACATGTACACAACTATAATTCACATATATACACAACTATAATTCACATGTATACACAGAGAGAATTCACATGTATACACAGCTATAATTCACCTATATACACAGCTATAATTCACATGTACACAACTATAATTCACATATATACACAACTATAATTCACATGTATACACAGCTATAATTCACATATATACACAGCTATAATTCACATGTATACACAACTATAATTCACATGTATACACAACTATAATTCACATGTATACACAACTATAATTCACATGTACACACAACTATAATTCACATGTATACACAGAGAGAATTCACATGTATATACAGCTATAATTCACATATATACACAGCTATAATTCACATGTACACAACTATAATTCACATATATACACAACTATAATTCACATGTATACACAGCTATAATTCACATATATACACAGCTATAATTCACATGTATACACAACTATAATTCACATGTATATACAGATAGAATTCCTATTGGTGCAAAACTTAAAACCATGAAGATACACAATTTATATTTGGGTATGTACAACACTTTTATTAATAATCTGACAAGGTATATTACGACAAAAACATAATTTGTATTCAAGTCGCTACATAATTTATATTTGGGCTACATATTTTTTAGTACTGTATGTATTAAATTATATTTCAAGATTGTGTAAGTTATAATAGAGTCTTGCGATGAACTCTGACCTCTTTCATCAAGTTTTCTTTAGCCTTGCCTTTCTGTCAACCCCCACCTTCCCCTTATAACCCCTATTCCTCCCCTGACCAAACTCAACCAGACACTTGTCACAGAACTATGCCCTAAGAAACTTTTCCAAAGTCACTACAACTTCCTTCCTTGACACTACCTTCAAACTTATACTTTACTACTCTAGGAGACGGCCCATTCGTGTCAAATAGGTCATACTCCTGAAAAAGGCTCCGAATCATAAGTCAAAGTCTTTCGAGCTATTTACCTGTTGGGAGAGAAAACTTCACCATAATGAGCACAAAGACCCCTTAAAGCAACTTTTTTAAATGGGTTCCTCCTTTAGTCCCAGTAACTGCATGGTTGATAAAGAGGACGATAAAAAAAAGTCTGGAACAGGGGTCTTCAACATGCAGTCCGCTGAAAGAGTTGACGTGGCCCACAAATAAATGTTTCAATTTAACAAATTTAAGCTTATTTATTTTAGATTGCTCTAATCCTGTAACCTAATACAGAATCGATAGTCTGAGGTAGGGATGCACCCGTTGTACGTCCTGTTGGACAGGATGCGTCGTTACGTGGGAAAACAGCCATCACGTGTAAAAAATACAGATAACTTTTTTTTTTCAAATTATAAAAATCCATTCTTTTTGTCAATATTTACGAACTTATTTTTTATAATGTGAAGTTTAAAAATACATCTAAAAGTACTTTTTACACTGAAAAACCTGTAAATATTTTAATTTTTTACAACTATCTTGTCTACTTTGGTTTTCGATGGTTCAATATTGACCAGATCACGCTCAGCTCTAACTTTCGAGACGAATATATATTCATTTTCGGTTTATGAATTTATCTTGTCAAACCAAAGGGAAAACCACAACCTGAAGAACAACTTAGGATTCTACCCGGACTCACTGACGCCGAGCCTATCTTCAGGGTAGCCTATAGCTTTCTAAATTAGTTACGTTTCATGCACGTGTCGTCATATGAGCCCCCATACCTCCTGTGACACGTGTGTGGCAGTTCCATGGAGGCTCATCAGATACAGCAGCGTCGTCATTGTTTCACAAATTACGTTCACAGACGTTGAAATGGACCCTCTTGTCCTACATTAACCCACACTCGCGTGGATGGTTAACAGGGCCCGGCCTTTGTCAGCCGCTGCAAAGAGCATGTTTACAAGGTCATAAACATTATTATTGGCCAGATTTGACGGGAATTGAAATCCAGCAGATAGGTGGCATCCACACTTCGTTCTTCATCATTATTACTGACCAAAGCCTTAGCTCAGTCATTAGTTCTCTGCCTAGTATATTAGAGGTTTCCTGGTTCATTCCTAGCATGAATGCAAAATGTATTATTGGTGATCAGATTACTCTCTCACAGTGATGAATTGAAGGTGGAGAAAGGGATGCTATATCTGTTCTAAAATTAAGTCCCTTTTTAGGTCTGTGCTTATATGGTCAGTCGGTTCAGAAAGTGCTGTTTAAATACACCAACAGAATAGCCACTGTCAGAAAAATCAAGAAACCAGAATTTTGCTTGAATATTCTGCATCGGGAAATAAATGTGAAAAATGTTTGAAGGTTGCCGTTTTTCAGGAATTTAAATGCAAATACCACTCGAAATAGTTTGAAGGGTACCAAAATTTCGTTCTGGAGGAACATTCATCAATATATTGGAGAGAAGTCTAATTTTCAAAATATTTTCCATTTGAGGACATCTAGAAGCTTATAGAAACATTCAATTTTCAAAAAATTTCGGAGCTGGGTAACCCCAAATCCCCTTAGGCTTGGGGGACAGTTAGTTTATGTAAATTTTTATAATCTTCACCTCTCCCTTTACACATATAAGGTTCCACCACCACTGGATGTAGATTATTGTATATATTCTACTGTTTAACTTTCTACTTTTACTTGTGAATGAGCGCAAAATCAAGGGAACTAATCCCTTTTTAATTCATACCTTTAAAAAAAGCTATGAGTATGTTGATTATTCCCAAAGATGTAGCCTGATTTTCTAGGGGAAATTGGGGTTGCAGGTGTTGTGAATTATTTTGTAACCCATACTGACGTAGTTATTAAGTAAAATACTCAATAAACATATTTTCTCATGTAATAACATTTGGTGTTGTGCTCAAATACTGTTTAATACTTTTCAGAATCATTTGTTCATATTTTGAATCCGGAGAAAAAGCCTTTTAAAAAATTGGGTGTATATATTTGTTTTAACTGGAAAACAGGAGTTTATTGAATTTTATTTTAGAGTTTGAGTGGACAATTTAGCCATTAAATTTAAACAAAATAAAATACTATTACTTCGAGTAGTGTTCTTGGCTGTGAGCATGATGTTTGAGGTATTCTACCGTCGAGATTTTACTCAACCCACTCTCAGACACCCTGTGCTCGAATCAACACAACCATACTCAGGAACTCTAAGCATCTGGTGATATAGAAAATTTCAAAATTTTTGTCACTTTTTATCTGCGTGACTTAACGTCCGGGCTATACACATTTAATTACACTGATGGGTTAGGGATTCTAAAGGTATACGTTAGAGAAGATATACTGACATTTAAATTAAGGGAAGGGGGAGACCATTTAGAAAAAAAAAAAATCTTAGTACACATGGCAGGGGTTCTAATCAGCTGACTTCTACATCAGTGGTAAACCTGACTAGACAATACCTAAGTCGATCTTCGTGCCAACCGATGCCGGTATATCCATGTTCAATAGTCACTCTCGCTCTCACCCAAAGGCACTATCTGAAAGAGATCAATTAAAAATAAATTCCATCATATATATTATGAAAATATGATTTAATTATACTAATTAGATATATAACAGTTTTGTATTGCATCTTCAGCATATTAGGTAGTTTCACTACAAAGGATAAGTCTTTACTAGAATAATTTTACTCCTCCCAAATTTTTTATGGGACCAAAGTAGTTGTTTTGAAACTAAGCCATTTTAATTTCTCATTTAATAAAGTATTTTGATCGTTAAAGTTTTTGCTCACGATATTATGATATCTCTTGACGTTTGATATACCCCTGAACTAAATAGAGTGGGCTTTTACAGTAGTTTATGTCCCCCATGTGTCTGTATAGGTATATCCTGTCTGTCGGTGATTCTGCTGAAACCATTTAATGGATTTATTTCAATCTTGATATTTTATATGTCATATGACCATATACTGAGACCAAACCGTGATCTGTATTCTAGCCATAAGGGTAGTTTAATGACGTCTCAATTTTGAAAATTTTAAGTTTTAAAAAGGTCGATAACAGTTTTGTTCAAAATTGATATCTGACGAGTGTTTCATATGATTTCCAAAATAGTTGTTTTTTTCTGAGGAAAATGGAATAAGGGTTGGTTTACTGAAAACCAACATCTGATAAATGTGCATCAAACTATAATATACCAAGCTTTTGAGAAATTATATACGATTGTGTCGTGCCATTTAATTTATTTGTTATTTGAATAAAAGATGCAAAAAAACAAAACTGTAGTCTAGTAAATACGTGCGTTGCTATTAACCCATCAACCTATTCTTTAGATCGCCACATATTTAGTTTACACTTGATCCGCTCATTTACTGTACATAATAGAAATCAGAGTAATTTAAATAAGTTAAGTTAAATATTTCCTCTTAAATCCAAGAAGTCTTAAAAAATACAAACAAACTTTTTCGAATTTTTTGGAGAACAATGGACTACTTTTTTGTTTTAATTTGACCTAGCACCAATAGCATCACGCTCTCATTTTCAATTTTACATTATATCTTTAACATTCCTTTTGATTTTCCACCTACCAAACCGACTTGAAAAGAGCTGTAAGAAGCAGCGTTGTGGAAGACATCCCGCACGTAGTTATTATAAAAAGAGTAAAAGGAGCGAGATGAGAAGTAGAAACATAAAGTTTGATGCCGGGAATTGTGCTAGACGAAGGTGAAAGCAACAAGTAATATGAGAGGTAGGATGTGAGTTGTAGGTTTTGTCAGAGAAGGGAGAAGATCTAAGAGAAGGGAGGGGGGGAGGGCATCGTTGCCAAGGAAACCCCCACGCCCAGCCGGGCCTGTGATTTATTGGCGAGAAGCCAAGAGAGACTGCACGTGTGCACGTGCTTATAGCTCTTCGCTAGTCGAGATACTCAGGACCACCTCTTAAGACTCTCCTTACGTATGTTATTAGTGTGGAGTTACGTTAGGAGTGGGGGTTTGGATAGAGCAGTAGTTAATGCGCAACAGTCAAGACGACATAGAGGAGATTCTGCGAGATCATCAAGACCTATCAGTTCGACTAATATGTCAGCACCGGCTCAAACTGATATAGAAACCGATAAAGGCGTTAATGATAAAGTTGGCTTGTCTTCTAGAGCGTCAGAAGAAGTTTAGTTACTGGAAAATTGTTCATCCAGCGCTTCATACGTCCCCAACATTATAAATGTTTTTTAATGTGTTTGGGAAAACTTATTTGTTCTGTTGTATGTGAAGATAATTGTGTCTATACTGATTCATTTAGATTTATCTATAACTCTTATAATTTACTACAACGAGAGATCTTTGTGATTTATACAAGGGTGTGGAAAGCTAATTTTTCCAGGGGTGAGATGCTAAAAATTTGTATTATACCTTACCATGGACCTCTACTTAATCTAGGTGGGTCCATCAAATTTCCTGCAGGGGGTTCAGAACCCAAATTACCGACCTCCCCTGTCTACAACTCCTGTATAATACACAAACAAAGAGAGTGGATCGTGATGTGGTGAAGAAGAGAACTACTAGCGGCAAGTGTGACCATTCAATGGATAGAATGGACTCCACACTAGGGGCTTCCACCCATCCCATAGTTTACGAGATAATTCCCTATTTCACAAAGTTGGCCCGAAAATTGAGGTTCGGAATGTAAAAATGTATTTTATAAACCATCGATTGAATATTTAACATTGTCGATAGCAACAAGATTATAATAAATGTGTTCACTTAAAAAACGTTACAACTTTACTGGAAATGTACTTGAACTTTTTTTTTCCCTACACGCAAACCTCTTACAACCCCCCCCCCTCTCACTCTCTCCCCCATATTCTCATAATATATCTTACCTACGCCATTAGTACTTTGGTTTCGTGAAAATAATTAAATTATAGGTGACACTGAAAATATAATTTCGATCGTCACGAAACATCCAGCCCAATTATTTGAGGAAATTCAGACTAACATTTACACGTCAATTATTTTCAAACTTGCTTTGAAAAATGTATGTCGACAACCGACTCAGTTTGAAAAAAATAGATCTACCTTAAAGAAAATGATTGCGTTCTGGAGGACTAGGAATCATTATTTAAGAAAGGGTTTGCTATTTTTTTAATAAGTTTAATGACGGCAAAACGTAAGTGAACGTAATCAATAAATATAATACCAAACTAAATAAGTTAAATAATTACTATAATTTTTCGTAAATTCACTATAAAATCAATTTATAGTTCTGGTGTTAAGAACGTCTTTATTAATATAGATAGCACAAGAAAAGATCGTACTAAGTCCATAATAAATATCGAGGTGTGAAAATATTTTCCTTCCAGAAGGCGGTACTCTTAAGAGCACAAATAATTTAGGTAATAATTTGTTAATTTGTTTAATGTGTCCTAGAACCATTTAGAAGATACAAAATTATATAAATCAACTCAAAACATGTGTTTTAATATTAATTTAAAGTCTATATGTCGTATTATTATTTTTTCCTTATTTCTTTGTTTGTTTTGGGAATTTTTATTTGTTTGGTTGAATAAAGTTCAAATTTAGCTTAATAGATATTTAAGATAGTAATCAAATGCATAGTGTTTATAAAATACATTTAAGTATGTCTAAAGTAGGAATGGCAAATCTATGACACGCGAGCCACTAGGTGGCACGCCAACACTATTTGGGTGACACGCTAACATTAAATAAAACTTTTCCCAACGTGGTATAGTTTTTTGAAGTCAATAATATTTCGACAGCCATGTCATTCATTGTCCTGTCACAATGAACTTATAGAAGTCAACGCCTAGAAATCGTCTTGGCTCGTACTTGAGTGTATCTTGTGTGCTATTGAAGACAATAAGCTATGAAACAAATATAAATATTTTGACTAGCAAAGCAGAACATGATTCAAACTATTAACAAATCTACAATTTGATTTTCGTTCATTACATTTCATTATATTAAACCTTTTTTATTTCTAAATAGCCATTAGTAGGCTCACATATAAATAAGAGGTGGTCAACTAGAATATTTCAAAATTCCGATATTCCTTAAAGTGGCACACTGTCGGAAAATATTCCCCGTCCCTTGTTCTGGGGCCTGAAATAACCATCATAAAAAATAGCCATCCGCCCTGTAGGGTAGGATTATGAGAGTACAGTTCAAGGAAACACAGCAGTAGTTTCCGGAGAGAAGAAGCGATATCATAATTAATTTTGAATAAACTCTGCCGTGCCTGGCAGAGCACCAACCGTCCAGTTGGACATAATATCCGTGTGGTCAGCATTATCAGGAGGTTAAATATTTAATTTTATCCCGCATTTCAAATAAATTATAGGGCACGCCACACACACTTCCTCACTACTACACTTAAAGCTCGTAAGTTATGTGAAATGAAATAATAATCATTGTTGCGGAAAAATAATGGATGAAAGAGCATCACATGCCATGAAACAGCATAACTGAAATAATATACACTGTTACAGAAACTTATTGAGAAAAAAGGAGCTAATTATAATATAAAAACAATCAACATCCCATTTCTCAGATAATAATTTAATTTTAAATAATTTATTTACTAATAGCTAGGAAACTATAGGTTTCATTTTTAATAGTCTTACAACTTTGACATAATGAGCTATTTTGTATCTTAAAAGAGTTGCGGAGATATGAGCAAAATTCGAGATATCCACAGATGTAAAGTACCCTCAAAGTCATTTTCCTGGAACAATGTGATATTTTATATTGTTTTAGTGTAGAACAATGCCTAGGTACAAATTTTAATCATAATCGTCTGGGTAGATTTTGAAAGAAAAATATTATTTATATTTTCACCCTTAAGAAAACTAACCTTAATTTTAGGGTTTGATATCTAATTCCAAATATTTATTTGGGGAGCCTTGGGAAAAATCTAGATACGTACCAATAATTATTTCTAGCCCGATCAGTAAAATTGTTTCATCTTTAGGCCGAGATAGGGTCTACAAACACACAGACAGAAATAAGGCATCGCAAAAACTATTTTTTCGGGTTCAGGGGATATTGAAACGCCAAAACCATCAAAATTTCGAGTTGGTTTTTTTTAGGATCACAATACTTCTGCTCTCCAAGGGGTAAAGTAAAAAGTACCAAATAACTTAAAACCGTTCAATTATTGACTAATTTATAACACATTATCTATATTCTCATTATGAATACAATGAAACCCTTCCCGTACCCTTTGTCATCAGTTTCAACCCTCAATACCGCCCGTCCCACTTTTCTACCAAGGCGCTACCAATATACACTACCGCTAAGTGTGTGCATCCCCAGCGAATGTTTCCATTAGCTGCCACTGCAAACAGGATCTCTATGATTGTATTGAAGACATAAACAAATTTTCGAAACAAAAAAAAGCAAATGTTTGGACAGAGGAAACTGGTTTTCAACCCAAACAAATTACTATTGGCTAGCTCTTTCTAGATGTCAGGCCTACATTTCGTTGAGTAGAACATACTTTCCATTCTTAGACCTCTAAAACATAGAGAGAAAAAATGTTGGCTCGTCAACTAACAATATTCAATAGCTATAATACTAAAACCTTAAATACCAAAACAATATAGTCGCAACTCTTTTCAAACAACAAAACTAATGGTCCAGCTATCTCCTCAGAAAACAAACAAGAAACACTTTTGAAATCCGAAGGAAGGAATATGTTTATATAATTACAACCCACCCACATTGCTAGTGATATTATCTAAGGCATCAAGCTCACAATAGATGAAATTGACAGTGACGGGTAGGTTGGCGTTCGAACCCTAGCTCTATTTGCTCAGGTCAGATTTTCCTATGAGTTTTATACTCTCTCTCCATGCAAATGTAGATACAATCTCCTCTCAATTCTACCATCCCCATTTTTATCACATTAGTTTAAATATGTAGATAGCTCGACGGATGCAGACACAGATAATAATATAATTGCTAAAACAATAGTAATAAGTTTATATTTTCCCACGTTGAACGCAAGTTGAATTGAATTTTCTATTTTTATTTTTTGTACAGCGTATTTTATCGTACGAGAATAAAATTCAAATACTCTAAAGATAGTAAAGATAGACATATAAGAAAATGTACCCCATTTGCGTGAAGAGAGAAGAGTGTGAAAACATTTAGGAAACATCACTCTCATTAGACCTTATCAGGACTCGAACCTGACATTAATATCATCAAGTGAACTAGACTAAATGAGCTTGACGTTTTGTCTACATGCCCATCGATGTGAGCTCTATTTTCTAAATAAACTTTATGCCTCAAATCCACTAAACCAGTCGTGTTTAATAAATAATTATTAATAAAGGAGTTTGTTATTAATATGTATCGAAATATAAAGCCATGACTTACTGTTCCGTACATTAAAAATAAAATATTCTAACCTTAAAGGAACGATCTCGTATTTCAAAAATGTTATTTTCTAAAGTCACGTAAAACCACGAATCATAGAGATTACTCATAGCCTTGTACTGTATAAGTTTATTTTCTGTGTCACCTCGACCGCCAAAACCGATAAAAATTTTGCAGTATACTTTCTTTTCTTTTTCTTATAAAAAAAATTTAGTCACGCCATTTCTCGCTTAATACTTTCAAGCTGAAAAAAAATAAAATCATGAGTGATTGGCTTTGTTGTACATATTAACTATTGTTGAAATCTTGATGCGTATGAACTTTCAAAAGAGCCTTTCATCATTGCATGTTTCTTAAACGATTTTAATAACGTTTGTTAAAAACTTTCGACGTGTACTAATGATGAATCCAATCTATAATTTTTGAAAGTAAAAATGATCCCTTATATTTGTAAAAATAAAACACTTTTCACTGTCATTATTTTTCAATAAAATTTATATTCTTTCATATTTCACAGAAGGAACATTTATGATAGGTTATAATTCACATTAATGGCCACAGGTTCTGTGGTGTCAGACTCGCATGAATGAGAGTGATGCGTAGGTCAAGGTACAAATCCCAGCTAGATACAGTGGGAAGTATATACCATATTTATCAAGTGTGTCTTTGCCCCTCCTCTCTCTAAGTTCGTTCAGGTGTATTTTACTCTATTACCCCCCCCCCCCCTCCCGATTCTTACTCCTTAGAATAAGTTGTAAACAGCCATGATGTGAAATTACCAAGTTATTTCTTCTAGCACCGTGTATCTTACTATCGGTTCGGACTATACGCTTAATGCACTAATTACTAACAAACTTAATTATTTACACCTTTTTTTTTGTAAAAATATGATTAACTAAAGTAATTTACCGACACACAAAGTTATGCTTAAATGTTTTTGGTTTCAACTGTTGCACTATGTCTTACTACAGAGAAGATTAAGTCAAAACCAGGAAGAAATGAACCTGCATTAGGATAAAGGGAAATTGTAAAATTACTAAAGAATACTCACCCTCAATATACTCAGATGGAATTTTAACCCTGACCTTCCCAATATCGGTGAACGAGACTATACGAGATTGATACTTAATGCATGCTGACCGATGGAGATTTAAACTTGTATTTTAAAAAAAAGAGACAAATTTGCACAGGTGGTCAGGTGGTCAGATGGTCAAAGGCATTGTGATCCCAAAAGACTGGCTTGTTGGATACACTAATGTCGGTACAAGTCTTCTAAACAACCTCCTGTATCTCTTCTTCTTAAATTAGGTGATTAAAAACCATCGGTTGGCACGTGGACTAAATCTTCACGCTCATCTACTCTAGAATGACAATAACAGGAAGGTCGGGATTTTAACCAAGCGGGTGTATTAAAGATATGTTTTCCTTAATGGTTGCCTACTCTCCTTCCACGCAAATCTGGTTACATTTCCTCTAAAGTTCACCTTATTCCTACCAACACTAGATAAAAGCAGATAGTCCTGACGGGTGGTAAGGTGCAATGCTAAATATATAATAGCAGCTATAACGTTGAATGTATTTTTTTAATTACATTTGAAAACAGTAGCTAGAGGCCTGATTCGAACCAGAGTGCTCTGTACCTGGTACCACTCTGACAAAGGAACTGGACCTAGCTCTAATCGATCAACCAGTGGAAGAACAATTTTGAACAGTCCACAGAGCTGCTAGACCTGATTTCTATGTATCTATACGACAAGGGTTCATAAAGAACGATCGATAGTGTGTCTACCTACGGAACTTTGGGTACCGGGTTCAATTACCTTCACGACCGAACAAAAATATCGTTGGAAAATCGGGGCTTTCACTTCCATTTTTACGCTCCACTGTGATGAATTAACAACGGGTAAGCTGGGTGATTTGTAAATTCTAGGATTACGCTAGTTTGTAAGTTGGTTAAGAAAATATGGGTTAAATACCCTCAATTTTATTAATGATAATGCTATGGTGATCTGTTTTAAAGCTCTCATGTCCAACAATTTTTGTAGTTTGGAATAAAATATAGTGATATTTTATCGAAGTTGGTTACTCTACAATAATTTATTACTATTCTCTAAAGCCCTACACACTTAGGCCATGTTTCTGTACTTAATTCAAACTATAAACTTTTACTGAAACGATTGTGCCAAAATAGCTAGTGAAGTACTTGCTACTAGATGTAATATACGAGTTCACCCAGTCATTGTTTCCATCCTAGCGATGGGAACAGTTCATGTAAGTAGCAAAACTACCATTTATCTCGGAAAATGGTTTTGTGTATGTATAAATTGAAGGTTTAATGTGTATTTTTAAACAATCTGGTATATTTTTAAAACTGTGAACAGACATACAAAATAAATTCAATTAAAATTAAAAACCACTTCCTTATAACTTTATTTCAAAACAAATATATTTCGTCCTAATTTGTTTAAAAAGATGAACAACACCTAAGTGCACAGAAGGTCCAAGGAATGTTGAAGGGTCTTTGAAGGATCTGGCCTGGACATATCTGAGGGTTGTCGAAGTGCACAGACGGAGGACCCGAGATCATTACCGCATGGCTGACTCTCTGTCTAGTCCCTTGTTGTTATTTACATAACACAAAACACAGGGAAAATGTAAGAGCAAGGGAGCGACAGGTGTTTTTCGTAACAGAGTGGCAATAGAACACACTGGAGAGACAATCGATAAACCCATACACTCATTCTGTGATAAAGCAATAATTTATTACTTTCTCTCTATCTTACAGGTAGAGAAAGTATGGTGATCGTCAAAAAATTCGAACTCGAGATTTTGATGAATTTTGACGTTTCATGACTTCCTGAATCCGAAAAAGTGGTTTTTGAATTTCCGTCTGTCTGTCTGTCTGTCTGTCTGTCTGTACCTCCAACTAGAGCCTAAACTATTTTACCGATTGAGCTGAAATTTGATATCTAGGGTTTTCATAGGGTTGCCCCGAGGGGTTTTTGGAATTGGATATCTACCCCTAAAATTAAGGGTAGTTTACTGAAGGGAAAAAAGAGAAAAAGTCGATTTTCTCAAAATCGGCTCTAACGATTTTGATTAAATTTCATTTATGAACATTAATAAATATTCCAAACAAAATGGCTACTCTCAATATTTCGGCAAAATGGCTTTAAGGGCTCCGGTCTGATGCGTAAATTAACATTTTTTATAAGAGCTCCGAAACTATTTGAGATATGAAATTACTTAGCATTACAAATATGTATATATATTTATAATACAGATATTTTATCCGAAACATATTTTTATAAAATCAATAACTTTCAATCTATACGCAATTATATGAATTTTTTAACTTTTTGGACATTAAGGTTTAAGTATTGCGACCGTAAAAAAAAACTAACCTGAAATGTTGATGGATGTCGACGTCTCATGACCCCCACAACCCTAAAAAATAGTCTTTGCAATGCCGTCTGTCTGTATGTCTATAAAAACTTAAAATTAAGGGTAGTTTACTGAAGGGCGAAAAGAGAAAAATTTGGTTTTCTCAAAATCTGCTCAAACGATTTTGATTAAAATTCGTATCTAGGCGTTGATTAAGATTATAAATAAACTGGCTATTTTCATTTTCCTATGAAAATGATTTTTAGGGTACATTACAGAAGCGTTAATTTCCGTATCTCTATAACTATTGGAGAAACTAAACAACTTATCATTGCAAAATTGTAGGACTATTAGAAATAAAAAACTTTTATTTGACATATATTTTTATAAAAACAGCAGTTTCTGAGATATTTGCAAATATATTAATACAATTTTGTGAGCTTTAGTTGTAAAAATATACTACTTAAGTCTTAACGCAATAATTCTCCAATGCCATAGAGTAATTAAATATAAGTATCTAAAATAGTATGTTATTTTTCCTTAAATCTCTTAGGAGAAATGTTTGCATAGCAATGATCTATCTCCATTTTAGACTCAATATTCAATATTTACATTTTTTATTGGTCAAAATGTATAAATGAATAATTAAATATCAATGCGATGACTTGAAGATCTGCAACACCATATAAAATGTTAAAATTTTAACCAGAAATCGAAATTTTAATACGAAGTGTTGACCCTTGTGGAAGACATTAAACTGTTTGAAATGCTCTTAGGTGGACAAAGATGCGCCTCTTTTCTCATTGATTATATATCATTGAATATTATTTTATGCGTGTTCTTATGTGGAGTGGTGATGATACAATGTACATTATTCCGTTCAGAAATCTTACGAGTTTATAGAAAGAGAGACAAAGTCTGTGCGGTGTGCCGTACCATTTATTTTTTATCTCCTGTGATTCGAATTTCAGCCTAACCTAACCTAACCTAACCTAACCTAACCATACCATAGGTCCCTGTTATGAATACCAGGGGCGGGGGAGTTATTCCCAAGAGAGGGGTTGTTTGTTTACCTACCTCCAAACTCATGTTGGCTGGCTGAAGTCAAAAGGAGTACCAAAGGGGTGTGCACCTAGACATCCTCTTCTGACTGCTTGTGCACCTCGGTAGCACCCAAAAATACAAGTAAATCACCGTTCATTGTACTAATAAAAAAGCGTATATCCCGAGTGGCTAGTAGGACGCGGTGCTAAATAATAAATAAATTATATTAATAATACAATTAGTATCTCTTCTGCGCATGAGTCAGTACTTGTACCGTACATAGCTGAAACCTATGACCCGCACTACATTAAGAACTACCTACAAGTTTCAATGATCACTCCTTGTTTAAATGATAGTCATTCTAGTTTGATATAAGATCTCAAATATTCAAAAATTAACTAAAAAATTATGTATATTTATATATTTTACTCTAAAAATATATTATTAAATTTTTATCAAACAATAAACTCAATATAGCTGATATTATTAAATTGCAATTATTGTATAACCGCAGTAGCTGGCACAATCCCATCCAATACAAAATAAATTAATAAACCCAAGTACCCTTGATATAATTATTAAATCATATAATGCAAAAAATAATAAATGAATCAATCTATAAAAAAAATCGTACCGTACTGGTTGGCTTGTCCTGAATTAGATACGGAAACATCCATGCGTACAGTCAATAAAAGGATTGTGGGCACAGAGACGGTATATTATGTTGTGTTATTTGGAGAGTTGGAGTAATGGGGGAAGGGTGAAGAGGAGGGAATGGACGCTGTATTCGCGGGTCTTGAAGTGGACTTAGCAGAGGCGTTAGAGAGGATTAAAGCCTCGACCATTTTTTATGTTCTCTTCCTCCCAATCCCCATTTTTTCCATCCTCTTTTTTTTTTGAAGCCTTGAAACATGGTATGACGTGATAAATAACAGCAGTGAAGTGTCACCATGAGCTAGTTGGTGGTCGGGTGTTGAAATCGGCTGAACAACTCCTAGCTCTGGTTCATCTTTCTGTGTGTACAGCTCTAGTCAATTGTGGATCTCTTGTTATCAGAAGAAAGCATCGAATTTTTAGATACTTTTTATTGGTGAGGGATGCTTGTGTCCTTCTATTCATTTTATTGTATTTTAGCATTTCTTTTTTTAAGGGTAAGGAAGAATAGAGAGGTTTCTAAGCATGTCAACGTGCCTGACTGACACAACAATCAAACGATCTTATTAACACAATAAGGCTTCACGATATTTAATCGTGATTGTATTTACACAGGAGAATACAGAAATAGTTTTACTAGTGCATTCTAAGTGCATATGTTACTTAAGATTTAATCCCAGCGATAAAGGATGATGAAAATATTTGAAAGAAATACTAGCGTATTTTATTTGGTGGCCGTGATAGGGAGATCGATGTTCGAATACCGGTAAGTCTAAAAAGAGTGCTAATTTACATGTGATTTTCACTTACTCTAAACTAGACCATTCGTACTTAGCTCTTAGATAAACACGTTCATAATATTTTATGAACGTTCAACGTTCACATTTTTAACAAAAACTCTTTAAACTCAAACTTTCTATCCACCTAGACTGTCACAATTTAATCATAGTTAGGGAATATAAATTATGAAGGTAGAATTTATAGGAAATGTACAGTACCTGAATTGTTGCTAAGAGAGATTGAGAAGTCGTTTGTAAAAAATCAACCTGAATATAACAGGTCTAGCCCATTACTGTACCAGTCACTCAACCAAACAATATCAACGGCTTGGTCCGCGTGTCCACCCATGCATGCCAAAAACACTGTAGGGTCAACAATAGTCCTCACATGCTAATAACCCAACTGGAATGAATACACAAACATTAATTTGAAAATGTTTTAAGAGTTCGGCCAGACTGACAAGCGTGCGAGCGAGCGCGCAAGCGACTTGGTGGCCAGACTGGCGAGCGTGTGAGCGGGTGATTAGCAGATAGCTCTATAGTTGTTGACGAGGAGGCTCCGAATCTTGGCTGAGTAAACTGAGGGAGGTCTTAACAAGTGATTTATTGTTGTGGTTTTCTCCTCCTCTCTCCATGCTAATGGTGATTCTTATTTGTAAAGGCCTACTTTGATAATATTGAAGTATTTTAACATATCAGTTTTACATATAGTAGTATCGCGTCTTACTACCCGTTCGGGTTATACGCATTTTACATATATAATATACATATAAGTATGGTTTATGATCTTACCAATTAAACCAGGCCGTTAGTAGCAAGTTTGCTAAACCTATCAATAGTAATAAAAATGTCAAAATGAGAAGTTTTCCTAGCACTCAATAAACCAATATATAATAATATTGCTTAGCGCCTGTAAACTTGACTGTACCGGGTCAAGCGCGCGCGCTTGAAAAATAGAACCAGTTATATCTTTCAAGCGTGCGCGCTCCAGTCTGGCCACCTCTCACTACAACCAATGTGTTATATTTTATATTTTAGTCACTCGCGCGCTCACTCGCCCAGTCTGGCCGCCCCCTAAGGCGTCACTCTAGCAATACACGTGATTGTCACTGTCGAGGAGATTGGGGTTAGAATCCTGGCTGGGTGTACCGAAGTTTATTTTATTAACTGCTGTTTGACTCGCCTCCAACGTAAATTCGGGTCAATTCTGCTTAATCTCTTCCTTCCTCATCCCATTATTGTAAAACTATATTGATAACTCGAATGGGGATTAAGACACATTGAAAAAAAAATGTTTACGAATGACTTGGAGCTCTTTCTCTCTGGGGCGATTTCTCAAGTGATATAAATTTGAGAAATAACTTCTTGTCTAACTTACATAAAGTTCACGAAAGGGTCGATTAGTTCGCTTTTGTTGGAAGGTTCTGGGGGACGGCCAAAATTATATTCAAGATGTGTTGTATTATTATTATTATTATTATTATTATTATTATTATTAGCACCGCGTCTTACTACCCGTTCGGGTTATACGCACTTACGCTAATGTGCAATGGTAGGGTGATTGTGAGATGAAATGGAGGACCTACAGTTTAACGTGGAATCCGAACCACGGTAGAGGCCTGGCATTCCTCACATTCACAAGTTGTGATTAATACACATCTTGTCAGAGGTGAAGGAAGGGTTTGGAAGATGTGTTGTAGTTACCACCGAGAAACTATGTTTTGGCAGAGACAGAATTGACATAATGAAGTAGCCAGCAAAGCACATCATAGTTTGATGCCACCTCGGCCATTTTCTAGTCACTGAGATTGTGATCTTTCCCATAAACATTGTAGTCTCCTATTTTCACTAACCACCCCTGACATATATGTTGTCTTTCAGCCTAAGAACCTGTTTCACTATATGGATAGTTCATAACTTAAATAATTAATACAGCTCAAGTGAGACATCGTATCATGGTATGGCAGCCGGTATTATACTTTAAAATGCAGTGGAACTAAGAACAGTGAAATTATTTTACCGGATTTTAAGAAATACAACAAAACTGAAACATAATTTATATTCTAAAACTAAACGACTATATCACTGATCGCAATTTAACTGTTGTCAAGAGGGGAAAAAAATCACACTCCGATGCAAATTTTTGTTTGAGAATGATCTTGTATCCAAATTCCTGGTTAGTCTGTTATGAGATGGGCTCTTAACCAAATCTCCTCGCACACCTCGTGTAGTTAATTCGACTAGTAGCCTAGTGTGACGTTTGGCACGTTCCTATATTTTTTTGTGCGCGGAGTTGTGAACTATTTGTTTTTTTTAAATCAGAGTTTAAAAAATGTAAGACGGTGAGTGGTGAGTTTCAGGGCCGGAATATAGGCACATTTTAAACTATTTTTTATATATTTTAGAGTGTGATTACCGGAGGGGGAAATTAATGGATTAAAGAGAGTAAGATGGAGAAAGAGAGAGCAGCCAACCCTTCATTGCCAGGTCATAAGATTTTTTAATGAACTCTATATCCATCACACAGAGAAGGCATTATTTATTCAGTGCAGGATCCTAGCACTGTTCACTTTCTAAGCCCACAACTCTGGAGGTGATTTGTCACCGTCAGGTCTGAAATATATTGTTTTGTAATGTACGTATGATTTTTTTTATTCCCCTAGATTTATGTTGTACAGTTGAACTGTTAAAATATATATTCATTGAGCGAATTTTGACCTACTAGCACCAACTCTTTAGTTTAAATCAAATACTGAAGGAAACAATAAAAACTATGTTTATCTTTAATTACATTTTTTGGTGATCTGGCAGTCTAGGGGTGAGGTGTCAGACTTCTGTGCTGAGGGGCCGGGTTTCAATCCTTGGTCCTGGCAAAGATTTATCTGATTGCCAAACCCTTCCCTCACCTCTGAAAAGATGTGTATTAATCACAACTTGTTAATGTGAGGAATGCCAGGCCTCCACCATGGTTCGGATCCCACGTTAAACTGTAGGTCCTCCATTTCATCTCACAATCACCCTACCATTTCACATTATCGTAAGTGCATACAACCAGAACGGGTAGTAAGACGCGGTGCTAATAGTAAGATAATAATAATAAATAATTTCATTTTTTAAGTGGCATTCCAGTTAATTATATAGCCATCACTTTCCACACACTTTTGGGAGTACTTGGTAGTTTTATAAATTATAACATAAAAACAGAGATTAATAAATGGTACAGGAAAAACAAATAAAAACTCTAAATTATTTTAAAACAAACTAATAGTTGAATGTATTTAAGAATATGTATTGGTTGGTAGGAGTAGGCCGTACTACTGTGTTTGTGGTGCAGTGTGTGGTGAGTGGTGATGATGGTGGTGATAGTGGGTTTTGGTTTTCAGCACCTAGTCTTACCACCTGTTCAGGTTATACGCTTATGTACTAACTACTCTATTGAATTAGGGTTAAGAAAGGTTGCGTTTAGGGGAAGTATACCACCATTTTCATGGAGCTAGAGAGGAAAACATTTGGAAAACATCCTCAGTACACCCGACAGCCATTCGAACCCCGATCATTGGCAGTCTAGTCTAACATGAGAGTGACACTTTAGACCATGCGGCCATCGAAGCAGGTGGGGGGGGGGGGGTGTTGACGTTGATGGTGACAGTGGGGGGTTAAAGAAGTGTTTGGTTGTTACAAGCGTTTTAGAGTGTTTTGGTGCTTAATAAAAGCAAAACAAAATTATTGTTAAGTTTCCCATCTCTTAATACATGTCAGGGCTATCAGTATATTTACTCAAATGGGGTAGGGAGGAGGAAGGTAGAATTTAGAGGAAATGTACCCAAATTATAGTAAAAGGAAGATGGGAAATAGTTTAGGTAAAGCCCACCTCAGTGCACTCAACAAAGGTTTTAACCCATACCTCCCTGTCACCAGGAAGCTCGAATAATATCATTTTATATTTCATATTAACTTTAGCAGGATTTACTAGCTACGGTGAAGGACATACTAGAAATTAACTTGGTCTCATCTCTAAAACAAAGGTACAATACATATTGTGTTGTTTTTTGTATTTATGATCCTTACATAAAAAACAAATAATAAAGAACAGGATCATTGTAAAAGATCTCACTGACCCATGTTGTAGTTCTTTAATACGGCGAAAGTGAACCAAGCTGATTTCTTTCTAACAAGGGAAATCGTCCAAGGGGACGTGGTGATTTGGTGCAAGAGGCCTTTGGGGCGGCCATTGGAGAAAACTCCGTTACATCACAACAGATTGTACGTGTCCTAGACACTTCGATCATACATATACAGATTGCACGTGTCCTAGACATTCTCGATCATACCATCATACAGATTGTACGTGTCCTAGACACTCTCGATCATACCATCATACAGATTGTACGTGTCCTAGACACTCTCGATCATACCATCATACAGATTGGATGTGTCCTAGACACTCTCGATCATACCATCATACAGATTGTACGTGTCCTAGACACTCTCGATCATACCATCATACAGATTGCACGTGTCCTAGACACTCTCGATCATACCATCATACAGATTGAGTGTCCTAGACACTCTCGATCATACCATCATACAGATTGTACGTGTCCTAGACACTCTCGATCATACCATCATACAGATTGTACGTGTCCTAGACACTCTCGATCATACCATCATACAGATTGGATGTGTCCTAGACACTCTCGATCATACCATCATACAGATTGATGTGTCCTAACACTCTCGATCATACCATCATACAGATTGCACGTGTCCTAGACACTCTCGATCATACCATCATACATATTGTACGTGTCCTAGACACTCTCGATCATACCATCATACAGATTGGATGTGTCTTTCACACTCGCGATCATATCATCATACAGATTGTACGTGTCCTAGACACTCTCGATCATACCATATACAGATTGGATGTGTCCTAGACACTCGCGATCATACCATCATACAATTGTACGTGTCCTAGACACTCTCGATCATACCATCATACAGATTGGATGTGTCCTAGACACTCGCGATCATATCATCATACAGATTGTACGTGTCCTAGACACTCTCGATCATACCATCATACAGATTGATGTGTCCTAGACACTCGCGATCATACCATCATACAGATTGTACGTGTCCTAGACACTCTCGATCATACTATCATACAGATTGGATGTGTCCTAGACACTCGCGATCATACCATCATACATATTGTACGTGTCCTAGACACTCTCGATCATACCATCATACAGATTGGATGTGTCTTACACACTCGCGATCATACCATCATACAGATTGTACGTGTCTAGACACTCTCGATCATACCATCATACAGATTGCAAGTGTCCTAGACACTCGCGATCATACCATCATACAATTGTACGTGTCCTAGACACTCTCGATCATACCATCATACAGATTGATGTGTCCTAGACACTCGCGATCATACCATCATACAGATTGGATGTGTCTTAGACACTCGCGATCATACCATCATACAGATTGGATGTGTCCTAGACACTCTCGATCATACCATCATACAGATTGGATGTGTCATAGACACTCGCATCATACCATCATACAGATTGGATGTGTCCTAGACACTCGCGATCATACCATCATACAGATTGGATGTGTCCTAGACACTCGCATCATACCATCATACAGATTGTACGTGTCCTAGACACTCTCGATCATATCATCATACAGATTGGATGTGTCTTCACACTCGCGATCATACCATCATTAGATTGATGTGTCTAGACACTCTCGATCATACCATCATAAGATTGCACGTGTCCTAGTACACTCTCGATCATACCATCATACAGATTGCAGTGTCCTAGACACTCTCGATCATACCATCATACAGATTCACGTGTCCTAGACACTCTCGATCATACCATCATACAGATTGATGTGTATTAACACTCGCGATCATACCATCATACAGATTGTACGTGTCCTAGACACTCTCGATCATACCATCATACAGATTGCACGTGTCCTAGACACTCTCGATCAGTACCATCATACAGATTGTACGTGTCCTAGACACCCTCGATCATACCATCATACAGATTGACGTGTCCTAGACACCCTCGATCATACCATCAAACAGATTGCAGTGTCCTAGACACTCTCGATCATACCATCATACAGATTGCACGTGTCCTAGACACCTCGATCATACCATCATACAATTGTACGTGTCTAACACCCTCGTACGATTGCCTGTCCAGACACCCTCGATCATACCATCATACAGATTGGATGTGTATTACACACTCGCGATCATACCATCATAGATTGTACGTGTCCTAGACCTCTTACTACATCATACAGATTGGATGGTTACACACTCTCGATCATACCATCATACAGATTGTACGTGTCCTAGACACTCTCGATCATACCATTATACAGATTGGATGTGTCTTACACACTCGCGATCATACCATCATACAGATTGTACGTGTCCTAGACACTCTCGATCATACCATCATACAAATCAGACGTGTCTTACACACGCGTGCATTTACTCCAACTCAACTTACATTATTTGTATTAATATTATTTAAATAACTATAACCAAAGTGTAGAACAAATTATTCCTAGTTACTAATTTGTGATATCTAATTTATGCCATCGTACATTCAAATCATACCCAGAATAATCGTTGGTAGGGAACATGAAAACCCCTGGCGCCCAAGAGATTTAAATATTTATATCTAGAGCCGAGATGCAACAGACGCACGTGAATCCAGGGCGATCAGGCCGTATACTAACCTGGTCAGGATACGAACCAAGAACGCTGGGATGGATACAACCACTAGACTTGACGGGTCTAACGCCTTAGTCCGGATGGGTTTCAGAGAGATGGTCACAATCAGTACCTTGGTGCTCTCGAATTCCACCGAGACCCTGAATATGTCACTAGACAGAAACCACTGCGTGATGAATCAACCCCGTGACCCCCTGTCTCCCACTGGGTATTACTATGGAAGGATTACCGCCTAGTGGCGTCACGTATAGTCCACCTCCAGCCCGTCAACTTTCCGACAGACCTAAGCCTCCTCTAGCGGGGGGGAAGTTCCTCTGTTGACATTGACGTATTACATACGAGTTGTTGCACTCCCCACACATCCCCCAGCCACTCTCCACAACCAATGCAAACCAAACTTACTTTACAGTGTGATGTGTCGTGCACAGAACGTCTACCAGTTAGGCATGCTTGATTCATAGGCCTTGGGAAGATTGAGTCAATGATTCGTAAAATAATAGGTTGCTTTAATCATATTTCAAAGAGAATGGATATTTATTTCTAGAAAAAAAAATATACGCCCTAATATTGAGGTATTTAAAGAGTGGTAAATTTTCCTTCAATGCTCAATTTAATCCACTTGTTATAGGAAATTAGCAAACAGTTATTATAGTATAAATAATGATTATAATGTTAAATTAAACCTTCATTCAATTATTTTTATCACAATATAAGACAAGTTTTGGTACCGTGCAGTAAATGGTCACTACAGCTCCTTGCTAGGATATCTTTATGTTTTATATGGCTTTACTTTTTGTTAAGGCTATACGCACATATGATAATCACCCGGTCTTCATCAGGTCAGTCTAACACGAGAGTAAAGCCTTAGACCAATCGACCATTGAAGTGGGCTTATAATCTCTTTATAAGTCAATTTTAATTTATTATAATATCATTTGATATTTCAGGAGTGTGTTGGCAAACCATCAAAACACTCTTTAACATTAACTACTGTAAGTGTCTGTTTGTCTCTAAAATAAATTATATATCCCATATTGAATTAACACTAATTTGTGACCCAGCAATGCACACTTTGGTTTCTAAATCTGATTAATAATCAAAAAACTATTTTCTACATCCAATCAAATATTCCTGTATTTATGTTTTGCTTCCTTTAGGATTTTTAATTTGATATTTTTGAAATCTTCAAAGAAAGAATTGAATATTGAATAAGATCGAGACGCTTGAATCGCTCTAAGAAATCGACTAATTGAGGGTGACTAATCGATTTTCTTAAAGATTGATCGAAGATCTAACATCTCTAGCTTGCCTGTTACTATCAGCGATGGGCGCGATGATTAGCTCACCAGTTGACGGGAAGGTCGGGATTTGAATCCCATCTGGGTCTACTGAGGTTGGTTTTCCTCTGTATCCTTTCCCAATATAAACTACCCCCCTACTGTACCTCCATCCTCTATATAAATGGTATTCAACTTTTTTGCTCGCGTACCCCCCTATATAACTTATTTTCAACTTTGTACCCTCAAAGCTGTTGGTGCATAATGCAAGTTATACATATTTTATAATATATTTGTAAAATAAATAAAGTAAGCTACATTAAAGAAAAGAGTTTATATAATAGGTTTCAATGAGAAATATACAATATATAATATATATAATATATATATATATATATAAATATGTACTCTACATATATGTCAATAATTATATTTGTATTGTGATAAAAACCATACAAACAGAATAATACAATATATTATATTATTTAAATATTGCTTGCTGAACTTACGTTAAAAGGGGAGGAAGAGTTAAAACAAATTCTTTGTTCATATGCACGAAACTCTTACAATCCCCGGACTACTGGGTATGTTCTATGTTAGTAACAACCTCACTGAGCTTACCCTGTTGTCATAGCAATTTGACAAATTACAACTTACACTGGTAGTTGGACAGCAACAATACTTAGGGGAAACACATACATATTGCATATAAACAAACACCTCGATATTAACGGTGTATTGCTCATGGATGAACATGGATTTTTTTTAAATATTTGATATAATTTATGGATCATTCATATAATCTTATGTTCAACAAAATTATATATCTGTGGAGCTCCGATAACTAGAGTTCTAAGATGACATAAATATACATGAGTGGTAAAATATAAATAAAATACTATGTCACATTTTTTATATTAAATTTAGTATCTGAGAACAATGCTTACTTATCAATGTCAAGAGAAATTTAATTTTTGAAATATTAAATGAAAATAAATAAAAATATATTTTTGTTTTCGAGTAAACTAAAATATATTGTGCTCTTAATTATTTAAATTAAAATATTGAAAGGGAAATGATTATATTGTTGAAACATTAAGAATAAAATATGATGAGTTTAACAATGGCTGAAATCATGACTATGCGAGTTGACTAAAATTAAATAATTAAAAATACAAATCTGTTAATATCATTATGTAAGAAATAGCTTTGATGTTGGTAGTTCAGTTTATATACAACAATGAAGACTTATTAATGTTCTTGGAATGCTTGAAATGGGACAGGTTATTTAGATATAATAAGAAACTTCTCACAAATTGATGTTGTTCTCTGATGAGAAATGTTGCAGAAACTTATTGAAAATGAAAATCATTACATCATAAACTAAAATGTAGAACTCCTCCCACAAAAATTCCCCGCCCTAGCTGGGATCCAAGGATAACTTTTTAAAGATTAACATTTCACTTCTAAACCATTTTATTGATATTTCTTCTTGTCAGAAAATTGACAAACGTGAAGTTAGGTCATCTTCAAAATGAGGCTAAAAATTGAAGCCTTGCTTAAAATTCGTATTGGGCCAGCTTACTTCCACCAGGGACAATGTATTTGTCAAAAAATATAACCCCCGAAACTTTAGACGAAAACTGATGATTCGGAAATGAAGATATAAGAAATAATTGGAAACGTAAAAACAGTCTAAAAATTTATTAGGAGCGATATAAAATATTAACTCTTCTTTTAAAATGACAGATCAAGCAATTCGAAGGGCACGAGGTTTTAAAATGTCAACTATCTTTCCTATTTCTTGTCTTGTCTACATCCTCTCTATCATTCGCTCGCTTTAACCTCAGTTCTCCTGATTGCTACTAGGGGGCACCAGAGTGAACAAAACAAAAGATCATGGCTTCCATACGCGAAACACTTTATAAACATTCTCCTTGGACAAAAAATTGAAAGGATTAATTCACTCGCACTGCTAAGTATCCAATATGTTACCTTCCTTTTTAATTCATATATTTCCATGTCCTCTTATATTCGTAGCACGTTCATATGCCGTTTGTTTCTATAAAATAAACGTTATTGGCAAAACTTCAATGCTCCATGGGATTGTATTTAAATAATATGTGCACTTAAAAACACTAGAAAGTTATAAAATAACCAAGTGATACGTCTGCCGTTTTACAATATGTATACATCTATGTAGGATATATGTATATATGCAATTTTTTTTAATGTTCTATACCCCTTAAGATGTCTTCATGGGGAGAGTCGTCCTAAACGGGGACAAATAAATGATTAGACTTGCCAAACAAAGTTTAATGACTAAAAAAATGTTGCACACTATTACCAGTCTTAAATTGTTCTTTGACTATCACAAAACCAGGTTTTTAGGTTTTTTTTAAAATATTTGGATAGCAAGGAAAACTAGTTTTTTCAAAACTGCGTAAATAACCCGTTTTGAACAACTGGTTGGATAGAATGGGGTGCCAGTAAGAAACCATGTAAAATTGAGTGTTATCACAACATCCTTTTTTTATTTGTAAAAACAATCATGAACACTAAATAAACATCAAAAGTTAAACATTAAACATTTAAAAAAATACAAGATAAAAATATATTGTTATCCTCATATGAGTAAACCTATTCAGGCACAAAAATCCTAAATAAACGTTTCATCCTATTCCTCGGCATTTGTGCATGCTTCATACGCCCACCCGTGACAACTACTCCACTGAATTCATCCCTCTTTGGCTTTCAAGTGCACGTACATTTCGTTACAAAACATGTAGGCCTGTCGATATTCTGTTCTTCGTCAGAAGATGACTTCACGGGTTCTTCAAGTTTTATTTTCTTTGCTTTCTGAACTTTATTTTTAACCATTGTTTTAGATTTCTTATGGGTCTTAAACAGATTTATTTTTGGTTTATTCTTTTTTTCGTTTCTTGCCTGTTCTTTGGCTTCCACTCCTCATTTGTATGGCGATGAAGTCAGAATTGCCGTTTTACTTCTTCTCTTGTCATTTTGTTTCTCTATTCTTTCTCCTTCTTGAGAAGGAGGCATTAGCATTTTTGATGAAATAGAAAAAGCTTATACACATGATGGGATTAGTAACTGTGGCTGGAGCCTCACAGTTGATGTTGTACCACATGAGGACGTTGATGGCTGGGACCCCGCAGTTGGTGCTGTACCACACGAAGACCTTGTTGGCTGGGACTCTGTAGTTGGTGCTGTATCACACGAAGACCTTGTTGGCTGGGGCTCTGTAGTTGGTGCTGTACCACACGCAGACCTTGTTGGCTGGGACTCTGTAGTTGGTGCTGTATCACACGAAGACCTTGTTGGCTGGGGCTCTGTAGTTGGTGCTGTACCACACGCAGACCTTGTTGGCTGGGACTCTGTAGTTGGTGCTGTATCACACGAAGACCTTGTTGGCTGGGGCTCTGTAGTTGGTGCTGTACCACACGCAGACCTTGTTGGCTGGGACTCTGTAGTTGGTGCTGTACCACACAAAGACCTTGTTGGCTGGGGCTCTGTAGTTGGTGCTGTACCACACGAAGACCTTGTTGGCTGGGACTCTGTAGTTAGTGCTGTACCACACGAAGACCTTGTTGGCTGGGACTCTGCAGTTAGTGCTGTACCACACGAAGACATTGTTGGCTGGGACTCTGTAGTTGGTGCTGTACCACACGCAGACCTTGTTGGCTGGGACTCTGTAGTTGGTACTGTACCACATGAGGACCTTGTTGGCTGGGGCTCTATAGTTGGTGCTGTACCACACGAAGACCTTGTTGGCTGGGGCTCTATAGTTGGTGCTGTACCCCACGAAGACCTTGTTGGCTGGGACTCTGTAGTTGGTGCTGTACCACACGCAGACCTTGTTGGCTGGGACTCTGTAGTTGGTACTGTACCACATGAGGACCTTGTTGGCTGGGGCTCTATAGTTGGTGCTGTACCCCACGAAGACCTTGTTGGTTGGGGCTCTATAGTTGGTGCTGTACCCCACGAAGACCTTGTTGGCTGGGACTCTGTAGTTGGTGCTGTACCACACGCAGACCTTGTTGGCTGGGACTCTGTAGTTGGTACTGTACCACATGAGGACCTTGTTGGCTGGGGCTCTATAGTTGGTGCTGTACCCCACGAAGACCTTGTTGGCTGGGGCTCTATAGTTGGTGCTGTACCCCACGAAGACCTTGTTGGCTGGGACTCTATAGTTGGTGCTGTACCCCACGAAGACCTTGTTGGCTGGGGCTCTGCAGTTGGTGCTGTACCCCACGAAGACCTTGTTGGCTGGGGCTCTGCAGTTGGTGCTGTACCACACGAAGACCTTGTTGGCTGGGACTCTATAGTTGGTGCTGTACCCCACGAAGACCTTGTTGGCTGGGACTCTATAGTTGGTGCTGTATCACACGAAGACCTTGTTGGCTGGGACTCTATAGTTGGTGCTGTACCACACGCAGACCTTGTTGGCTGGGGCTCTGCAGTTGGTGCTGTACCACACGAAGACCTTGTTGGCTGGGACTCTATAGTTGGTGCTGTACCCCACGAAGACCTTGTTGGCTGGGACTCTATAGTTGGTGCTGTACCCCACGAAGACATTGTTGCCTGGGGCTCTGCAGTTGGTGCTGTATGTACCCCACGAAGACCTTGTTGGCTGGGACTCTATAGTTGGTGCTGTACCCCACGAAGACCTTGTTGGCTGGGACTCTGCAGTTGGTGCTGTACCCCACGAAGACCTTGTTGGCTGGGGCTCTGCAGTTGGTGCTGTACCCCACGAAGACCTTGTTGGCTGGGGCTCTGCAGTTAGTGCTGTACCCCACGAAGACCTTGTTGGCTGGGGCTCTGCAGTTGGTGCTGTACCCCACGAAGACCTTGTTGGCTGGGGCTCTGCAGTTAGTGCTGTACCCCACGAAGACCTTGTTGGCTGGGGCTCTGCAGTTGGTGCTGTACCACACGAAGACCTTGTTGGCTGGGACTCTATAGTTGGTGCTGTACCCCACGAAGACCTTGTTGGCTGGGACTCTGTAGTTGGTACTGTACCACATGAGGACCTTGTTGGCTGGGGCTCTATAGTTGGTGCTGTACCCCACGAAGACCTTGTTGGTTGGGGCTCTATAGTTGGAGCTGTACCACACGCAGACTTTGATGGCTGGCGTTGTTCCTGTTCCATATACCGTTGTTTCCTGATGCATAGGCATGTTATTAACAGGTCTATCAGTGGTCTCATCTGGATGCATATGGCATCTGAAAACAAAGTAAAATGAGTAGTTTAAAAATAATGACATTCACACGTGCACACCACACACGAATACACACACATTTCAAATTCATGCACACACAACACACACAGGAAGATTTCAAAAGTTTTCTATTAAAAAGAAATTCTAAATCATTGATCGTTATTTATAGAATATATGGAAATAAAAATCAATCAAAACATGTAATAATAAACAGCAGGTCCACTTCCGTCTAACAAAATGTAAACAAAGAATACATATCATTAATAATATTAGGTGTTGCTCAAAATGGGGACGTCTCCATCTTGAACATCACTTAGTGTCCCCATTTGAGCAGACCATGATGTAATTGAGCAAACATGGCGTTTCTTCACTCAGTTGGAAAATAAAATATCATTTCAAACGTCAAAATAATGTGTGAAAGCTACAGAATGCAATGCTGTACTTACCGAGGTTGATTCTCCAGGTTTAACTAGTACAGGTGCAACTAGGAATCAGGGCAAAACCGAAATATTTTAGTAACAAATTGAAAAAGATATTTAAAACCACAACTAGCGTACGTTCCCGTCCACGAGTCTGCTCAAACTGGTGAAATGATGACCCAGACCACTAGTACTGCGCTTTGCCACAGATCGAAACGTTTCGTCACAAAAAAACTTAGTGTCCCCAAATGAGACGCCGTCCCCATTTTGGACGACTCGCTCCTACTCTCGTTGACACGTGTACTCCAGGTTGAATACCACTGCTCTCTATACCCCCTTTCAAACCTCTCTATCTCCCTTTCCCCCTCATTGCCCCTTTTTGTTCTCTAGAGTGTATTACACGTAAAGGATGCTTAGACTCTAATAATAATTATTGATGAGTACAGTGTTTGTGACGCCATCAGCCTTGTCACGTGACAAGTCCCGGCTGTTCCGAATCAAGATGTGCTGTAGTCTACATATCGTCACCATTACCTGACTGAAACATGTATCAGGGCGTCATAACAGTGACACTATGTGGGCCGTGATGTATGTGCAAAATTCTCCACCGGACACTTTGTACACGTCTTCACTCACTTTGGAAGCGTATGTAAGCATATGGTTTACGACCAGCATCAGTGGTCACACGGTATATTGTCAGTTTCATATGGCCTGGTTTAATGGTGATAGGAAGACCGGGGTTCGAACCCCGGCTGGGTGTACTGAGAGTTGATTTCCTTAAATTATGATATACCCTCCCTCCACGCCAATTTTGGCACAAACACTCTAAATTCTAACTTCAGATCGCTTTTTCAATCACTTCTTATAGAGATAAAGACTAAAACTTTGTACATTTTCCTAATTCTACTGACAATGTATTCCATTAAAATTTATAACGCGATGAACCATGCAGCCATTGCATGTCATATATAGGTCTATCAAATATCCTGGATCTATACCTGAACAGGATTTTTGACCTTACCTTATCCATTCAAACATATCCTATTGAAGTTTTCATAAGTAGAAAGAAAAAGACAAATAAAACACGTTTTCTGAAATATACCTTATACGTATAAGATATAAAGTGTGGCATAGAACCCTGAAACTTAAAGAAAGTACACAGGCATGACCTACATGAGTCTGACGGGATCCTTGGGAGGATCTCATGAGGTGAGGCATTCTTTGTTGCAGGAGAAGGAGCCACGCCTTAAATTTTATCGGCCTAAGGAATATTTTGGAAAAACTCGTTTTTATATATTTTTTATTTGTGCTTGCATTTTATTGCCCATCCGGGCTACTCGTGTAGTAATATGAGTGGGGTATTAATAAGGAAGGTAGAAATTCACCCGCATTTGGGGGAAGTAGTGTTAAGGTCATAACCCCTTTTACGGGTACACCTGGCCTAAGTATCAAGCCCACTCTCTCCATCACCAGACAAGACGAGAGTGATGCCTTTGTCTTTATGTCCATCGATGTGGTTCACATCTTCACTCATCTATAAAGTATCTTTGTGTACAAGCATTAATGCCCTCCCCAAATATTATCACAAAACATTAAACCTAATGACTTATTAATGTTATTTTCTCATTTAAACGCCTTAATATTATCACTGTCTCTCAAAGTATTGATATTTATAAACAAAAATATGCTAACAAGTTCCAAGCAGTAATTTAGTTGTGTCGACTTTTGGGCATACATGTCGACAAGAATTTTTAGAGTTTAATAAATAAAATTATTATAAAATTATTTTTTTGGGTCACTTAACCTAAATTTTATAAAATAAAGTTGTATTAGACTAGGTCAGGACGCATAGACACTATATAATTTACATTGGCACCAGGAATTTAAGTATATTTTGGTGATCAAATGGAAACATGAACAAATATAATTATTTATTTCTACACGTCTTACTACCCGTCCGGGCTTTACGTATTTTTAATTACACAGATGGGGTATGGACGAGCTTGATAGACTTTAGAGGAAATGTCTCTTCATCGTTTGGAGGGGGCGACAATTTATGAGAAACTACCCGCTGTATTCCCGAACGGAATTTGCAGGGAGTCTAGCCAACATTTTTATCGGTTCTGGTTCCGGTTCCTGTTCTCCAAACAAACATTTTAAAGGTTCCGGTTCTGGTTCCGGTTAGAGCACAATAAAGGTTCCAATTATTTCTGTTCCTGATAGTGTTCCGGTTCTGGTTCCGGTTCTTTAATATATTTTTTTAATTTTATCACAGCGTCTTTCTATCAATTCGGGCTACGTCAATATACTAATTTCGATAATGGTTTTTTAATGAATAAGGAAGTTTATATTTTTATATTTAGAGGAAATGTATCCACTATTGCGTGGAAGGAGAGTGGAGAACCACTTTGGAAATAGCACTCTGGATCAAAAGTATTGCTAGATTAAATAAATGGTACGGCACACCCCACAGACTTTCTCTCTCTTTCTATAAACTCGTAAGATTTCTGAACGGAATAATGAACATTGTATATTCACCACTCCACATAAGAACACGCATAAAATAATATACAATAATATAGAATCAATGAGAAAAGAGGCGCATCTTTGTCCACCTAAGAGCATTTCAAACAGTTTAATGTCTTCCACAAGGGTCAACACTTCGTATTAAAATTTCGATTTCTGGTTAAAATTTTAACATTTTATAAGGTGTTGCAGGTCTTCAAGTCATCGCATTGATATTTAATTATTCATTTATACATTTTGACCAATAAAAAATGTAAATATTGACTATTGAGTCTAAAATGGAGATAGATCATTGCTGTGCAAATATTTATCCTAAGAGCTTTAAGGAAAAATAACATACTTTTTTTAGATACTTATATTTAATTACTCTATGGCATTGGAGAATTATTGCGTTAAGACTTAAGTAGTATATGTTTACAACTAAAGCTCACAAAATTGTATTAATATATTTGCAAATATCTCAGAAACTGTTGCTTTTATAAAAATATATGTCAAATAAAAGTTTTTTATTTCTAATATTCCTACAATTTTGCAATGATAAGTTGTTTAGTTTCTCAAATAGTTGTGGAGATACGGAAATTAACGCTTCTGTAAAGTACCCTAAAAATCATTTTCATAGGAAAATGAAAATAGCCAGTTTATTTATAATCTTAATCAACGCCTAAATACGAATTTTGATCAAAATCGTTTGAGCAGATTTTGAGAAAACCAATTTTTTTCTCTTTTCGCCCTTCAGTAAACTACCCTTAATTTTAAGTTTTTATAGACAAACAGACAGACGGCATTGCAAAGACTATTTTTTAGGGTTCGGGGGGGTCATGAGACGTCGACATCCATCAAAATTTCAGGTTAGTTTTTTTTACGGTCGCAATACTTATGCTTTAATGTCCAAAAAGTTAAAAAAATTCATATAATTGCGTATAAATTGAAAGTTATTGATTTTATAAAAATATGTTTCGAATAAAATATTTGTATTATAAATATATATACATATTTGTAATGCTAAGTAATTTCATATCTCAAATAGTTTCGGAGCTATTATAAAAAATGTTAATTAACGCATCAGACCGGAGCCCTTAAAGCCATTTTGCCGAAATATTGAGGGTAGCCATTTTGTTTGGAATATTTATTAATGTTTATAAATGAAATTTAATCAAAATCGTTAAAGCCGATTTTGAGAAAATCGACTTTTTCTCTTTTTGCCCTTCAGTAAACTACCCTTAATTTTAAGTTTTTATAGACACACAGACAGACGGCATTGCAAAGACTATATTTTAGGGTTCGGGGGGTCATGAGACGTCGAAATCCATCAACATTTCAGGTTAGTTTTTTTTACGATCGCAATACTTAAGCTTTAATGTCCAAAAAGTTAAAAATATATATATAATTGCGTATAGATTGAAAATTATTGATTTTATAAAAATATGTTTCGAATAAAATATTTGTATTATAAATATATATACATATTTGTAAGGCTAAGTAATTTCATATCTCAAATAGTTTCGGAGCTATTATAAAAAATGCTAATTTACGCATCAGACCGGAGCCCTTAAAGCCATTTTGCCGAAATATTGAGAGTAGCCATTTTGTTTGGAATATTTATTAATGTTCATAAATGAAATTTAATCAAAATCGTTAGAGCCGATTTTGAGAAAATCGACTTTTTATCTTTTTTCCCTTCAGTAAACTACCCTTAATTTTAGGGGTAGATATCCAATTCCAAAAACCCCTCGGGGCAACCCTATGAAAAACCTAGATATCAAGTTTCAGCTCAATCGGTAAAATAGTTTAGGCTCTAGTTGGAGGTACAGACAGACAGACAGACAGACAGACGGAAATTCAAAAACCACTTTTTCGGTTTCAGGAAGTCATGAAACGTCAAAATTCATCAAAATCTCGAGTTCGATTTTTTTGACGATCACCATAATTTCTCTACCTGTAAGATAGAGAGAAAGTTAAAATTATTAATACATACCTTAATAACAATAGTGCATCCTTCTAGTTTGCATCTTGATCTGTCACCGTCATCTCATAGTCAAAAAACTTCTGAACTGAGTTTTCTCTAACGCACCCAGTCAATAATATTATTTAAATCACTTACTAACAAACACAAATAATCACCTCCACACTGTACACAAGGAACATATTCACTGAGCTACTTCCTAATTTAAACTTGAGTGAAAGAATTTAAAGTTAGCATTTTGCCACCCTCCATCTCCCATAACCCTCTAATATAAATTGTTCAACCAACCAACAGATTATCAGTCTTCACTTCCAGGAAGAACTAACTACAATAGACTAGACTGTGTGTCCAAAAGAGATGATTTCTTAATTTCACTATTTCAACTTCTGAGGAATGTGGTATTATATGTTGTCTATCAATGCTAAATACATCTTCTTAAACCTCTAGTTTCATTAAAGGGAGAAAACAGAGAACAATGCAACAGTCATGACATTCTTCTGGAATCTAAACTCATTAGTGTGTATTGCTAAGGGCTCATTAACTAATCATCTTAGAAAAGATGTTTCAAACAAAGTAGTAAACTAAAATATATCAAGCCCTTTCAGAACTTACTGAGAAAGGGGGAAACACAACATTTCAAAATTAAACTAGGCTTAGGAAAAATAAAGTGTGCAACATGTTAAAATTAAATACAGTTCTGTAAAACTAGGAACCTTTATAAAAATAAAATTATTTAACGGTTATAATTCCAGTTCCTTAAAATAAATGTTAATTTTGGTTATAGGTTCCGGTTCCTGTTCCGGTTCAACTCCCTGGGAATTTGTACACCAACCTTCCTATCTCTGGAAAAGTCAATTTCCCTCAAAGTCCTGATAGTAAAAAATAATTAATCGCTTTAGAAATTTGGTTTGGTCGTACTCAAAATCACAAAGTTGCACAATGCTTCATATTACTTTGATTTTAATGCGTTTTGTTCGAGAATGTATCCTACAAAGGGCTGGTTTGTATGTGATAACTTCACTTTTGTCGAGCGCTGGTGTGTTTGTAAATATTATTATGTTAATAAAACAGGTTCCTGAAAAATATTGTCAACTTAAAGTGAGGAATTTACTTGGCTTACATCTCGATTATTTTAATCTTGAGATTCCCCTCCCACAATTATTTGGCAAGAACAATAATTACTATAGAGATGCAGAAGTGGAGAGCTGCATAAAACAAATCGGAAGATTGATGACAAAATTAATTATGATGAATTATTTAGGCCTAAATGTGCTTTTCCCTTCATACTATGGATTGTTAATGACTTGTTCACACGGATAGATTGAGTATTTATCATCTCCTGAAGTCCAACACTGATCAGTCATAAGCATGTATGTCTACTGAGTTAACATTCCCATGTTTAGTTCCTGTAATGGGCGAAAAAGTATCATTGTTGAATTGTGGGTGTCTCTAGAAAATTAAATCAAGAGACTACCATGACCGAACCAAAAAAGAAGCTGCATATTGGTGGGAAAACTAAAAGAGATCGATCCTGCTGCCAACAAAGAAAGCGTTGTAAATAAAATCAGCAACAAACTGTAACCTGAAGAAGAAAAACTGTATCGTGTTAATGCACTAGCACATCCGGTATAACTGTACAGATATACCTGTGCAGTTATAACTGTATCTGTATACCTGTATGTGTGTAGCGGCCTTTATGCTAGTATTCCATTGCTTACTCCTTATCAGCAATGGTCACATTTTTAAAATACTCTTATCTTAATTTTTTATCTTAGATAAACGTAAATTTAAAAAAATTAAACGCCTAGAAAAACTGTTTGAAAATATAAATTAATATGTATCGCGTTTAATGGAGATATATTTATTTATTTAAGAATTAAATTTTGTTTCACCTTAATGGCCGTGAAACAAGCTGAATAATGGTGTAATATATTGAGAGGGGAAATGTTACCTTGGCTTGGCACTAGTTTATATGTAGGTAGGTTTGCCAACTTTCCCAAATAAAATATGGTACTCTTTTCACTGGTTGGGGAAAAGGTTTGACTGACCAGGAAATTGGTTAAACATGGTTGCATCCAGAAGCCGGTGTGGAAAGCTTTTTTTGATGGTAATTGAGGAAGTAGGTGTGAATAGTGAAATTGGGTTGGATTTGTTAGTAAAAAATTTGTCTAATTATACCTATATATACAATTTTACTTTTTTGTTATGCTAACATTTTTTCTTACTATATTTTAAAGTCTCGTTATTTCTAACCTATCCAACTCTAAAGCCAGTGTTGCCAAAAGCTAACTATTGCGCAAAATGAATAGGGGTATGTTCCAAATCTTAAAATATGATAAGAATACTAATTAATATTATTTCTACCCATATCAATGGACACTCAAACATAAGGTGTCAATCTCATCTGGTTTGGTTTTCCGGTGACGGGGGGGTCGGAGGGTCTATAAATCTGTCCGGGTGTACTGAGGGTGGTATTCCCTACTTGTTTTTCGCTCTTTCTATGCAAATATGGGTATATTTCCTTAAATTATTCTACCTTTTTATTTCTTACCCCAGAAGTGTAAATATAATGAATATTCGGACGGATAGTAAGAAGCTACTTAACCACAAAAATGTTTTAAAAATTAGGATGATTTTTAATATATGGATTATTATTTTGTGTTCCAAATCTCTTTGTATTGGGAAGGGCTATAACGACATTACTTACGGGACAGTTGTCAACCTCTATTGCAAACAGCATCTTTGACCACTCATCCACGGGGACATAGAGGGAGGTTATCGATCTAGTACGAGGTAAACTATACACTCTGATATGTGATCTGTCAATAACACGAACATGCACAAGATCACTGTTCCCCTACCTCCCCACGAGAGAAGGGACGTTGCAAACTACAACCCTGCTGGGTGAATTTCTCCTGAAGGGAGAGTATTGCTCTACACTACAGCTAATCCCTCCGCGTCACCGTTCATTGAAGCCGGCTCATTAACACTTACACCGGCAATTACCAGCGCAGTTCAAACTATATTATTCGATGCATCGGAATATTTAGAGAAAGGAATGGGGAGGTGGGGGAGGATCGATGACTAGGTGTTGGGATGGGCCGGGGGGGGGGGGGGATAAAGTGGTTGAGGTCAAGGCTTTATATGTAAATGGATTTGGTCAGCATGATATAATTGTGGTAACGCTCTTGCTTAGAGTCTATCAACCATTTATATTTAAAAAAATTTGGGTAGGTTATATTCAAAATCAATAATTTTCTTGATTATTTATCTTTCTTTATTTTTACGTTCTACACTTATTACTACTCGTCCGGGCTGGTTTAATATTTGCAATACTGGGCTAGAAATAAGAACGGTAGAAATTTAGAGGGTATTAGTTTGGGGGGACCGAGGAAAACTATTTAGGAATGAAAACTCAGTAACCTACAACCGGTCAAAACTCAAACTCCTTCTTCTCTTTGATCAGCAAGTTATATCACATCAGATTGAGGCCTATTGTCCACGTGTCCAGTGGTGCGGGCTACAATAAAACAATATGACCCTCACTTGTAATCTAGCATTTGTTTTATATTTTAAATACATGGCAAAACTTGATCGTCTGTTACAAACACCATAAAAAGTATAATTGATATACATTCATATGAAAGCATTGACATATTTACAACGGTAGTTTAACTAATAAAAACATGACGATAAAATGATAAAACAGAAAGTTTGTGTAATATATTTTTACACCTTTTCCTTCTTCTTACTAACGGCAGTGGTCATGCAGATAAGGATGTCAGTCTCGTCTAGTCTGGTTTGCCGGTGATGGGGAGGTCAAATCTTGAATCCCGGCCTGATATACAAGAGCAAGTATTTCCTAAACTGTTTCTCACGTTCATTATGTATGAATGCGGGTACAAATTGCTCTCAATCCTACCTTCCTCATGCCTGCCTCATTAGTGTACATACGTGGATAACCAGGAAGATAGACGGATGGAGAAAACGTAAATAAATTCTTCTTAAACCCAACAAAATACTAAACACCCGTTTACTAGTAACTAAAGTGGTGTTTTCTGCAGGATGGTGTTCCTGCCATCAACTGTCGGCGATGTAGCGCGCTGTGCGCCTCATGGCGCTTTGTTTGTCACTCTGGAATTATTTTCGCACAGTCAATTCCGTGAGGCCATTCAAGTACCGAGGAACAAACGCATAAAATAAAGGTACTTCTGAATTCAAGCGTAAATCTCTGAAAACTGATGCAATATAGTTTAAAGGGCTTTTAAAACGAACGATTTGGGTAATAAAAGTTCAACCTCTAGATTGAGTAGTTATAAAAAGACAGAATACAGGTGTGGAGAGCCCTGATTTGACCAAGAGTGGTGTCGTAAAATATTTAATTATTTTGTGTATGGCGTCAGCCATTCATTCAGTTATCACAAATTTCTGCCGCTGGGTTTGGTCGTTTGAGGTTAATGGTGCTGTTCTAAGTTCATTGTTTATTAACGTGTTGGTATAATTAATAACGTTAGATACCATTATATTGATGATGAGAATAATAATAGTAATAATAATAGCACACTATATCATCAATGTTTTATTTGCACTTTAATATGTTATTACCCGCATCGGTGGCATAGTTAGTTAACGCACTAGTTCCGTGTTGAGCTAGACTGCCGAGAACGGGGAGATCAAAGTTTAGTCTCTGGTCGGTGAGCTGGGGTGATTTTTCCAAAATGGTTCTCCACCCTCCCTCCACACAAATGTGGGTTCATTTCCTATAAATTCAACCCTCCCAATTCCTATCCCATTAGCGTAATTTATACTTAAGCGTATAACCCAAAGGGTAGTAATACGCGGTAGCTATAATTTTTAAATCGTTATTTGCACACAAATACATAACTCTCTATTTCTTACTGGAAGCGAGCCTAAAATGACATTACTTGGTTAAAATGATATCGTGATCTTTTCTTACAAATGCTACTTTTTCCCACATATGAAGGAGATTTAATTAATTCTTAGTTGAATTATTTATACTCTGTTAAATGGCTGACGTACACAGAAGATATTTAAGAAGTTATTAAACAAAAAGTGTAAAGTTTTTTAGTTAAATATATTGTTTTCTCTTAAACTGCCAACATAAAAATAAAAATAATTTTATGTAACCATGACAAGTGTTACTTCAAGTGTATTGATCTAAATTTGCGATATTGGTTAACATAAATAACTGATACAATACAATAGCACAACAATTTCCAAAAATATGATTTTAGTAAACAACCCTTAAGTAACTTTTTCCTAGAAAAACAAACATATAATCTGGTTATTCAAAATAATCTCTTCTTACATATAAGATTTCAACACAATTGTATGTCCAAATAATTTTAGCAAATTTCAAATTTTCAAAAATCAATTATTTCTAAACCACCCCCAGATTAAGTTTAATTTGTAAAATTAAAAACTTATTTTTATGTATCTTGAATAATGATTCCAAAATATGCATTTTAATAAACCTTCAAGGAAAATTTTTTTTAAATCAAATTTTATAGATCTTATTTTAGTTAAACTACCTTTAAATTATTTTATTTTAGAAAAATAAACATATTCAAATAAAACTTTTTTAACAATTTCAATATTCTAAATGAATATATTCTAATTTATTTATTTTATAAATAATAAGTATATTTTATAAATCATATCAATCTTGTTGATTTTATTTCACTGGCTAATAAACTTTTGGATTTTAGTTTTATACTTTTTAGATTGACAAAATCTTTTAACAAGTATGATATGTACTTTAATTAACAAAGAAATTCTGAGGTTTCTCCAGCAATTTTCCACTCGGTGCCCTTTTTACTGTCTAGCACCCTTTCGTGTAATTTATAAGAGTCCAAGCAAAACCCCGTTGATAGACAGTCAAAGAAATAAGTAAGGCACTTGGCCGGGACTTTCCTAAAGAGAGTGAAATGTGTTACTGTTTGTTCCTAAAGTTCTCTTTTCTAATAAAGAAAGTCACACTTTCAAGTTTAATAGTATTCAAGTTAATCAAGAAAAGTGATAATAAAACGGATTTTGCATTAGTTGAAATATTTTATTTAATATCTTTTTGAGAAATGAGAGATGTAAGAATTGCGTTAGAGTAGTGGAAAGCTGGTTTGCCATGAGTAAATGTAATCATATCCAAGTTCATCCTGAATAATAATTACGAATCTTCATAATTAATTCATATGGCGTAACAACAGTAAACTTTGATAGACTAATATTAATTATTTCATATTATCAATTACAAGTTATAGCAAGATATACCTGTATATGTTTGCGACGAACTTTTGATGTTCTATTATACTTTATAATTAATAATATAAAATTTACAACATATCAATTTTGAACCAAATAATTTTAGCTAGTTAAAAAAAAATTCAAAATATCATCAGTAAACTACTAGAAAATGATTTTTGTATAAGAAAAACAAATACTGTATATATATATAGCTAACTATAAGAAAGGTAAATAGGCTAAGATCTATATATAATGACATGTTTATATGTATATATATTAGGTAATTTTAAGATACATTTATTAAAAAATATTAGAGATATTAAAAAAAAAAGAATAATAAATGTTTACTAAAGATACATAACAACCTTAAAAAGATATTTTTGACCTAAAAAAGTATACATTTTTATGTGTTATGCCAAACAATCTCAATACATACATTTTAAATAAAATAAATTAGGGCCCTTTAAAAAATGGAATTTGCAAAGCTCCTCATGAGTAAACTACCCTTTAAAAAAATGTTGCCACAAAACCAAGTTTACAGTGTTATTTGAGAGGTAAACTTATCTAGATATCCATTTTAAACAAAATATGTAAAGTCATTTTTGAAAAATTTGCAATTAAAAAAATCTCCATCAATAAGCTTATCCTAAATTTAAGGGCTTAGGTCAAAATAAAAGTATTAAAATTAAGGTATAGCCAAATAATATCTATTACCCGTTGAACCAAATCCATCAAATCGTTTCAGATATTATGTGGCCAGGGACAGAGAGACAATCAGAAAGGCAGAAATGTGGACACACAGAATTGTAAGATCCACTTTTTCTGTTTGGGTCCACGTAGAGCGTAATAAAATATCCATCATAATGTTGAGATTGAAAGTGTTTACGATTACAATACTTTCTCCTTATATCATAAAGTAAAAAAAACATTCTTGGTGTATCATTCGATCGGTATAGTTCGCTGCGGTCTCATGTCATGGAGTTTTTTTTAGTAGACTATTATTATTTCATAGGTTGTAATAATAATAACGGCGTGTCCGGTCTATGTCAATATGTAGCTCAGTTTGCGGATAGATTAGCCAGTACTAATGTACCATTGCCCAGAGGAAGTCCGAATGTACTGGATGCAGATGCTTTTCATGGAGGCTCTTTCCATGAACGAAGATACTAAGCTAACTTAGGCCTAATTAACCAAACCCTGGAGACCATGGGAAATACTCTCCTTTCGAGAAAAATTCCCCGTTTCCAGTTGTGAGTCGAACCTGAACCTTTAGGTCAGCAACCAGGGGCTTTGGCTACTGTAAAACGAGGTTGGTTATAGTTTGTGATGTTGAGTAAAATGATATACCACTTTTAAGAATAATATGGCATTGTCTTACGATGTCTTAGTTATTTTTTAGTAACTATTCTAAGATAATATTGTACAGCTGTAAGTGTGTGCATAAAATTATTAATATTAATTTTGTAGAGGAATAAAACATTAGTACGCCAATATAAATTTAGTTGGACTCTTTGAAAATTCATATGGGAAATCAGAAAGAGTAGCTGATGCCACAAGTGAATTATTTAATAGAAGACTTTGGCCACTAAGCTAGTGTAGTTTTGAAAATAGAATATTCATTCCAGCTGAAACAAAAGATAGGCCTAGTCCTACGTTTTACAGCAATGGTGTGTTTGATGAGAAACATATTTTTGTAACTTCTCACGCAAGACAATATCCTTCTTATGAGACTAGGCTCACAACGATTGTGCAAATTATGAAACATGCCTTCTTAGAAATTCTCGTAAAAGTAAGTATTATTTAACCCTCTAGAAACAAATTCCACCAAGATCAACAATCGATTCTGTATCATCTATGACACAAAACACTTAAGATTCCGTCGGAACAAGTTTCTACCCTTCCTTCAGTTAGACAAAGTTTAAAAAAAGAATAACAAGACAAATGGTTTCTAGACCTCCAACAACCAACTCGTTGACCTTGGTGGATTTGGGGTATAATGCTCACCTCAAGACCCGATGTTTGTGAGTTCTACTCTGCGGGGTCAACGGGTTTTTATTGAGCGATAAATTCGTAGCACAACTTCATTGGAGAGGAAGTAAAGCCGTCGGTCCCACGTCGATTGTGGCACGTAGAAGAACCCTGGAGTGTATGTGAAAATACCTTCCCCAGTAAAATTGATACTTTCGCTTTCACTCATAGAAACTATCGTGTGATTATATAACCAGTCTTTTCAGAAAGTGCACGTCAAATAAATCAATTTAAAAAATACTAGCACAGCTAAGATATAAACATGTTCGTTTAATAGTTTAATCCAATTTAGTTCAAATGAGGGAAAATAAATTTACCGAGTAAGGTTTAGTCTTACCATAGTAAACCTGAGGCCCGTTTCGGGAGCCGTACAGCCTAAGGCTACACTCTCACAATAAACTGAGATTCCGATGACGGGAAGTTTGAGGTCGGGTGTAGTGGTAATTTTTCCTAAATGATTTTTCACTCTCCTTCCATGAAAATAAATGTACATTTCCTCTAAATTCAACCTTACTCGTCCCTAACACATTAATGTAATTGGTTCATCTGCGTACAATCCGAGAGGTTAGTGGGACACGGAGCCAAAACAAAAATATGTGATACTATTAAACAGAGAAGAAGACATTATATATTTATTATTTTAACGGAAAAGAATAGAAATTAATAATAAACTCTGTGGTATAGTGGTCAGAGCTCCTGGCTACAGATACAGAGGTCTAGGGATCATCTACAGTGCTTCAAACATTTATCTGTGAACAAGTGGGCCTAGGATGAGGTCAAACTCAGCCTCGTGAGAACAAATGAGGAGCTACTTTAATAAAGAAGTAGCAGCTCTTGTTTAGAAAACTGAGACTAACGCCCCCCCCCCCCAAGTGCTGACCACATGACAACCTCTATCCACAAAGATTGGCACTATCATCGCTAAAGACGGTGGGCGCTCGGTCGGTATAGCTCGCTTGTGGGATCACACTATCTACAATAGTGCCTGAAGTGGTGTTTTAGTGGTCTGAGTACAGTAGAAAGTGTTGTTATCGATGTGATTCACTAGTTCTCTCATCTTCTCTCTAAGATAATGCTGGTACTTTATTCTAATCTATCTTCCACATCCTAGTATTTAGGCTATGTCATTGATACACTTGGTTTTAAATATATTAATAAAATACAATCCCGTGCTCTCACTTAGTTGATGTAGATGAATTTTCTATAATCTTCCATTCCCATCCCTATATCCTTAAATTAAGTTGTTAGTAATCTTTCACTAAAAAAAAAGTTGCTTCACTCGCCATTTAATCATCATACATTCATGGTCGGGCTCTTCAAACACTCAGTCTATCAGGACAAGTACTGATATATAGTCATCTTCTACTTTCCTTTCTCTGTTCTGTCTAATTTTCCGAGGTCTTCTATTTTTTTATTGGGTTTGTGTGCCCAACTATTATATCTGAGGGTCGTAGTTTTATTCCAGGTCAAGGTCGGTTTGGCCCATCGGGAAATCAACACGTTTCTGACACAGAACTTGGTATTAGTCAGTTCAGCCGGCCATAATTGGATCCATGGGAAGATATTGTATATATAAAGAAGTGTTGTTTTCCATTCACTCTCATCCTACAGTTGTGTTGATTTTTTTCCTTACGTCTTACTACCCGTCCGGACTATCCACAATTAATTAGACTAATAAGGTAGGGGAGAAGTCAGAATCATGCAGAAATGTTCTTACTTTTGCATGCAGAGTAAAGAAAACATTTCGGGAAAACCATATTTATACAAGGCTGGGATTCAAACTAGGGTCTCCTCAAATCCGACAAATCTGACTGGGTGAGCTTGTAGTTACGCGTATTCACCGACGTGAGTTTTTTATTTGTGACATTGTGAGTTAACCCTCTCACAGTTATAAATTGAAGATAGGGTGTTACATCTCTTGTTAATTTGTAAGTTATGTGCTGACTTAGTATCTTAGCTTAGACCTTTAAATCCCGATAAGGAGCATAGGGCCGCAACAAAGATTCGTTATTCCGGTAATTCCTAGTTGCATTTTCTGTGATAGATTAATTTCAGGAGGAGCAGGCTATCAGTACACCCAATCCATGGATTTTTTAGAGTGAGTGAGAAAGAACCTACAAATTTTGCCGGGAATGTATTTTAACATACCTTCCAGGGATCTTTTACATGCCACTATTGAAATGGGACCGACTCCTTTACTTCCCCTCTGAAGGAAGTTATTTAATTTATTTTCATCACTCAGTAAAAGTTCGTCGACTTGAGCTGGGTTTGATCCCATGATCCTTGGGTCTTGACGCAAGCACTTTACCCCAAGATCACCTAGGTCGACTTTAGCTTAGAAAGTGCACTCTAAATAGTCTCATAAAACACCTTTGTAGCAATAGGCTACTAGTGAGTAACCAAGATAGTCCCTCATATAATTTTACAATCGAGGAAGGAATCGTCATGTTATCTAAATACATACTATCATTCTTATCTGATATTGAGAGTTCAGTGAGAAAGTTCTTAGTATAGTAAGTTAGTGAGTCATGGCACTGAAAAAAACCGATTTAAAAAATGCATGTCAAATACCAGAGTATAAAAGTAAGCATTGCTTACACTGGCCTATATATTGGTAGCCCATAAGCAATGCCATAATAATATAATAGGATCTACATAGGAAATACCCAAACTATAAACAGATTACCTTCCTAATCTATAACGCTTAGATTAAGATGTTAGTAATCATTTAGTTAGCCGCAAAAGTCAATTTTATATGAGGCTTGCTCATAGCTGAGCCTTGAACTAAATCTCCGTTTATCTAAAAGAAATTTTAATTAGTTGTATTCTTTTTTTGTTGTCTATCTAAAATAAATTATGTTATGAGGCAAAATGTATACAACTACGGGATGATTCATCTAAAACTTATGTATTTCACTCTCTATTTATTTTAATATGAATAGTGCAAGTAGCAATGTATTGCGTCTTAAGTGTACAGTATATTTGGTAGGTTACTTTATCTTCAAATTAAATGCCAAAAATGTCCTCCCTCCGCTTCAAGGCACAACTTAACACGTATTTACATATTCCTATCTGTTCGTTAGAGCATTGTGTTGTCAATATCGTTGATATCGCGTGTAATGTTCTACTTCAAATCGTCCAATGTCCGAGGGCGTGTAGCGTAGAATCTTTCCTTAAGATAGCCCCACATAAAAAAAGGATGATAAGGACAAATCCGGTGATCTTGGTGGCCACAGATTCCAGGAGATTATCTGGTCGTCAAAGAAACCTTGGATCAGCGCCATGGACTTATGTGACGTATGACAAGTGGCAAGTCCTGTTGAAAGTACCCCTGACGCAGCTCAATAGCATCCACTTGCTCAATTAATACCATGAGAATTTGTGTGGAATGTTTACAGTTTCATCGAAAAAACTTGGACCGACTATTCACTCTTCGGATTTTGCACACTAACCTCCGACTTTCAACGGGTTCATCGGTGCTTCACAAACGACGTACGGATGCTGTATGGCCCAAATTCACGTGTCCTGTAAGTTCACATCGCCACACGGGGGGAACTGTACCTCGTTTGTGAACCATGCAACTGACAGTGTACCAGGATTATAAGCAATGAACGCTTGGAACCAACGACAATATTTTACTCGTTTTACCTTATCTGGCTCCAGAAGTTGATGAACAGCCGTCATCCTATACGGATTCAGCTTAGCCTTTTCCGCAGCTCTCTGAAACCAAGAATATATGGCATATAAATGCTACGTGATAAGTATGCACGTTAGCATACTCTCTCCTCAATCCTTTTTTCGGGAACGGTTAGTGAGACCGCCGCCAAGCTTTGAGGGCATGGGAAAAGAGTTGCTCCGTTTCCTGGATTTAGGTCGGGGCATCTCCGTACGAACAACCGAGGAGTCCCAAACTATCAGGGAGGCATTGGGATGGAACGCTTTGTACAGAAACATCATCATTGTTTGAAAGTGATGAATAAAAGCTGAATGGATCCTTCTTGGTCTCTGTTGAGTTGAATTTCATTATCAAATAAATAGAGCAATCTGATTTACCTAACACAAGGACAAGCAGGACTACTTTTTTGAGGCGTTACATAGTAGCATAACTTGTTATAGGTACGAGTACCTTGTCTCCTTTGACAGAAGCCTTAAAGACTTACGCGGTCACCGCAGCAGTCAAGCTTGAACGTCCAAAGCAACCACCGGCAGTGCAGACAAACAATAATGGCTGGTTTCATTCACAAGAGTTCCAGTTGTTTCCAACTTGTTTACCGACAACAGTATTGTGTTCCTCTCCGGAGGATTGCGAGAACCAAGTTTCCACTGGTATGTTCTTTGCGTCGCTTTGACCGAGTTTGTTATCCAATAGGCTTTCACAAGGAACAGTCGCTGCTGTTGTGAGTACTTTATGTTCACATCTAATGACTAAGACTAAGACACCAACGTTGAAACAGGTGGTGAATCCTTAACAGCTGCACTCCGCCATCTTGTAACAAATAATTTAAACTCCAAGAGTTCCCGCTTAGCTTGAAAGCAAAATGGAGCATTACGATGTATTTTAATGAAAAGCATTAGTTTTATATTAATTATCATGTAGTATATAATCCTGTCAGTGACAGGCAAACTAAATTTGAATGATTAGGATATAGCTGAAAACGGAGACCCCTTACACACAGTAAGAAATGATTTTTTTTAGTAAAAAGGGGTTTAAAACAGGGCTTTCTCGAAAGGTCTCGAACTAGAAACATTTAATTTGAAGAGCGATTTAATAAAAAAAATGCATATAGCCCGAACTGGTGGTAAGATCCAGTGATTATAAAAAAAGATTCTATGGCACACATTTACTTAAAACTCGTAATATTTGTCAAAATAGAATACATTGTTGCATAGACATGATGGGAAAATAGAGCATCACATTTCACCAATAGCATAAATGAAGTAATAAACACTTTTACATAAACATTGAGAAAAGAGAAACATATATGTCCATCGAATAGAATAACAATCAAATCATTATTTTTAAAATAGGTAAATGAAAAAAATACACGCTTGTTTACATCTCGGAAACCATTGGTGTGATAAAATACATTTCAAATGAAAGTTTGTTATTTATATTTGTACTACAATAATTTACCATCATAATAATGTCGTATTTCAATAATTGCGGAGATATGATCCAAATTTGAAACTTACGCTCCTTAAAATAATTTTCATAGGAAAATGAGAGTTAACATTTTATCTGTAATGACAAACAGTGCATAAATAATATATTTAATCAAAATCTTTAAAGTGAATTTTGTGAAAATCGTGTTTATATCTTTTGGCCCGTCAGTAAACTAGCCTTAATCTTAGCGTAGGATATATAATTTCAAAATCTCTTTAGGGAAACCTTATGAAAGCCCTAGATACAAAATTTTAGCCTGATTGGTAGAATAGTTTAAGCTCTATGTCGTAATACAAACAGAAGGACAGACATAAGAATAAAAAATCGGCTTCGTTATGTTCCGTTTCGTTGTCTATTATATAAGTGTGCAAAGTTACAGCTTTTTAGGTCATCTAGTGGCTTCTGGAATGTGTGGAAAGACACCCCCCCACACCCACACATATACACACACTAGGAAGTTATTGATAGAGATTAACGTAATCCGCCCATTCATTATTTGATTTTCAGACACAGTGAAGTGTTTCATGTAGAGCTAATTTGGGGTAGAGTAGAAGTTATCACGAATTAAGATCACGTTGACAGTTTTGGATACATAGCCTAGTCATTATAAGACATAAATAAATAAGTGGTCAAACAATTGTTTTTTATTTTATATTTTAAATAAAATAATATGGTTGATATTTAAAACTAGAATTTACCCGCGACTTCTCTGGCATTATACAATACATCAACACATTCGACCATTTAAAATACTAGAAAATGAAACTTCAATATTAGTGTTTTATTTGCTTACGAAGATTCACGAAGAAATAGGGACTCGCCCCCTGCTATCCCCTTCCACACCCCGGCTCATATCACGTGCCATCTTATGTACCCACATCACCATCTGCGATGAGTGTTCACTGCTTATACCCGGTTGTTTCGACACTGGTTAGCTCGCTAATGAGCTAGAGTGATGGTATATAGCTTACTATAGTTCTCTGAAAAATAAGGAGTATAGCAGAAGTCTATCCGATGAAAGCTGTTTACTGCCAACAAACAAATGGACATACAAACATTCTAAAAATTGAGTATTTGGTCTTCTTATCGTTTATAATAAACAGAAGGATAGAAAAACACCACAAAAATCAAATGCCCAGAAAAACCTATAAAATGTACCCGTTATTCACATGGGGAATCTATAAAGTAGCCTTGTTGTTAGGATGTATAAATTCACCACAGATAAAACTAACCGAATCTTAAACTATGTGTAAGTTTTAATCATTTATTGTTGAATTTATGAATCGAGTAGTTCAGTTGCTTTGTTCATCTTAAGAACTATCTAGTACGTCATTTCCACCTTTTTCATTCTTGTACATGGCGTCAGTGAGGTTACAACGTAGCCTACTTTATTATGTACCATTTAACAATGTTATACTCTGCACAGTTAAATATTTACACATTTAAGTTAGTACGTACAGTTTATTATACTAAACCTTTACAGGTTATGGGTCCAGTAGTGCTGATCAATGTGTTAGTGAATAGAATACAATGTAAAAGTGATTTGCACGTTGTGAACGGAAACTAAAACGCCGGCACACGAGAGACGCCATTTTTTGATGCAGTCTTTTTTTCTTTGTAAGTGCTCGGAGAATTTCAAGGTAGCAGATTTGTTTTTTTGTGAAAAGAGCATAAAGGTTACTTACAAAGACGGATAAAGTCAAGAATTTCCACATTCAGGAATTTGATGGTAATATTTTCCAAATGGGGTAATATCAAATGAAAATAATATTGCGTGCGGAGAAAATTGTGGATATCATAAATGGCAAGATGGAAAAACCAGCAACAACCCAAGTTGAGTAGGTGAAGACATGGAACGACGGGAACGAAAAAGGAATGTTGATAATTTCAACGGGACTTGAGTATAATCAATAACACACAGGCATCGCGGCTCAGATGTGGAATCAACTCAAGAACGTTCACGAACAACGTAGCTCTGTAAATAAGGTTAGTCTCAAGAAGAAGTTCTTCAGATATAGGATGAATCCAAAAGATAATATTGCTCAGCATGTAAGCACGATCGAGTCAATAGCGCTGTCATTAGCGGACGTTGGAGAAGCTGTTTCCGATGTGGACAAAATTGCAAGAACACTCGAGAGTTTGCCAAGTAGCTTCAGTGCGTTCATAAGTGCGTGGGACACGTACGCCGAGGTAATGCAGACATTTGAGAACCTAACCTCTCGACTTCTCAGGGAAGAGAAGCGGCTCATGCAGAACGATGACGTCACTACGGCGTTTGCGGCACTGAACGTTCAGAAAAATTACAAAAGTATGAAAAGTCAAAGTCCCACAATGACGAGAAGAGAGAAAATCACAGAAAACCTAGTGGTAAGAAGAATATGAAATGTTTTTACTGTGGTCGGGTGGGTCGTATAAAAAAACAGTGCCACAACTGGCTAGCGAAAAATAGTGATCAAAGTAAGCAGGATGAGTCGAAGCATGTTGCTTTAAGTGCTGAATACAAAAATATTTCTGCTTCTGGATGTGAAACTGTGTGGCTGGCGGACAGTGCTGCGTCAAAACATATGACTTATTATAAGGAGTGGTTTTCTGTGTTAAATCCAATAGACAATTTGGGTACCTAGATATAAGGTTCACAATGTCCAAAGTTCACTAAAACCGAAATGTGTTTCTACCGTGAGAAGGGTAGAGATAAACAAAACAAAATATCACAATCAGAATAAATCTATAGACATCTATCTCTTAGCATCTATAGAGTTGGCTATGTGGTGTTTCTTGCTTTATACCATTTTAATTACTATTCTCTACCTTTTATTTGAAGAATTAATCTATTTTTCTCAATATATATATCATGTAAATGTAGGATTATATTAAATAAGGATATTGAACTTTACCTAGGTGTAGAGCCTAAATTTTATTTATCCCGATTTGCCTGTTTATGTGAATTCAAAACAACCACCACAAAACATAGTTTCTCTTTGGGTCAGAAATTGAAATGTATTTTGTAACTACTCTTTGGAGTGCAGTTGATTTGGCGATTATGTAAGACAAAAAAAAATTACATTCATGGTTTGTTGATATTCACAAACCCCTCGTTGCCAAGGAGACTTACAAAGAAGATATATATATATATATATATATATAATAAAAGTTTATATATTTGAAATTATTACAAATTTAAAACGCAAATGTAACCACACTAAAATATTGACTCTGTTTTCTAATGAGTAGCATGATGACATTTATAGTTTACACTTTATTCTTAGGGATAAGGAGTACAACAGAAATCCCTTCTCTATTCGATGAGTACTTTTTGATTTTACTGGTAACAAACAGACAAAATCAAACGCACAGACAAATTTAGAGTTTTAATATTGTTTAGATAAATATAGTATGTGACACAACTAACTAAATAGTTGCCTATAATATTGTATATATATATAGAGAGAAGCTCTATAAATAAACAGGGATGGACATAGCACACACACACAAAGCTACCCCTATTATTTAAAAATAATCTTTGTTTTTGGGAGTGATGTAAGGGGACGCGAGTTAAACTCAGTATTATTATAGTTTTTACTAGCAAAAAAATGTTTATGGAAAAAATAAATAAAAATGTGCTCAATGGTATTACATTGGAGAACAATGAGAAGTGTTTTTTTGACGTTTATAAATCACGCATTATTTAATAAGTTAATTTATATTTGATGTTTATATTTTATTCATCTTTCATTGATTAATTTATAGAAAGAACAAGAACAGATCTAACGTGATCATATTCAAAATTCACTATTATTTAACACTATCTATAGCAGTGAATGTCAACGTGGTATAACATCCTTCTGTCTCTCTCGGACACCCAGGTGAAATCTTCTCCGCAAGCTAGCAAAGGAAAGAAAAAGGATGACTGCATCCCGTTACTCGAGGAATGTTCTTGAAGATAAGACCTCGTAGGCTTCATCACTAGCTTGGTAGTCACCAAGATGTCCGCGCGTTTGTCCGTTATAAGAATATATATTTTCATTAAGATCACCTAGTCTTAATCGGGACCCTAAACATCTCACGCCGGGCACAAACTAGGACCAATCAAGATCCAAACAATTAGTCAGCACAGCTCCCTATAGAGCGAATCAACAGTTCGTGTGATATCTGATCACGGATACCAATGGTTCAGACTCATAACAGTGATCTAAGCTAATCAATCACACTTATGTCTTATTATTAAAATTAATAACGATAGAACCCCAAGTAAAGAGATACCCATAGTAAAATACAGTATTACAATAGTGTTACTCCAACGTGATAGCATTATATTTCATTACTATCCGCTCGTAGGGAAAATTACCCTTATACTTTTTTTTACGTCGTTTTTAGCAAAATTTAAACGAGAGTTATCAGCAGGTTTATGACCAGTTAAAAAATATTAATTTGAGGTTTGGTTGTTATTTATAATATAACGATGCTTTACACGAAAATTTTTCCCTTCTGCATTTAAGAAAAAGGTTAGAAACCTAGATCTAGATCTTTTCTCCAGATAAAATATGTTTTGATAGTGTCACAACAGAAAATTTTAAGATAATGCGTGATTGTTTTATTGGGTGATATCAATCTATCAAAATAATCTAATATTTTAGACCTAAAATTTAAACTTCAAATGATTCAGCACTTTCACTTATATTTTAGTGAGAATTGTATTTAAACTATCAAACCACTTGATAAATAATGCGGGATTTTAAAGAGCTCTCAGAGCTGTTCCTTGTGGCACAGTCTCTAATAGATATCATGAGCATCGCTAACTTTTTGCACGGACTTTCTCACGTCATTTAAAAATGTATGTTCTAATGCCACCATGCTTATCTAAAAATTTAAGAACTCATTAGATTTATATGTGTAGAAATTAAATTATACATCTATATTGAAGCGTTAATTTTTTATTAAAATTTTGTCAAAAAATTGTTTTTTTAACTGTAAAAACCATTACTTTAAACCATGATATCATCCATCCCATCCCAACTTAAACAAAGTCATTTGGAAAAATGTATAGTGAAACTCTTAACGCGTTGGTGGTTGAACAGAATGGGTGTTGTTAATAAAAGGGTATTTTAGAAATTTTTATAATTTTAAAATAAACTATAACTAATAAATGTATCTAGCTTGCACATAACTGTTTGTGACTTAGGACAAACTTTGTGATTCATCATGAATTTTGTAGCTCACGTTTGTCTTCATCAATCATGTATAAAAATGTGTGTGTGTGTTTGTGTTTGGGATCCAAACATTAGATCTGCCCGGCATGCAGATTTATTAGCTGTGCACTTGCACAGTCCTTGTTTGTTGATCTGATGTGATGTATGAACTCATACATATTCATTCTCACTACTCATGAAGTTGAGAGCTTCGCTGGCATCAAAAGGGATCTGTCAGTTGGAAACTAGTTGGGGGACCTCGTGCAACAAGTAACCCCCTTACCGTGAAACCTGTAGGTCAGAGCACCTGAATCTTGGCATGATAAGATAACATTTAACCCTGAAATAAGGATGTGGTTTTTAAAAGTCATGGCCTTACATCCTTTCTCCAACAGAGTTCTAACGCAAGTTACTCCTAAATTCATCTTCCTTGGTTCTAGCGACAAGAGGATCGAAGCGATGAACATGTGGACCGATCTATCTTGTCTGGAATGGCCGTGATGGGGAGGTCTGGTTGAATCCCGGTTGGATGTTCACCTTCCTAGATTGTTTCCACTCTTCCTCCACGAAAATTTGGTACTTGTCCTCCAAATTTTATCTCCCTCATCTCCCACTCCATTAGAATAAATATTGTATAGCTTCTATGGACAGTAATAGGCTGCACAATTTAATATAGGGCATACTGTTCTAGATTAATTTAGCGTGTAAGTTTACTCATTATAAATACTTGAACATAAACGTATACCCAAACATAATTTACTTTGATCGATGAATGTATGGATGCTATTGTGATAGTGTTTGTGATTGCATAAAAAACACTGGTCAATGTCTCTGAAAATTGTCTTAAGCTGTAATTTGCACAAAATGTCTGAGCTTTCACCGGGATTTACAACAAACCCCGTTATTTGGACAAGCGATAAATTTGACATAGGTGATTCTTACACTGATTACGATAACTAGTTACTATTAATTTGTGTTCACTCAGGTGAATATTTTTATATCCAACATAGTTAGCTTCTGCCTATTTTGACGCATTAATGTCGTCTAGAACTATCTTAATCTCTTGTAGTTCAACATTAGAGACAGCAGATTCAATCTTCTGGTTTTGACGGTTGAATTGTTGCAGAATCTAGTTACAAGTTACTTGAAACCACCGAGAGCTATTTCTTGGATCGGTCAAATTAATAACAGAACTCCCTGAAGCTAGTATCAAAAGTGGTGTGGTGGAAAGGAAGGCACGAGATGTATGTTCCTCTCAGCCCTGGGTGACAAAGACGTAAGAGTAAGTCATGCTAAAGAATTTTGAGGGACGTTTTGAAACTTGACTCGTGATGGAGAACTCGAAAACTCTTCTCTAGTTAGTAGTTTAAAGGGGTGGTAGATGATTAAATTATGCAACACCGCTTCGAGTTGTTCAGAAGTGAAGGTCCACTCAGGACGGCAAATAATGCATGATTGAGTGAACTAGCCATCTAGTCTCTTTAAGAATAGCCCAACTGTTCTGTGGGTTTACTTACACTTTCCGGGGACGATGTTTTAGTAAATGATTTAGTAAAGAAACTTTTACTCAAACAATGATGGCGACTATTATTAAATTAATCAGCCAAAATAACTAACATTTAAAAAAGATATGACAGGGTATTTTACACTAATAACTGTGTTTAACTTATAAAATTTTTATATTAATTAATGTCATCAATAAAAAATATAATTCCTTTCAAAAAAAGTATTTTTGGTAGTGTTTATAAAATACAAGATTGAATTGTATATTTTTGAAAATAACCTTTGGTATAAAATCAATCTATATTGATAGTGTAAAATAAAATATTAAATATAAATATCACGATATATTCTGATATGATTATTCAGACATACTATATTAATGGAACACCCTTTGTGATTAGCTGATCCAACAGAAAATATTCTTGAAAATAGTGTATATGCGTAGCAAAGTGTCATGGCCAACATACTTTCTGCTTGCGTATGAATTGCTGAGCACTCAAGCATGAATATATTTTAAATGAAAAATAGTGAATATAGCGTTAAGGTGCGTATACTGTACTCATTAAAAGTATCGGAAGAAAAATATCGATGCCGTACTATTATTGAAATAAAAATATCAATACAGTAAGTATCGGTACAAATGTTATTCTGGATAAATGTTGTTTTTATCTACTAATTATAATTTCAACTTTTACATCATAATTGTATTTAATATGTATTTAAACACAGCAAATTATAATGATTTAACTACATTATAGTATACTCAGGTTTATCGCGTATATGTTTGCGTTGTAATATAGAAGGTATAAAATATATACTATATAATACTATAAATAGATAGTTTGAGATATAATATCATTTGTTCTTCCTCCACATCCATACTAGTTAAGATTTAATCCAACATGAGAGAAGATAACAAAAAAGTTGTTTCTTTCGATACCTATCTGATACAGGACTGTTAGTACTAATAAAGTAAAAATATCGTAAAAAATGTATTGAATAGAATAATACTAGTATTGAAAGTATAAATCTATATTAGTAAAGTATCGATACTTTTTCACATCCCTACCCGCATTGCAGTTTGTCGCCGTTGACCGGGAGATAGGAGTTCACACATTCTCTGTCAAAACAAATGTGAGCTCACCTCCTCCAAAACACATTTTCTAATCCTTATACTTAGATCAAGTGGTTGGTAGCCATTGTGCACCACACTAGTCTCTCATTGGGCTGGATTACAAGTGACCGGAAGGTCAAGGTTCGAATCTTTGCAGGGTGACGTGGTGGTCTAAAGGTAAGGTGTCGAACTTCCGTGCTGGGGGTCCGGGGTTCAATCCTCGGTCCCGGCACAGATTTATCTGATTGTAAAACCCTTCCTTCACCTCTGACAAGACGTGTATTAATCACAACTTGTGAATGTGAGGAATACCGTGGTTCGGATTCCACGTTAAACTGTATGTCCTTCATTTCATCTCACAATCACCCTACCATTACACATTAGCGTAAGTGCGTATAAACCGAACGGGTGGTAAGACGTTGTGCTAATAATAATAATAATAATAATAATAATAATAATAATAATAATAATAATAATAATAATAATAATAATTAAATAATAATTAAAAGCCGTGGTTATATCATCTCTCCACGAAAATGCTTGTATTTCATCAAAAACAAGTTTACTCATTCTTACATTTGAAATTAAGCCACGAGTCATCTTTGTGTAAGATGCAACGCTTTTTTTTTAATTTATGTAGGAAGTGAAATTAAATACAACTTTCAACATTGATTGTAGCAGCAGAATCCCACCTGTAAAGGCTCCGTGGTGTAGTGGTCAGTGCACCGGGTTTGATTCCCATCTGGTTCCCTGGGTATTTTTTCCCAAAGGGGGAACTACCCCAACAGTCACCAGGGTTTGGTTGGTTAGGCTTAAGTTAGGTTTAAATGTTTCCACTGGTTCCACACCCTCATACTCTCTATCACCATCACCTCATATCATCGGGACATTAGAGAACCTCCACGGAAAGTATGTACGGGTAATATTTTGGGCGTTTCTTGGGCAACAGACATTACTATCTGCTTTAGAGAGTGGTTTATTTCGGAACTGTTATGATCTTAATGTATTTTATGTTCTTGGACGCTTATAACATCAGACTGTCGTTTGTAGAAATAATTGCCTCTAGCGGAAGAGATTATTATTCTCGTTTGATTTTTTTTGTGCCAATTTAAATTAATTTTAAAGATACTTATGTTCATTTGTCCAAATTATAATGTTAAATTATCTTTATATTAATACTTTGACTATTTAAATAGTTAAGATTTGTTTTTATTCGTTGTTATAAATCTCGGCGACTATATTTTCTCCTAGGCTGAGATTGTTTATTTAAAAACAAAAGAACATGTTTGTCTTTTGTTAAAGTTTTTGTTTTAGTTGATCGAAAATTTTTTGGAAGCGTAAGGAAGGACCCGATCTGGGGAACCTTTAATGATATTTTGTTATGGTTAATTGTAATTTTCATTAGCCAAAACTTCACTAAACGTAAGGATTAACCTTTGAGGAAGGTCAAGTGCAGGTTTACAGGGAAGATTTTGTTGGAATTTAATTGTTGCCGGAGCCTTGGGTCAACATTCACAATAGATCGGACATTTTTGGGTGAGATCAAATTCATCTATAATCATCCTGTTCAGTGTTTAAATAATTGACTATAATACCTAAAATTATTAAAGAAGGTTAAATAACTTCAGTTTCCAAACCATAAATATTACAGTTTGTCAACCTCACAGCAATATTTTGTTAATTAAAGAATCATAACATTATTTTTACATATTATAAAAGATTTTTTTAAATCCTGTTATTATTTTATTTAAAGAAATATTTCTGTCATAATTAATAAAAAAAATTTATCCTCCCAATTCATGTGAGAGCTTAACATTTTAAAGTATTGCTCAAAAATACTTCTAGTAATTTTATAACATATGAGGCATGCCTTACTAGGTAGGGTTTATTTAAGGATATCATTTAACACAATAATTAAAATCACTCTTTAAATTTAATTGTGTCATTTTTTTTATTTATTACATCAATGTACATTGTATTTTTCTTTTGAACTTGCATCCCATGTATAGATATTCTCAGTAGATTGGATGTCCAGGGCAAGAATAATAAACTGCTTCAGGAAGTCTTCGGTTGTTTAAGTGTCCAACTTGAGTTAAAACTTTAGGTAAAGTCCAGGAGTCTTGAGAGAAAGGGTTTTCGTCTTACCTCTGATCAGTTTATGGGGATAAATTTATTTAATAATAAAAATCTACCTACCTCACGAAATAAAAGTGGTTGGTAGTTGGCGCCCAACATTATATTTATTATAAATTAAATAAAATTCATAAATAATATAAAACACAACATAATAAAAATAATAATAAAAATCAATGAATATATATTTTATATTTCTTTCACCACAGTATGCATTTATTTAAAATTCACCCGTCCCATATAGTTTCCAGAGTCTTATTAGTTCAATTAGCTGATAGCCATCATTGACACTACACTATTGTCTTGTATTCTTGTTTCAAGTCTTACAACCCACCCTGCACCTTGACGTGTAAAAAATAATGAGGTATGGAGTAATAAGGTTGAATATAGATGAAATATACATCCATTTTCTTGGAGTAAAAGTGGGGAAACCTCTTGGGTAAAACCACCATCAGTATATCCAGCCGATATTCTAGCCTCGACCTCCCAAACCAAACTAGATGGGCCGAACGTTTGTTTTGCTCCAACACCAATGTGGGTAAACTAAAAAATAAAAATGTAACCTACTTTGTTCCTCCAGCGCTTTAAATCATTTGAGTTACTAAGAAAAGTTTTATGATATATTTAGAATAATCACATTAATATTAATGGCTTGAGATCAGCAACGTAAACAAGTTTACCAAAAAAAAAAGACTGAGATTTATGTGTTGATTGGCAACAAAGGTAAACTAAATTATGATGTAAGCCACGCGAAGCTTTGAATGACTTGTTAATAAATATATGTTGCGCGCCGAACCTTTCCACTGAGCTAAGCCTAAATTCATAGATCCCTTCGAAACAAATATATAATCTAGTCTCAGGAGTCAACCAAGAGTGGGAAACTATATAAATAGCAACCACCTTCAGTGCACCCGGCATCGTTTCCAAACTCCAGATTTTCCGGAACCATAAAACCAGAATAGATGAACCTCAAGTTTTGTCAGCGTGGCCACTGATGTGGGTATTTGTTTGATTTTCAGTTGCTTTAAATCACTATAGATAATGTTTATGTAAGACTTGGTGGACTTTCTGTGTTTTCTATATCTCTAGATTGATTTTCATGTCCTTGTGTAATTTTTGAACTAATATTTGAATTAGTTAACGGAACAGAATCTGAACTAAAATTTAGTTTTAATATAATAAGACCGATAAACTTACTCGCTCTCCCATAGAAATCCAGTGTTGACGGAAACGTGTTACCACAGCAATTTCATAATTTTCCTAGAACATGTGCTTGCTCCCAGATAGAGTGTCACTAACCACTGAGTGTGCGCGCGCCGCTACGGATTCTTGGGAAGTATATCAAACCAACCTTCGTGTTACAGACTCTCAATCAATATTGAAATCCGCTACGGTGGGTTACGCGGGCAAAGGCAGCAATTTCGTGTTGTCTGGAGAATCATTGACGCGGAGGTATAGGATTTCAATCCTGCCTGGGTGTGCTTATTTTTATTGCTATAAATGGTTACCTACTCTCTCTCTCTGTGAAAATGCTGGCACACCTCCTATAAAATCATATATTCTTCATCCGTACACGATTAATGTACCGGTGCGGATAGATAATGTAGCAAGGTGGTGGATATTAATCAAGTTACAAGTCTCAATTTAGTTTTTTATATGTAAAATAAAAGCCACATCTCAACAACTTAATGACCATGCCAATTGTCACTGCTCTGATCATATTAATAAGAATCAGAGAGACCTCGACGGTGGGAGTGCAGTCTTAAGTGTCAAGTTCGTTAATTTAATTCTTATTTTACGGTGACGACGAGGAGGTTAGGTTTGAATCACAGTAGGATGTAATGATGATGTATTTTCCCGAGTGACTTCTCACACGATCTTCACACCAATGTGGTTATTTTTACTCTAAATTATACCTTCATCCTCTCCCTAACACATAAGTGTAATTATTATGTGTGCGTACAGCCCTAACGTTGAAGATTAAAAATAAATTCAGTGAAACGCTTCGAGATATTGATCAAATTTTTCAATTACAGATTTTTTCTTGATAAATATACATCTATAAGCCATTTCAAAATAAAGTAACTGCAAACTAATGATATTCCAAAACATTTCTAAGAAACCATCTCACCCAAATGACTCCCTTGAGTGAAACTTGAAAGACATGTTGAAGTATGTACTCAGTTAATATCAGAAAGAAAAACCTCACCTTTAATTCCCCAGATTTTGTGCCACTTTGCATTTTGCTCGCGCTTACATTTATGCAAATGTAAGGAAATTTGCTAGTGGGATCAAAGTTTAGATACTTGGCTGCCTCAAGTCATAAGTAATTAAAGTTCACGTTAGTAAATAAAATGGCTTTGGTTTTGAAGTTTGTTTAGATTTATTACAAACCCTTATTAGTATCAAATTATTCACATGCATGTTTATCCTAAAATAAACATTTTAAAGGGTAAATATTTTTCTTTCATTAAGTTTATAACATTATTTTATGAGTCTTTTATGTTTACTTTAGTTACAAACTTCCCGGTCATTCTCCAACATACCCCAAACTTAAGCTTGATTCACACGTTCGCCGAAAATAGAAAACAGAATATTCTTTAGTGGTGTAACAAATCACAGGCAAGAAGAAATGTATGTTTACCCATGATGCACTGCAACGCAAACTTAAACAGCTAATTATCAAAATATTTTATTTTTAGTGGATAAACATATATTTTAGATCGTTGCCACAATGGATGTTTTCAAATTATAGCACTGCGTCGTGGAACAATCCAATACATCGATACACACGCTTTACATTAACGGTTCATTTCAAATCTCCTCAAAAAACCCAACGAAGCTGTCTGCTTGCATCCTGCTCTCCGGCACAAGCGATGTCAAATACGCATGCGCACTGATTAGAGATGGTTGGTTTTGAGATTTTATTGGTTCTCCCGTGCCGAAGATCTCAGACAGAGCGGACAAAGTAGAGATGAGTTTAACTTTAAGCAGAACAGCTTGCGTCGAGGCGGAAAGCTTGTGATTGGTTCAGAGCTCGTCACGTGACCACGTTTACGTTCTGCACTTGTTTTTCAGCGAGAGTGTAAATCCACAGTTAGGGGGCTTCCTATCACAGCGCTAAAACGCGTTGCAGATGTTTGGAAATTCAGAGTTATTTAAGAACTGATTTGTTATTTTATGATATGGGTCATGCTTGAATATGGGTGAAAAGTATCAACATGTAACAATAGAAATAAGGACCTCATATTTTAAGTTTTATCTTTTGAAGCGACTGTAAAGATGAAAGTGGGTCATTTTCAATGACGTTTTAGGTAAAATGCTGCTGTTTCTAGATCAAAGTAAATTATTAGAAATAGAGATACAGCCTTCTTTAAACAATTAAAGCTATTTTTAACAAGATCACAACATAAAATATTAGGGTGGGAGTGTCGACACGAGAAGAGGGCAATTTTTTTGCATTTTTTTAACAATTTTATTTATTAAAATAAATCAAATATTGTTCCAGTAAAAAATATATATTTTAATTTTCTTCACATGTTGATATTAACAGTTCTTGAATATTTCTCAAGGGTGTCCTGGAATTTAACGACAATTGTTTCTCTTCATTTAAAACGTTTTCCATCTAATGCAGCTGTGCTGACGACAGATATTCAAGAAATGATGATATCACCACGTGAAAATATTAAACTATATGTTGGTACTAAAGCAATATTTTATTTATTTTGGTCAAAAAAATGTTATGCAATGAGAATTAAAAAAAAACACTGACATTTTATCGCGTTCCCTACATCCCTACCCTAAGAAAATTGAGGAGGCTTTCGTGGTTTTGAATATTTAAAATTGTCACTCTCATTCAAAATAGTGCAATGCGAAGATATGTCCCTGCAACTAGGAGCTTTGTTTGATTCCAGATGATGCAATGAAACAAAGTTTTTACGATTGAGTTGATAATATTAGCATAAAAATATCGAATTTCTTGCAATAAGAATTGGTGTTCAGTAGTACGTTGGTTGTTATAAGTCACCTAAGTAAGTTTGTAAGTCGTGTGTTGATAAAACCTTACGTTTAGGAGGTGTATGTTAAATATCCTAAATAAACAAGTGTATTATTTAACAGATGGTAGTAAATTCTTAAGTATTTAATTTAGAATGAAATAGTAACTTTGAGCTGTCAATTATTTTTATCATACTTTTTAGCATAGTAATTATTTAACTGATGAATTTATGGGGTAGTTGTGAGGGAGTGTATATGGGAAATCTAACCTAGAAATAGCGTGAGGAGAGGATGGGAAGATCACAGTGATAAAGCTGATGTGAAATCCCTGACCCCGCCCCCCCGGCCCTCACCCTCATTTCTTTATTCAGAGTTATTCACATATTAATTAAAAAAATAGCACCACATCTTAATACCCGTTTGGTTTATACGCCTATGTACCAATTACGCTAATGGGTTAGGTATTAGTAAGGTTATATTAGTATGAAGTGTACCCACACTTCCGTTGAGGGAGAGTGGAAAACCAATTTGGAAAAAACAACCACCCTCAGTATACCCGACCAAGATTCGAAACTCTATCTCCCTGTCATCGGCAATCTAGCCTACTGCAAGTGTAGCGCGTTAAACCATGTGGCCACCGAAGCGGGTCATATTAATATTAATCTAGTAATGATGAGAAAGGTATAAGTTAAATGATTATTTGCTCGTATTTGCGTGTAAAGAATAGTTGGAAACAAAAAAAAATTCTCAATACACGCAACCGGTATGTGAACCTCAACTTACCCATCAACGGCAAACCAGACAAGGCGAAACTAGATCCTTTGTCCTAGTGTCCACTGGGGTGGGTGGAGGGTTTTAAAATTTTAAATTGTTCTATGATATATTCTAAAAGTTATTAAAAATATTAATTTAACTGTAACTAACACATGACTTATACAGTAGTAACAAGCATAGTGGGAAGTACTGCTTTGGCCGGTGTTGTTAATTTTGTGAATATAATTCGGATACACTTTTAATGTGGGTGCATACTAAATATTTAAAGTATTATGAAGCAAAATAGTTTAATACCAAACTAAGACGCTCTTGTTCTAAATTGCTTAGCGTAGACTTGACTTGACAAATTCTTCTGTTTTCAGAGCATATTTTTGTTTACCTCAAAGCATAAAGCTACTATCACACGACACTTGATTGTACTAGAAATCAAGTGTGCTAGCTAGCGCATAGATATGTGTATACTAGCTAGTACAGTAGAAACGGGGCTAGAGTATTCACACGCTGCTAGTTTGGTACTAGGTTCTAGTGCAAATATTTATAGAACGTCAGATATTAATTTTGGGTGCAGCAACTGCATTAATTATTAATAATGATATCGAAAATTATGAAAGGGAGCGTAGAAAAAGAATATGAACACGGGACTGGCTGGAAAGACAAAATAACGGTCGCGGGATACTAACAATGATACATTCGGAGGTTAGGTAGGATATATTCGGGGTGACTCTAACGTTTAATATCTCCCCAAATTTGTATTCATTTATTTACGATGTGGACAGAGGCCCCTAAGCCCATGGGTGTCCAAGTACAGTATCCTTGATACACACATGTTCTTTTTTAGGCCTACGCACACTTTATATTCTAAAAAAGCAACCGCCCAAGATTGGCGTGCTATCGAGTTTATTTGGATTAAAATTGGGTCTGGAACACAGTTTGTCGTTTTTAGATGACATGTTTTTAATTAAATATACTGTCCTATTGTAGCAATATGATATTATATAAACAAGGATATTTAGAATAATTTTCTGCCAACAACAAAATCACATCCGATAACCATGTTGGCGCCATTTCTTCCATTTCTCTACACACAGTCTCAGCGCGCATTGATTGGTCGAATTACACAGACTAGTGTCGGAACTAGTACGAAAATAGCGCCTGTTCTATCCTCACAACTATTATGGTAGTCAGTACCAAGAGGCAGAACCAGTATACTTTTTCTGATTCACACGACGCTAGATGATGACGTGCTAGCTAGCACACTGGATATCAAGTACGGGCTAGTGTCATGTGATACAGGTTTAACAATGCAAACATTTATTGTTCTGCCTTTCTTTAATAGGCCTACCATAATTTCTTCAATATTTCACCCCTAAACTTATATAGTATATCACAATTTGGGTGTTTCTTCACTGTATTACAATAAACAGGTGGTCTTGTTTCAATCAATACAAACAGCTTTTAAGCATCCAATTTCTCTAAAACAAACATCACCAGCAATAAACATCAAATCACCCGAGAACGCCATACGAACACAAAATCCCAGTGGTTGGCTGGAGGGAGGGCCAGCGCATGCGCAGAAACAAAATGTTTACATGCAAAACAAGGGACCGTGTTTCGGCATCGAGCATAAATAGATAGGGCTACATTGTTTTTGTTTTAAAGCATATTTTTTCCCAGACTGTGTTTATATTATTTATGCATAACGCATAGCTAATAGTAAAAAGTGCAGTGAACATAATACGTAAGAAATTAAAAAACATTATTTTCAATTATGGCGTCCATAACCTATACAGCGTGACTAGTTCACAACGCTTAAAGTTGATTGATGTTCGACTTTTTATGCGTAGTGTATGGACCTAAACATAGACAGACCTTGTATCAACCAATTAGAATTCGAGAAGAAGCTCTAGCCAACTAAACGCAGAAGCACAGCAGAAGGAATTTAGCTTCTGTGTTTATGTTTGAAATGCCTGGTGATAACCATATTTGTTTATTAGTAGCACATTTTATTTGTTTTTGCGTCAATCACTACTATTGAATGTGTGATTGTAAATAAAGTAGAAATATTACTTTTTTATTCTGCTATTGAAAAATAGATCCATCCTGATATTCATAACGTTAATAAAATCAGAACAAAATACAAATCAAATTTGATTTAAAAATAGGGCCTAGAGGCACCACTCAAAATAGGTTAATTTCAAGTTTCAAAAGATACAGTTTAATAAATTTTGTTTTTCAAGTGAAACTTTCAGTGAAGTATTTAGAGAGACCTTATCAATTAGTGCAAAGAGTTTAGGCCATTTTATATTAATAAAAAACAATCGATTTAAGTAGGGTTTGATACATGTTTCTTTATAAACCATTGCGTTTTCTTAAGAATTTTTAACTGTACGCTATGCACTATTTACTAATAGCTTTACGTTATGCATTAATATAAACCCAGCCTTAATAAGTATATGTCAATCCTTTTATAAAACATTGGGGGAAAATGGGTTAGGCCAACCACGAACAAATAAACACGTTTTAATTCCAGATGGTTTCGACCAACCGGTGTGCACCTAGTCAACGGTGACACTTTCACATCACTTTGATCAATCATACTTTATGAAAAATTAATGGAATATGTATATATAACCACTACAAAGAACAATAGCTAATAACAACAAGTACTACGAGTTCTACCACAGGGACAGCGGAATAACTAAATTCCCCTTTTGTTTACCCTAGAACAATAAACGCGAAGTGATAACCAGACGCCATCAATTAGTGCAGAAACATTTTACGCTAATTTGCCACTCAACAAAACAAAATAATCATTGTTTCAGCATGCTACATTATTAACTCATACTAACATATTTCACTAACCCAATAGTGATGTCGGATAGTTAGGGTTCACAATTATAATATTTTCGTTATGTTCAGTTTGAACAATTAGCTATATTCTGAAATTGAGTGAGAAAGAGCTCTTTGACAGTTCAAGTACAGTCCCAGCCGCAAATAATAGACTGCTTACAGTGAATGCAAGAATGAAGTTGAGTGTTGGTTGAAGGTGGTAAGAGAATGAGTTAAAGTAAAGGGTGAGTGAGAGTCGAGTAGCGTTGATTGTCATTCTAGTAAGGTACGTTCGTGCAGACGGTCCAATATTAAACCAATCAACGCCACTTGACTTCTAGCTCACCCTTCATTATTACTCACTCTTATTATTTCATATGGCCTTGAGTGTTAATATAATTAGCTAAGTTATGAAATTTTATTGGAGAAATGCATGGTCATTTGACCAAGAAATTACCTCAGAGCTTAAGTGGCGCTTTGATATTGAGTTATGACTTTAGAGTAAAGCTAAGAATAAAAATACGGCCACATTTTTTTACTATAACTGTACAATTTGATATATTCTAGGATATAGTATCAACGCAGAACGGTTTTTAAACTATATATGCTCCCTTTAATCGCACGTTCACTTAATTACTTCTCAAAAACCCGAGGCAGGAAGTTACTAGCTCTATTTACTGCTAGATAATTTCGTAATATTTATGAATATTACTAACAAAACCAAATTTCTCGGATGGATGGAGTTCGATCCCTGATAAAGTCAATTGGAGAATTTATCCCCCCTCTTTATCTATACCTCCTCCACAGTGTGGTTTCACATCTACCTTTCAATTCGCATCAGTGAGCATGTGGACAAAATGTCAGGCTCATGTAGTCTGGTTTGTCGGAAACGTGAAGGTTGGGGCTTAAATTCCGTTCAGGTATACTGGGAGTGAGTTTTCCTAAATTGTTTTCCACCTCTCTTTTCGCAAACTAGGGTACAATTCCTCCTCATTCTACCTTCCTTCTCTTTATTCCACCAACGTAAATGTGCGAATATCCCAGATGGTCGCACAGGGGAAAGAATATTGATGTCATACGATCATCAGACCCACCTTGGTGGCGTGGTTAGCTAACCTGCTAGTTTAGTGTTGGTATAGACAACTGAAGGTGGGGAGAGTGAGGTTTGAATCTCGGTCGGGTGAACTGTGTTTTTTTTCCCCTAAATGGTTTTCCACTTTCCTCCATAGACGTCATTCCTTATATTCAACTTCCCAATTCCTATTCATCATCGTAATTATTACTTAAGCGTACAACCCGAATGGTGTAGACACGTGCTAAGTATTATTAAGCTATTATCTATATGTGTAGATTATTATATATTATTATTATTATTATTATTATTATTATTATTATTATTATTATCATCAATGAAAGGTAAAACGAGGTTTACTTAAATAATAATATAACTTTTCAAAAGATTGCATCTTACTACCTGTTCAGGGCATACGCATATGTACTAATTAAGCTAATGAGTTAAGGATGAGTAAGGTTGAATTTAGAGGAAGCTTACCCGCATTTGCGTGGAAAACCCTTTTTGGAAAAATCATCCACTCTACACCCGAACGGAATTCCAACCCTGATCTCCCTGTCACCAGCAGTCAAGTCTATTACGAGACTGACGCCTTAAGCCATGTGGCCACCAAAGAAGGTAATAGTATAACAAGCGAGTAGCGTGTATGTGTGTGGTTGTGTATATGTCTATGCATTTTAATTACTCTATTGGGGTGGACACGAGGAAGGTAGAACTTATGGAAATGTACCTGAATTTACGTGTAGAGAGATTGGGAAATAATTTGGAGTTAGCCATCTTCATAAGCCTACGCCCGGCCATTATTTGAGCTCAAACCTCCCCTTCACCTGTAAAATGGATTAGACGAGCTTGACTTCTGAGTCCACAAGCCCACCTCTGCGGGGTATTGTGTACTATGATCAATAATTCGATTTCTCGGTGTTGTTTGGAAACACATGTTTCAAATCTTTATTTCCATCCTTGTGTTATAGCTAGATTTTACAACTTGTTTAGATATTTTATAATTCTGTCAGTGGCGTGTTGTGGAGTGTTGCCGGTGTATTCTAAAGCTCATTACAACTGAACCTCTGGATACGTTCATTTCCCCCAGCCCGAAACATTCCACCCTAATTGTTTCCCCATTTGACCAATCAGTCAAGGCTGAACGCTTCGTTCCGGATTCAACTTTGGTCGACAGTTCATGTTCCTCAATATTCGACCAGTACCAGTTCCACCGAGCAGGGAGAAAAATTCACAGCTACAAATTAACCACTCTTTGTATATCCAGACCCCATTATGATTTTAGTTTTTGTACAATTAAAATTTATTAAAGTTGGCTATAAAAACACTATTTAATTTGTTTTTTGAAAAATAAATTTTATGATTAATTATAATGTATTCCCACCCGCTTCATTGAAAACGTGAACTAAATGTCCCGTTCATTTATTTTAGTTCGTCGACCTTGATGATCTTGAGGTAATGAGTTTGTCTCAGGACACGATGTCGTGGGTTCTAACCCAACCGGGGTCGATGGATTTATCTTGAGCGATAAAAATCCGTAGCACACTTCCTTCGTAAGGGAAGTAAAGGTAAAGCCGTCGTTCCCATGTTGATCTTCGCATGTAAAAGAAGTTATATGAACAATAGCTGTACGACAAAATTGTAGGCTGTTTCGCTATCGCTCGTAGAAATTCTCTTGAGCTCATATAATTATTCGGATAAGAAAGTGCACGTTATATACCTCAAATAAATAATATTTAAAATATATTATAATTTGATTGGCATGATGATGTCAGGGCTCGAACCCCACACGGGTGTACCATGGCTAGATTTTTCTTCTAAATCGTTTTATAAGCTTACTTAACACAAATGTGGGAAATTTCTTCTAATTTTTTTTTTCTTTTTCTCATTCTTAGCCATTAGCAGGACTAAAAGGCGTAGAGCCCGGACGGATAGTAAGAGGTAGTAGAGGAAATTAAACAGGTTATGTTTGCCCAGGTAACATTCTACGCCACGGTAATTAATTTAATGTAATCAAAGATTAATAAAAACAATTATTGCAAAAAATCGACCATAACATTGCCTATGTAAATGGTAGGGTGCACCACATGGACTTTTCCTTTTATTTTAATATTATAGAGAAATTTACTAAAAACTAGTAAAATTTGTGAAAAAATAATATACATTGTTGCAGAAACACTTTATCAAAGAGCATAATTTTAACAACATACACTTTTACAGAAACAATGAGAAAAGAGAACAGCTCTTTCCACCTTAACAATCAATTTCAACTGTTAACGAATTCCATTAAAAAAAATTCTTATAGCCTATAAATTATTGGTTTTCTAAATATATATGCCAAATAAAAGATTTTAATTTTTGATAGTACTACAACTTTACAATGATAAGATATTTCGTATCACAAATAGTTGCGGAGAAATGAATATGGGAATATTTCCCCAACGTAAAGTATGTAGGTACCTTCAAAATCATTTTCATGAGAAAATAAGAGTTGTGATCTTTTTCATAATACTAAACAGCGTCTAGATTATAACATTTGATTAAAATCGTTAGATAGAATTTTGAGAAAATCAATTTTTCTTTTTTTGCCCTTCAGTAAACTACCCTTATATTTAGGTTTATTTATATAGTTGCAAAAAAAATTTCTAGGGTAATTTATGAACACCCCAAATACCAAGTAATAGCCCACTCTGTAAAATTTATATTTAAGAATCAAATAGCCAAAGCTATTATTTATGCTTTTTAGTGAGGATTACTCCAACTAGATATCATATTCTGAGAATTGAAATCCCTTACAATATGAAATATGCAATCCCTTACAATTATAATAATTGTACAAGTGGTAGTATTAAGCCAACTACCGAGTTCGAAGGTGATGGCGTTATCTGATAGCTCGTGATATTAATAAATCTCACATTTGTAGCCAACGATTTCCGCACGTCTATCATAGACTCTGCCTTAAAATATGAGTGAAGAATGACCTTGGGCACGGGACGATTCTTGGATAACTCAGTGGTGGAGCATTGGCGTACTTAACCAAAGGTCCTGGTTTGATTCTCGTGTCCAGGTGACATTTTTCAATTATCAGAATATGTTTTACCATTTTAGTTTTGATTTAATAATGTTGCCTCAAGCCTAGTACATGCGTCGCCTCTTGTCTCGAAGGAAAAAGATCTAGTTTTGTTTCGTGTTGCACTCATAGCGAAGCTGCTCTACCAATCAGTGTGATTCATCATTTTCATCTGAAGGTGATAAAACAAATATAGAACTGATGAAATTTTTAATAACTTCAATCGAATGGGTATGAAAAATTATTCACCGTGCTCAATAAGCTACCCAACTTGCTTCAATTATTTAATTATTATTATTAATAAATTAATATTACTTGTGTTTCCTAGTATTAAAATATTAATTTATCACAAAATATAATAAAATAATAACATTTTTACATTATTTCCACTATAATAAATAATTCAAACCACATAGCCTACCTCTGATTGAAGAAATGTGTGATACGTATTACAATAAAAGCCAATATACGATACCGCACATTTTTAATCTGGTTAGATCGCAACACAATTTGACAAAATTAAATTAGCTTTCAGTACTCAATTAATTATGCAGCCCATGGTCTAAAATATAATCTCTCTTGCAAAAGACTAATCTGCCAATGATGGGGAGACTGGGGTTAGAATCCCTGTCGGGTATAATGAGTTTTTTTACTAAATAGTTGTCCACTCCCCTTCCACACAAACTAGCCTGAGGCGCTCTACTGGCTCCTAGGAAGATTGTATCAGATTGTATCAATTCGCGCGCCTGGAACGAATGATTTGACCGAAGAAATGGCAACTAGCCTGGGGCGCTCGAATGGCTCTTAGGAAGATTTATCAGATCGTATCAATTCGCGCGCCTGGAACGAATGATTTGACCGAAGGAATGCACTAACGCCAGTCCTTGCTTACTTTGTTGTTTTTGCACGGATTCGTTAACTGACCCCATTCCAAATCTACGGGAAAGAATGTAGAGTACATGGCCGCAAATGACTCTAGGTTGCAGACGGCCAATTTTGAAAACTTCTGGTGAAGCTTCAAGGGTACAAGATATCGATAAAATTCTGATTACCTGCTCCGAAGCCACATGGTCTAAGCGTCTTATCACAATAGACTAGACTGCAGATGGCATGGAGATAGCGGTTCTAATCATGGTCGTGTGTAATTCAGGTGGTCTTTCAGTCTACCTCCACACAAATGCAAATATACTTCTTCTAAATTAGACCTCATTTATCCCTAACTCATTAGCGTAGCTAGTACATATGAACAGGTAGTATCACAAGGTTGCTAAAAAATCTTATTTGAACTCTAAGCCACATTAAAACCTCAACGTTTCTTATCGGTGCTGTGAAGAAATGTGCCAGGTCCCAAACTGTTTTGAGAGTTTTATGGTGTTTTTCTGTATTTCCTTCACACAAATACGGCACACTTACTTATTCATTCCTCATTCCTTCTCAGTGTAAATATACGTATAGTCTGAATGGGATGTAGAGAACTAAATAAAAAACTAGATACAGCGTTTACACGTTCCGGTGGCAGAATGGTCTAAGGCGTTACACTCGCAATGTATGGAATGGATAAGATGGGAAGAACGGGGTTCTAATCCTTGTTGGGTGTACTGAGGGTGGATTTCCCTAAATGGTTTTTCCCCTTTCTCCACGAAAATTCGAGTACACATTCTTTAAATTGAACTTTCCTCATCCCTAGCACATTATCGTACAACCAGAACGGTTAGTAAGGGGTGGTGATAAAACAAACAAAGCACTTTCGCTTGTATTTAGCTAACGATATGTGTTCTAGCACTTATAGTCTAGTCGAACCAGCTGTGGGTACATTGATCAAGCACATAGTTCTCTCTACCAAGTTATAGTTAGTCACCAGCTGTGGCGTACATGATCAAGCACATAGTTCTCTCTACCAATTATAGTCTAGTCGACCAGCTGTGGCGTACATTGATCAAGCAATAGTTCTCTCTACCAATTATAGTCTAGTCGACCAGCTGTGGCATGCATTATCAAGCATATAATTCTCTCTACCAATTATAGTTGAGTCAACAATCTATAGAACGCACTAAACAAGAATATTCTGCTCTCTTCCATGTTATAGTCGAGTTGAACAACTATAGCGTGAATTGAGCCAACAAGTATTCAATCTAATTACTGTCCAATCAAACCAGCCTCACACCAGATGTGGATTCTCCGCCACCACATAGTTACCGTTTAAGATTGAATCAACCAATAAAGAGCTGCCAACCAATTGCTGTACATAGCGCCAACAACCAAAATGCAGCCATCAAATTACTCTCTATCTCTCTCGTTCAGGATAGTTCCCTCTTTGTCTCGCTAACATTTATGGGTGTTATAACTACGAGTTTAATGTATTACCTTGCCAAACAAGAAGATTGCTAGAAACAATTAGGTAAACTATATTTTGAAATTATTTCACCCTCAGTAATATGAATGGAACATTAAATACACTTGATAGACATTTAGTTGACCTCTATTTAGATTATACACATGAAATGCCAACCTGTGTAGTTGAGTGGTCAGAACAGTCTACCACAGGTTGACTTAAATTCCATCCCGTATATTTTATGCCCCCAAGCTCCTGTGTAAATTCCGTCCCATCATTACCAAAGGTGATGTAAATTCTATCCCATATTAAATTTATTTGTACAAACATTTCAATTTTATCAAAGTGTAGCTCTTTAGGTATAACGCTTGTAGTAAGTTCATAGGTATAAAATACTCAGAAATATATTTAACAAACTTTCCCAAATATGCGGAAGTGATACTCCCACCAGACATTTGGCCTGAATTATCATCGTCCACAAACAACATAAAATATTCTTATGAATCGTTTCACTCATAAATGAATTGTAACGTACTGTACATGCATCCAAATCCAACATATACACATTTTTGATAGTGTTGACAGGTGTACAGAGTGAAAAAAAAAGATTAAATGGGAAAAAGGAAATTTCTTAGCAAAAAAATTGCTGAGGTAGAGAACTATATTTGTTTTAGTTTGTCAAAGAGGTATACATTTTTATCTGTGGAATTTTCTCGTTGAAAACAGATCCATTTACTTTATATCGTTAAAAAGTCATGTTGTAAGGTGATAGACAGTTGTGAAAAAACAAAGTATTGTTTCTGCACTACGTTATTGAAATTATTATATTTTGAAGGTTTTAACTCAATACTCGGGGAGTAAAATGTGCTAAAATTGAAATAAATGTTTGAAATGCAACTAAATTGCTTTCATGATTACATTACACATTTTTTATTTATTATATCCATTATTATTTATCTTAGGGAGAAAGTTAAGGAAGAACCCAATTTACATAGCACCCTTGTAATAAAGTGACAGAATCCACACAAGAGCTTATAATAATGAAAAGAAGTCTATATCGAAAAAATCAAATGGCTGGAATTTACTAAAACCGTCAACCACGGGTGGTTTGTTTTCCACCTGGACGAGAGAAAAACCGGATTGGAATAGAAGTGTTTTCCAACGTACAGCTGTTGCTTCTGGTTAGAGCCTATCAGTAGGCCTACAGACAGGAGTGTGGGGCATACACATTAATTTTCTTACAAATAGACACTTAGAACATTTTTTATAAAATATAGTTATATTTTTTGTGGTCAGTATTGATATCACTTCTCATCAAAGTGGTTTCTCCAAGCCTGCTCTATTTCCACTCAGTGTTTTCTTGCATTCGTGAGTCAATAAAATGACTTAATGTTTTCAAATGTCTCTTTCAACTCACATAAGAATTTACATTTTAAAAGAACTGACTGAAATAAACATGTCTGTAAAAATTTGAATCAATTGACATTTTTATTTAGGTCACAAAACATCAAATAAGTATTGTTCCAGGAGCTACACGAAAAAAGACTGCACTTTGTGATGAAAACAAATGGTTTTCACAGTGACTCCACACACAATTGTAAGTGATTTGACCCACAGTACCCCAAATTTCATCCCTTATCATTAAAAGATGGTGGCCAAGATGGCAGCTAAAAACATCATAGCTTTTTTTTTTAATGTTTCAAACAAAAAATGTTCTTCATGAAATTCTCTTCAAAGAGGAATATATTTATTTAACCTAGGTCTAAACCCTGAGTTGCAATTGCTGGTAAAAAACTGTCAGATCAACCATTATTGTAACAATATGTATGATTTATTGAAAAAAAAATGTAAATTATGTCTATACTTAAATGCACAATATTTTTACTTTCTCGCTACCTTACAGGTAGAGGAAGTATTGTTGTAGCGCACCTCCTTAGTTTACCCAAGAAACCAAGGTCGGTGTGCAACAATGTAAAAGCAGAGACAACAAAAATAAGAAAAAAAAACATAAATTTGCAGAGGAGCCGATAGGACTATAACAGAACAATGGGCCTTAAAAAGGTTCATGTGTTCTGTTTCCCCGAAGCCACTCAACAGAATTTCTCATGATATTAAAAGGTTGAAGATATTCCCAGAAGGGGAAGGTTTACGTGACAACACAAAAAATGGCATCAATATATTTGGTTATTTTATTGATATATAATGATGATATAAGAATATGGCCCCTAAGGGGAAGATAAATATACATAAATATTAGTATAAATAAAAGTCGATGCCTCAAATCTCATAACAACAAAGGTAATGCATGAAAAGCATTTAAATTTGATATTTACAATATTTTACCAAAGTGGATAAATATATATTAAATATTTAACAATAATTCAAGTTTTCTAGCTATCTCAAAAAATAGACTTCTCAACTCACCTAACAACAATGATAAAACTTTAAGGTAATAAAGTTTGATATTTACTATTTACGTATTTTACAAAAAATGGATAAATATATATATTAAACATTTAACAATAGTTTAAAGTTCTCTATCTGTCTCAAAAATTAGACTTCTCAACTCGCATAACAACAATGATAAATCTTTAGAGAAATAAAGTTTAATATTTACGTATGTTACCAAAAGTGGATATATATATATATATATATATTAAACATTTAACAATAGTTTAAGTTCTCTATCTGTCTCCAAAATAAGACTTTTCAACTCGCACAACAACAATGATAAAACTTTAAAGTAATAATATTTAGTAATTACTGTTCCAAAGTCAAACAGGCTATAAATTTCGCCGTTAAAAGTTATCATTTCATTCCAATTCATTACAAAGATTTACAGAACGCGACCCAAAGGTGGTCTTTACGTCTACCCAACAATAATGATGATTCTAAGTTAGATTTAGGCGAAAGAATTTTTAAATATAAAGTTTAAGCCGAAAAAGAATTTTGACGTACATTGTCCAAAAGGGAATTTTTACCTTTTTCTCATTCCGAACACCTATGTGTGTTCCTGGAGTAAGCCCAGCCAAGAGTGACGTTCAAAACATCCTAGCCCAATATATACACTAGATTTATTCTCTCAGAGAGGGGAAGAGGGGGAAACCAAAACAAAGGAAACAAAGAAAAAACACATCACAAGACGGGGAGAGAAAGAACGACTAGAGGGGAGAGGAATGTTGGAGAAGCATCTAGAATGAAAGTTTTCCATAGAACATGGGTGTCTTAGGCGCATACGTCACATTTATTCCTATCATGCTATGCGCACCTTGCTTGTTTAGTTGTGGGCTTAGTTTCTTCTTGTAGCTTAATAACATTAAACGCTACATTGTGATCGTCAAAAAACTCGAACTCGAGATTTTGATGAATGTCGACGTTTCATGACCCCCCCGAACCTTAAAAAGTTGTTTTTGAAAAGCCTGTGTGTCTATCTAACCTTAAAATTAAGATTAGTTTACTAAAGGATGAAAAAAGAATAAACTGATTTTCTCAAAATCGGCTCTAACGATTTTGATTAAATTTCATTACTAACAAAATGGCTACTCTCAATTTTTCGTCAAAATGACTTTAAGGGCTCCGTACAGATGCGTAAATTCTAAATTTGTATCATATATCCGTAGCTCTTTGAGATATGAAATTACTTATCATAGCAAATATTATGTAAGTCAAATTATTTTTAAAATCCTTTATTTGAAATATATTTTTATAAACCCAATATTTTCTGAGATATTGGCAAATATATTTATACTTTTATTATTATTTAGCACCGCGTCTTACTACCCGTTCGGGTTATACGCTTAAGTACTAATTACACTAATTGATTAGGAATGGGAAAGGTTGAACTTAGAGGAAATGAACCCACATTTGCGTGGAGGGAGAGTGGAAAACCATTTAGGAAAAATCACCCCCAGTTCACCCGACCGAGATTCGAACCTCGATCTCCCCGTCCTCAGTGGTCTGGCTCAACACGACTGGCGCGTTAGCCAACTACGCCACCGAGGCGGGTTATATATATTAATACTATTCTGTTAGATTGAAGTATACAGATATACTACGTAAGTTTTAACGCATTAATTCTCTAATGCCATAGAGCAAGTAAATAAGTAGGTCTCTCAAAAAAGTTAATTTTTTTTTTCCTTTAACCTCTTAGGGGAAATGTTTGTACAGCAATGATCTATATCTATCATTTTAGACTCAATAGTCAATATTTACCTATTTCATTGGTCAAAAATTTTAAATGAGGAATGTAATAGCAATGCGATGACTTGAAGATGTGCAACCCCTAATAAAATGTCGAAAATTTTAACCGGAAGTAGAAATTTTAATATGAAAGGTTGACCCTTGTGGACCCAATAGCAGCCTTTTTTATTGGTCCAAATATACAATTGAGAACTTTAATTCTTTAAAAATAAAATTATAAAATTTAAAACCGGGAGTCAAAATAGTTTTACGTACGTATAGAGTAATTTGTGCTCGGGTTTACTAGTGTATATATTTTTTTTTTTTTTTTTTATTTAGCACCGCGTCTTACTACCCGTTCGGGTTATACGCTTAAGTACTAATTACGCTAATGGATTAGGAATTGGGAGGGTTGAATTTAGAGGAAGTGAACCCGCATTTGCGTGGAGGGAGAGTGGAAAATCATTTAGGAAAAACCACCCCCAGTTCACCCGACCGAGATTCGAACCTCGATCTCCCCGTCCTCGGCGGTCGAGCTCAACACGACTAGCGCGTTAGCCAACTACGCCACCGAGGCGGGTTAGTGTATATTATTTCGTTTCACCTATATACGAGCTTTGAATAGTTATCTCCATTTTCAGACATTGGATCGAGAAAGTCAGTGCAGAGTTCCGTACCATTTATTTATTCTCGGGAGCTCAAGCAACGTTGACATTTATCAAAATATCGAGTTCAAATTTTTTTTGACGATAACAATACTTTCAATCCGAGGTGTCTAGAGAAAGTAAAATTGGAAAAAAAAAAAAAAATTGAAATAGGGCTGGAAAAGAATAGAGGGATTTTTCAGTAGATGCGTCTAGGGGAGGAGGGTAGGTAGGGGTTGAGGACGGGGGGGGGGGGTATTTTTTCGGATAAAGTCTCAAGGAGTACACCCTCCCCCCAGTGGTTTCAGAGATTAGTCTGTGAAGGGAAGGGGGGCCGGATTGATTTGGGGAAGACTTTTTTTAAGGTAAGGAATCAAGGGCTTCCCCCACCCTAAGATGGGCCCCAGCGGCCTCGGAAATGCACATGGAAGGGGGGACGAGGGAGGTGACCTTTTTTTCTTCCAGTAAAAATTGTTAAAAATGTAACAATGGCTGCACATTTTCAACACATTTATATTAAAATCCTCATTTGTTAATTTAGACCTATAAAATAGGTCGATATTGAATCTGACAAGAATATACACTTTCTTACTAAGGATATAAATTGATAGTATTTAAAACTTTACCTATTCAACATGAATGCCTTATAATGACTCAAAGATTCCTAAACGCGGAATCCTAAAAATTAATAAAAAAATTACGCAATCCAAAAATATATTACTTTTAGATTGTTTTACGCTCAGGAACTATACTACAGATACATCCTGAACTGCTTGTTATTCGTATACTGGGAGTTGATTTACTCCCGAATCTAGACTATAAATATTATAGCTTATACGCGAAGCTATATTTTGACATGTATTTATATTTCTACTCAACACGAATTTATAATTTGTTATCATTTAATATAATATTTGTACCTATCCGACACTTTAGCTCAGTCGATAACGTGTCTTTCTGCTGATCTAAACGCACCAGATTCGATTGCCGGTATGGCCAAAAAATGTATAGTTGGTGAAATGTGGGTTTACTCTTCCACAGTGATGAATTAACGACTGGGGACTGGATGTTGTATCTGTCCATGTCTTAAGTTAGATGTTACGGTAAATGAAGCTACGACAGGCCTATCAAGCCGGCGGTGAAAAATATTTGGCTTGAATAAAAAAAAGACCCAAGCCATCGGCTGGAAACAGTAACAGATGAAAGGAATAATATTTGTACCTATCTAAATATTAGATCTTGGATTTGGATCCGGGTATAATAATTTTATAGACTCGATCCGGCCTTGCTTCGAATTGAAAAAGTGTGTTTCGCACAGGATCAATACACACTATTATAATCTAATCATATTAATACCAACTGTTAAATACTGACAGTTGTAGAACATCTGTTTGGTTGGCTGAATATTTTATTTAAGTCTTATAATTTTTGTGATTGTATAGTACCTAGCATCACATGGCAATCACAGTGTGTATGCACACGTGTATAAATATGCCCGAGGGCTCGCCATGGACGCTGACAAGACCGCGCCTACCGACCGGCTGTTAGTGACAGTGTAATGAAGAGTTGTTCATTCGACGGTGGAGGGGTCAAATGCAACCCGCAGGGGATTTTATCAAACATGTTAATTTACATAGGGATTTATTTTTTTATTAGTAGTCCTACGTTCAACAGAAACACTTTATTTTTGTCTGGCGTCTTAACATCCAATCCGGGTTATTTTCATTGAATAATAGTGATATATTTTGAAGTAAATGTGCTCGCATTCGAACGGGCAGCTATTTGGTTAAAAAAATCCTCTGTACATCTGATCTGGATTTGAATCTCAAACTTTACATAACCAGCAAGCCCGATTTGAATATTTTGTCATTTAGTCCACGTGCCTACCGAGGCGGATTGTAGGCCTAAACGCATATATTTACACTATGCCAGTAGGGTAGGTATGAATAAGGAATAATTTAACAAGTAGAGTATCAGAATTTGAGTTGGAAATCCTTTAAGAAAATACCACCCTCAGCACCCCGAGCCGAGATATGAACCTTGACCTCCCCGTCACAGAAAAACCAGACCAAATAATAATGACATTTAGACCGCGTTCCACCGTCGCAGGTGATGCGGGTTGTACTCGGTTAATTCAGAAAGTGTACCTTAACCTCCCCCCCCCCCCTTTCGTTTCAAAATCGACCAACCCGCCTTGGTGGCGTAGTTAGCTAACACGCTAGTTTCATGTTGAGCTAAACTTCCAAGGATTGGGAGATCGAGGCTCGAATCACGGTCGGGTGAACTGGGTGTGGTCTTTCCTAAAAGGTTTTCCACTCTCCCTTCATGAAAATGCGGGTTACATTCCTTTAAATTCAACTTTCCCAATTCCTAATCCATTAGCGTCAATAGTACTTAAACGTATAACCCGAACGGGTAGTAAGACGCGATGCTAGAAAATAAGTGACTCTTGAATTACTCCCCAATTAGCAAGAGCGCGATAAATATATGCATTAAGACAATAGTGATTGTGATTGGTTGGTTTTCAATGTTTTACCCATTGGATCATTTACTTGTAATACAAGACCATTCTCTTTGGAATGTAAGGAGAAGTGAAGCAGGGGGGGAGAGTATTTACCTTTGCCAGGTCTATTGGTCTCTTAACATATTAACTAGTATAGACATTATTAATTTTGTTATTAGGGGACGAGGGTGGGTAAAAACGAAGCACGAAAACATAAACTTATTTTAAATATTTTTGAATATATGTTTTTCCAAACATACAAAATTTATAAGGGGGGGGGGGGAGGTTATGAGGGAATATTAATTAGAGTGACGATCCTCCCTGATTTTTCAAGACAGTATCGGTTTTTTGGTACTTTACCTGTGTTAACAAACGTCCCGGAAAACTTAACGTATTTTAAAAATCATTCCTTTTCAAAATGCAATTTAAAAAAAAATTATAAATGAAATTGAAAACTGAACTGCATTTATCAACATTGTTTGAAATGCAGGATGCATATTTTAATTAAATTTTCATTAAGTTTGAACCCTCACACTACCTCTTTTTAATTTGATAAACTAACCAGCCCCGCGGTGTGGTGGTTAGTGCACGTGGCTACGAATCTAGGAGTCCCGGGTTAGATTCCCAGCTGGTACCGTAGGTATTTATCCCGAAAGGGAGTCACCCCAATGATCACCAAGGGTTTGGCTAATTAGGCTTAAGTTAGGTTTAAGTGTTTCAACTAGTTCCTTCTCATCGGGATATGGTAAGAGCCTACATGGAAAGGATGTAGGCCTATAGATGGTACAATTTGGCATCCGCTGGGCAACGGCACATTAGTAGCCAATTTCCCAATATTTCCACTACTGGGCTACGAATTATGTAGCCTAGACACGCTATTTACGATATTTGACAAACTAGCGGGAGAAGCGTTGGAAGTGATATCTTGCAGCTGTTGTTTCAAACATAGCGCACAAATTAAATTGGTTACGTGCTTACCTATGGATAAAAAATTAATTCAAAAAATCTTAATACTAGCCACAAACAAATGTTATATGAATAAAATCAATATAATATAGAATTAAGTTTATTTAACTATTCATCGTGCAATCAAAACATGCTTCGAGGTTAAGTTAGTGTTGTCAGTCAAGTCCATGATTATAATTTAAACTAACGAGACTAAAACATGTTGAAACTATACGTTTTTAAATATAAATTTTTTTTCTGTCCAGGATTTGTGAGCGTAAGAACAAGTCAGCTGACTTTAAGACGGTTCATTGGAGAGATATCACAGTGTGTTTTTTATGAGCAGCTCTTTTTTATTACTCTTGCAGGCTGTCCGCATATTACACTAACGGGCTTAGGCATGATGTTGGTAGAATGTATAGGGAATGAATCTACATTTTCTTAGAGAGAACGTTATAAATTGTTGGAAAAACATTCTCAGTTCCCCCGGCCTGTATTCGAAAGCCAACCTCCCAGTCAATGGCAGACCAGATGAAATTGACGCCTTACTGTTGTTCACACGTTCACTGAAAAAAAGTGAAGAACAGAAACGAAGTCACGTGACGAGCTCTAAGCCAATCACAAGATTTCCACCTTATCGGCGCGAGCTGTTTCGCTAAAGTTCAACTTGTATCTACTTTGTCCGCTCTTCCTGAGATGTTTGGCACAGGAGATCCAATCAAAACTCAGAACCAACCATCTCTAATCAGTGCGCATGTGCATTTGACAATGCCTGCGTTGTACAGCCAGAATCTAGCCAGACAGATTCGTTGGCCTTTATGAGAAGATCTGAAATAACCCGTAAATGTAAAAGCGTGTGTATTGATGTATTGGATTGTGCCCCGACACAACGTTATAATTTGAAAACATCCATTGGGATAATGATTTGAAAGATATGTTCATCCACTAGAAAATAAAATATGTTGATGTTTTAAGTTAGCGTTGCATTGCATCCTGGGTCAACATACATTGTGTGAATTGCTGCGCCACTCGAGCGGATACTGCTCTCTATTTTCGGCGAACGTTTGAACCGAGCTTTACTGAGTGTGCCCGCCAATGCGGGTCGTGACAAATTAATAGCTCACTAAATGACGGAGAGTTTATGGATTTCCTCTCTAACAGTCCCACTCCACATTCCGGCGTTTATTTATCTCTATCATACAAAGCTGCTCGACTCAGTTTCTTTAGATTTGATGTGTTTTTTTTACTTCTCTAATATAAAAATCACATGGGGAAAGCCAGCCCCAGTTAATCCAACCTAGAATCAAACCTGAACTTATCTGTCATGTCAATGTCAATCCATATATTGAGAGCGTGACGTCTTAGACCATTTGGCCTACGGTGCATGCCTAGCAGTTTGACCACCTACAGTAACTCCATGGTTTCTTTGGTGCTGACTAACAATTCACAGCTGACTACTGACAGTCAACATTAGGTATATACCTAAATTTTGACTGTCAGAAGTGACAGCTTTCTAAACACATGTTTTTTGCAGATCATATGGTTCGGTGTAGGGATACATAATTTGGTCTGGTAATTTTCATAGCGTCAGCTGTGAGCTGTCAGTCAAGCACCAAAGAAAGGCCATGGGCTACTGTACTTGATCATCAATGTTATATTTTAGTACTTACAAAATACTACCTTCACAGAAAATTATATTCAAATTCGACTGAAAAAATTTAACGTTATTTATAATGCATTCATCTTGACATTTTCTGCGAGTGAGAAAAGAGAAAGTGAACTCAAAGCGATCTGAGCTCACATGATAATAAGTATCACGTGTTTTGACTAAGTATTTTTGTTGTACCTTGTATTAACTATTCAAGTAAATAATACCTTTACTTCAAAACATGAATTATTATAAAAAATAGTTTATATTTCAAGTTAAGGGTTAAGATACAATCAAACATTTTATAGCGAACAATGGTTATTTAAATGTGTTATTCATGAAATCAATTACTACCGTGAGTCTTAGAAAATTAAATTAAAAGGAAAACAAAAGAGCTCCACTTGGCAATCATCAGTCTTCTATTTCCACCTCTTAAAATTGTTCCATTATTTTCTTTCTCTGCCTCCTACTTGAGGGTGGAGGGAGAATAACGGGAAACGCAATATCACTGATAAACTCTTCCAAATTGAATGTAAAACAATAATAATTAAAACTTCCCGGTGAGTTCTAAACCAATTTTGTTTTTGATATATTTGCGAGGCATTGTTTTATTTCAACGCCTTAGTCCAATCACCAGCTCGAACAATAATCCGGCTTTAAAACAATCACGGGATTTACAAACTCAATTAATTGTTCGTGAATACATTTGATCCAATAGCTAACAATATTATTAATATTGCGTTTTAATGACCAGTATTAGCCGCACAGATGTCATGTTGGCAAAGGAGTAAGTCTCACAAAATAGTTGATTGCTTATTATGGGTAGGTTGGGGTTAGAATCCTAGCGAGGCAACCGAGTTTTTTACCCGCTTCGGTGGTCGCATGGTCTAAAGCGCTACTTCTCGCAGTAAACTAGACTCCGATGACGGAGAGATCAAGGTTCAAATCTCGTTCGGGTGTACCGAGAGTAGTTTAATAAAACACTTCATGAAAATGCGGGTACACTCCCTTTAAAATATAACCTTCCTAATCCCTAAAGCCATTTGCGTAATTAGTACATAAGAGTATAACCCGAACGGATAGTAAGACGTGGTGCTAAAAAAACTGAGATTTTCTCTTAATAGTTCCCTATTATTCTTACACGCGAATCCGCGTACATTTCCTTTAATTATACCCTCCTCATTCTCTGCACCATTAGCGTAATAATTACGCTAATGGTGCAGCACATGATAATTATTATCATGTGCTTAGCCCAGGTGGGTAGTAAGACGTGTTGGGGGACAAAGTGATTAAGCCGTTAATATAACTAGAACAGTTTCGGTGGTCAAATGGTCTTTGGCGGACGTGTCTAACTGGTTCTATTACAAACGCCACACTGAAAAATAAAAAATACTGCAGGGGGCACATTAAGAGACTTACCGTCATTATCTCAAGTGAAAATAATTTTCAACTTAGTGTATTATTATTATTATTTTTAAAAAGTAGGCCTTATATACATCAATAAGACTAACACTATTTTTTACCAACAATTTGAAAACTTTTATTTGCAGCACTGGTGTTAAAGTCCTGTTTTAAATATTTTGTAAAGTAGTTTTTAGAATAATCGTAATAATAATAATAATAATAATAATAATAATAATAATAATATAATAATAATAATAATAATAATAATAATAATAATAATAATATAATAATAAAAACGTTGAGTTTGCGCGACGTAGACATGCATTGTTTGACAGCACACACTATATTATTTATTTGAGGTATTTAACCTGCACTTTCTGAACAATCTGATTATATCAGCACACAAGAATTTCTAGAACTAGAACGAAAGGGCCAACCAATTTTGCCGGGAAAGGTTTTCAGAAGCCACAATCGACTTGGGACCGATGGTTTTACTTACCCTCTGAAGAAAGTTGTGTTCGAATTGTTATTGCTCAGAAAAGTCCGTCGACCCCAGCTGGGTTTGAACCCACACTCATCGAATCCTGAGGAGAGCACTTTATCCCAAGACAACTAATGTAGACCTCGTATGTTAAAAGTTAGCAATAATTGTTGAGAAATGTGTGTCCGTAATCTGATATGTCATCTGGAAAAACAACGTATTTGCTGCCAAACATTGCATACAAGATATTGTGGGATAATTCAACAATTTCTTAGGATTGACCTCTGTAGAAAATTAAGTACATATTTAATATACCAACCTCATATGCTAGCATTCCCCAAATTATGTAAAATCCACAAATATCACTTTTAAAAACGTTGTATTTCCTCGACGTTTAAAAAAGTATAATAGAGAAGCATTGTTTGATATTTCATCAAAATGTCCATGGGCTGCACAAAATCATGGATAGGGCCGAGAATTTGACATACCTGGCTTAAGGCGTTACACGTTACTACCGCAATATACTAGACTGTCGACGATGGGGAGATCGGGGTTATAATCCCGGTCAAATGTAATTAAATTAGTTTCCCCCAAATGGTTTTCTACTCTCTCTCAACGCAGATATGGGTGCACTAATTCTAAATTTAACATTCCATATTCATAACACATTATTATATAAGCTTACAAGCAGTTTGGGTAAAAAGACGCTGTGATACAAAGCAAAAAAATTTTTAGATCTATAGTACTTAAGTAAGACGTGGTGGAGAGAAAAACATTCAGTCGTGAATAAATTCTGGTTTTGTAAATACTAATAAAACAAACGCATTTTAATTATTTTAATGTTAAAACGACCACAATTAATGTGTTTGTTTAATGTGGGCAAGCCTATTTATTCTGCTAACAAAACAGTTTCAACTTATTTGCGGGTAGAGTTTAATCTGTGATGTTGCGGGCAGAAGAGGAGGTGGGCGGGGTGGTGGGGGTGAAGGCACAAAACCGTAGATAATTATTACGAATGCATTTTTTTTACGTTTCCTGCCATTCACAGAATCAGCAAAACACGCTTGAAATTGTCCATCCAAAGGCCTCGTAGCCTTTATCTGCAACAGGGGTATTAAAGAGTGTGTGTGGTATATAATATCCACACGGTCGCTCTCGCAATAGACTAGACATCCGATGATGGGGAGGTCAGTGTTCGAATCCTGATCAGATGTAATGAGGGGGTATTTCACTCAATAACTTACCAATCTCATTTCACACAAATGCAGCTAAATTAAATCTAAACTATACATCCATATTATTTATATTTGACTTATAGTTTTGATTTGAATTTCAGTCCATTGGTTTTGTTTTAACACACGAGCTATTTAACAGCTTATTTTAGTATCACGTCCAATCATCTGTTCAAGTTATACGCTTATGTAGTCATTCTAATTACGGTAATGTATTATGGATGAGGATGGTTAAATTTAGAGGAAGGGTATCCGCATTGGCGTGGAGGTAGAGTGGAAAGCCATTTAAGAAATAACCCCACCAATACACCCGACTGGAATTCAAACCCAATATCCATGTCATCGACAGTCCAGTAGACCAGAGATTTTTGTAAGCTTACTTACAGGAGGGCCAAATTAAAAAAGTTTGGTGGGCCAAAGATTTGTATTAATTAATTTTTCTTCAAATTGAATTTAAAAAACTTATAAACACGCATTATAATACTGACATGAATAGGTTTAAATACAATCATAAGTAATAAATACATAAGTGGCTTAGTATGTTTTTATGTTCGTTCAGAAGATGTATATGATCGGGTTTGATATGAGTGAAATTGTGAATGAGCTCCCAGAAGTTTTTTAATAATCTGGGTCAAAATGTGGGGTGATGATTATCGCGAAAGAAGACAGATGCTCATCAGTAAGTAGGTTTATAAATTATAAGATCACTTTTCATAAGTTTCATGGTTGGTAACAAATGTTAGAGTGAATATAAGGATGCCAAACACTGCCATGTATAATTTTTCATGATTTAAAAAGTTTGTAAATGTTGATTTTGGCGTGGTTTAGTAAAAATACAGTTTTGTTGTGTTTAAAATAGCCTGCTTCACAACGCAACACATTTAAATTATTCATTCCTTGGTCGGATTGAACACACCGGCGGGCCGTAGTTTTCTAATCCTTGCATTAGACGATGCAGCTACTAAAACAGGTTTTAAACTGCTTAATCTATTAAATAGGGAGTAAGAAGGTATTTAAAAGCAGTGCACTAACACTAGCGTAGAGTTGGTATGTGAAAGAGACAGGAGTAAAATTATCTACACTTCTACCGGCTGAGATTCGAACCCCAACCTCCTATTTAACAGCATACCAGTCTATTGCGAGCCTAAAGTTGTAGACCCCGTACTAACAGGGTAAACATTTTGGCTGTAGATGGCTAGAGGCGCGTATACGTAGTAACATTTTCATTAATAATAAATAATCTAGAGATATATTCAAAAATTGTGAACCATATACCAGCAAGTTTCGAATTTCTAGTGCCTCTGTAGCATGTCACCTAAATCAAAATGACACATACAAACTGTAATCCGCACAAAATGATAAACTACAATAAAAGAATACAAATTATATTATTACTGAATATATCAGTTTTAATTATCTTCTTCTGATTCCCTTATTGTAGTTTATCATTGTGCGCGGATTACAGTTCGTAGGTGTCATTTTAATTTAGGTAACATGCTAAAACTCAAAGAGTTTTGTTCCAAGTGAAGAATCAGTCCAGACCAAAATCCGAACAGGTTTATTTTAAAAATCTGGTTGCTGACCAGTCAACACTCTCGAACATAATCAAGGGGGGTGTTGGAACATACGTTCAGCTGTCTTTCAATGTTTAGCAGGTAATTTATTTCAAAATTTGGCCAACGACAAAATGATTTTGAATGATACTAACAGAGCTGTCATACCTTAATCTCAGAGTTGAATAAATTTAAAAATATTACATGAAAATATAAAATTAGCTTTTCACCAACGACATTTTATGTAAATTTCCGCATTTCTTGGATTAATATGAAGGTGCATTGGGGGATCGGCTCTAATCTTCCTCAAATGCACTCATTTGTTGTTAAGGTCACAACAGAAAACCTTAAGTTATCAGAAGATTCTTTTAGTGGTTTTGAACCGCCAGCATTACTATCCCCGTAAGAAATTTTTTTTACTTTCTATTATGTGGCTCTCTTATTATTTTTTCTAAAGTAAAAAAGAGAGTGTTTGTAAACATGGAAGGGCGAAGTAAACGCTCGCAGACTTCTTCGTTGCTCCCATAAGTTGAGGAGCTAAGTTTGGTTCGCTCAATTTGAAAACTTGGAACGGGGCCAAGATTCTGGGTTGACTAAGTAGCGAGTTGCAGTTTATGTCCACCCCCTCCCCCCGGTTACACCCTTAAACTCCCTCCTCCTCCATCCCTTACCCTAGCAGCCCACTCTCCCCCCTCTTCCTACCTAGTGCCGCGGGTATATGTAAATCAGGCTGTACACAATGTTTTAATTAAAAACATCCGGCAGGATTTAGATGAGAGGTTAACACGCCTGATTCGCTAATGTTTCCGGGGATAGAATTCCTTCCTGGGTTCACTGAGGGTGATTTATTGGCACAGTGTGTTATTTACCATAATTCCTGCATGTGAATGTCAGTGCAATTTAGATTCGTATCCCTCGTCTTGTTTTATAATATGTAATACACAATAGTTATCATTGGCGTAATCTAATAGGAAGGGATAAGGAAGATAGCTTCAGAGAAAATACGCCCGTATTTGAGTGGAGAGAGTATTGGAAACCGACAGTGAATATCGCATGTGTAAAACCACCTCAAAGTGAACCCCACTAGAATTTAAACCCTGACCTCTTCATCAGTGGTGACCAAATTCAGGGCGAGTCCAACACCTTAGACCACTCATCCTTCGGTGTGGGTTTTTGCTAGCTCTGAGTTAATAATACCTCTATAATAATTAATAAAAATTACATGTACCTGTGGGCACGCAGACTAAAATTAATGTCAAACACATTAGTCTTGCGTGCCAGTAACAGGGGGGGTCAGGGGTTCAACTCGAGTCAGGTGTACAGAAGATGGTACATTCCTAAATTATTTCCCTCTACCTAGACGTGCAAATGTGGGTGAATTTTCTCTAAATTAAATCTCCATCATCCCTAGCACATTAACATAATTAGCAAATATGAATATAGCCGAAAGGGGTAGTAAGATGTGGTGCTAAGAAAATCGAAATTAAAAAGCATATGCCCCAGAAGCAGAGGAATATAGTAGTAATAATAATAATAATGTGGTTTTAAATCAAATTGGTAGATGGTTAGATTGAAGTAGAGAACATATTCCCTACATATCGATGTATGAAAATTAAATTGAGGCTTGTAAACTAATTAGTTTTATAGTTCGATTTCAGTATCTGTGATGAGGAAAGATAAAGTTTAGTTATGTACGAGCTTTTTATTTTTAATTTTTGTTTTCTCGCTCAATCCAATTAAAAGTGTGGTTAAGGTTAATAACGAAACTTTTGATCTCCGTTTCATCAATTTTGATGGAAACTGTGAAAGCTACATAGACTTTCGAAACACAAGGGCACAAAGGCAATTAATTTTGATAGTTTATATATCGATATGAGTTAGGATTAGTTGAATAACTTCCCTAACGGTAGTTACATTTTAAAAAGCAAATTGTTAAATTGGTTCTACCACGGTGATTTCTGATATTGGTTTTTATCTAAGTGATTTTTAGTGTGCCTTGGTACAAATGTCCTGGTAATTATTAGTTGTTTAAAATTAATACGTTTAACGCAATATTTATTGATGGCCTAATCACCTGCTTTGGTGGTCGCAGGTTTTAAAGTGTCACTCTCGTGTTAGTTTAAACTGACACTGACACTTACCGGGGGCGGGGTTCGAATCCCAGTAGAGTGGACTGAGGAAGTTTTTTAAACAGTTTTTCACTCTCCCTCCACATAAATGTGGGTACGATTCCTCTAAATTCTACCTTCCTCAACCCTAAATTATTAGCATAAATAGTACATATGTGTATAACCTGAGCAGGTAGTAAAACGCTCTGCTGAAAAATAAAGAGTATAAAAATGAATGGCGTAATCTAAGAAGGGAAGGTAGTTTTTTTAGAGGACGTGCACCCACATAAGCTTGGTAAATATATGGTAATGCCCCCTCCCTTTTTCGCACCCGATACACCCAGCCAGGATTCGAACCTTGATCTGCCTACTGAATATTTGAAACTTGGTAAATTGGACGAGTAAAGTGAAATTTAAGTAAATGTACCATAACATATCTGAATATAGGATGGAAAACTAAATTGTAGGATTAAAAAAAGCACTTCCAGTGCATCTTAGTGGGATTTTAATTTTACTCCCCGAGTCAAGCTTGCCTAAGGTCCGTTTTTTCTCTAGTTTTTAACACACGTTTAAATTGGAAGTAAACTCCCCACGTATTTTTGTTTTAGTTTTGACAAATTTATCATAGATAAATATCAAAAATGTGTTTATAAGCTGAGATTTTATTTATACGCCTTCAGCTGTGGCTGACCGGATTAAGGACTTAAAATTGAATTAAGTGTTTTCAACATCTATGAAACGATTTGGTTTCAAATTTCGGACGGGTAGGCTTGGAAGTGATTTTAAATTTTGTTTTGACATCTTCCTTCATTTCATTTCAAGTGACTTCTTCGAAACGAACGTTTTAATCCGTACCCTTTGAATTAAGACAATTATAGCCATTGTATGAGAGTATAATTTAAAATAAATAAATATATGTTTTGCTTAGTAAGAGTTATATATTTTAAATATTATTTTTGACAATTTTGACCTTTACTTACTCATATTTTAAGAGCCACGCACAAAAATACGAGTGGTTAAACCCCACAATTATGGTTAAATTACATATAAGTAAATTTCACCCATAAATGATTATAACTAAAGTATGAACTGACACAACTAAAACATACTCTCATTAAGGTATCCATTTTTAAACTAAACAAAAATATAAAATTAAATTAATCTAAAACATTTTAATGTGTAGAGATTTTTTATCATAAGCTTTTATAACTTTTTAGTGAGATAAATAACAAATTCTCTAGTTTACATTAGCAAAAAAATGAATCATAGGAAGAATAACCACCAAAAAAATTTATTTATCGCTGCCAAAACAATAACAAAAACAAAATCAAGTGAAAATATGGTTGCCAAAAGCTGATGCATGAGCATTGTTTGAACAACACAGTTTTATTTTGAATACAAACTTTATGTCATTGTTCCTCTAGGGGAAATTAAAGGGGGTGGGGGTAATTTGTGTTTGACCCTCGTTAATCTTTCACACTTTCCAGTGCTCGAACCGGAAATAATATATATGTGTTACCTTGCTACCTCGCAACATAAAACAAGGGCTATGCAGTAAAAGGGAAGAGGGGCAGGGGGCTATTTTCAAAATGTCACCACAAAGATTTAAAGCTTTTGTGGGCTTTACAAATCGTGAAATATTTATTTAGACTAGGTGAATATTTTTTGGACAAAATATTACTAAACTTTTACTATATGCACATGCATCACAGTATTTATTTTAGTTTTTCAAATATAACATTTAATATGTAAGGTTTTGATTTAATAGAACATTAAAATATGTTTGAATTTTTATCATGGAATGAATGCTATGATGGTAAAACAAAAAATTGATTCGATAAAGTTTGATAGGCTGTTGTTATGTGTTATGTCTTTAAGGGTCTTCAAGCAAGTTTTGAATGGTTTTTTAAAATTTTTGACTAATCTTAATTGATGAGCATTTTTTCTATATATTCTTGAAAAATTTACGTTAAAATTTTAATTGCTTTATAAAATAAATGGTACGGAACTCTGCACGGACTTTTCACTCTATTGTTTAAAAATGGAAATATTTACTCAAAACTCGTAATATATGTGAGACGAATTAATATACACAGCAAACCCAAACATAAATTGCACTGTACTAATGTAAAACATTTTTTGAGTCCCGGTTTTAAATTTTATAATTTTATTTTTAAAGAATTAATGTCCTCATTTGTATGTCTGGACCAATAAAAAGGATCAATATTGGATCCACAAGGGCCAACACTTCATTTTAAAATTTAGACTTTTGTTTAGAATTTTCGACATTTTATTAGGTGTTGCACATCTTCAGGTCATCGCATTGCTGGTAAATTCCTCATCTATAAATTTTGACCAATAAAAAATGTTAATATTGACTATTGAGTCTAAAGTGAAGGAGATAGATAATAGTTGCACAAACATTTCTCCTGAGAGGTTTTAGGAAAAATAACATAAATTTTTGAGAGACATATATAATTACTCTATAGCATTGGAGAATTATTGCGTTAAAATTTAAGTAGTATTTCTTTACAACTAAATCTACAAAATTGTATTAATATATTGGCCAATATCTTAGAAACTGTTGGTTTTATAAAAATATATTTCACATAAAAGTTTTTAATTTTTAATTGTACTACAATTTTGCAATGATAAGTTATTTAGTATCTCAAATAGGTCCGGATATACGGAAATTTACGCTTCTGTAAAGCACCCTAAAATTCATTTTCTTGGGAAAATGAAAATAGCCAGTTTATTTATAATCTTAATAAACGCCTAGATACGAATTTTAATCAAAATCGTTAGGGCCGATTTTGAGAAAATCGATTTTTTCTCTTTTCACCCTTTATTAAACTACTCTTAATTTTAAGTTTAAACAGACACAGAGACAGACGGTATTGCAAAGACCACTTTTTAGAGTTCGAGGGGGCCACGAGATGTCGACATCCATCAACATTTCAGGTTAGATTATTTTTTTAACGGTCGCAATACTTTACCTTTAGTGTTCGAAAAGTTAAAACATTTATGTATATTTGCGTATAGCTTGATAGTTATTGGTTTTATAAAAATATGTTTCGAATAAAATATTTGTATTATAAATAGATCTACATATTTGTAGATAAGTAATTTCATATCTCAACTAATTTCGGAGATATTATAAAAAATAAGAATTTACGCATCAGACCGGAACCCTTAAAGTAATTTTGCCGAAATATTGAGAGTAGCCATTTTGTTTGAAATATTTATAAATGTTTTGAACTGAAATTAATCAAAATCGTTAGAGCCGATTTTGAGAAAATCGACTTTTTCTCTTTTTGCCCTTCAGTAAACTATCCTTAATTTTAGGGTTAGATATCCAATTCCAAAAACACCTCGGGCAACCCTATGAAAACCATAGATATCAAGTCTTAGTCCAATCGGTAAAATAGTTTAGGCTCTAGCTGGAGGTACAGACAGACAGACAGACAGAAATTCCAAAACCACTTTTTTGTATTCGGGGGCTCGTGAGACGTTAAGATTCATCAAAATCTCGAGTTCGATTTTTTTTTACAATCAAATACTTTCTCTACCTGTAAGATAGCGAGAAAGTAAAAATGATGATACAATTTATTGAAAAATGTAAATAATTTGTTAGAAAAATATCAATAAACTTCAATAAAATCGAAATTAAAAGAATTAAAATGTGAAAGAAGTTCCACACCAAAGTTTATTTTATAACAAAAGTTTATTAACTAAGAGATCACAAAAGAAGTCTCAGTAGGTAAAAAAAAGTGGTAAAATTTAAAATTAGCTCTAAAATCGCTTTAAAAGATTAGGTTAATATTTAGATTTAATTTTATTAAAAATATAATTTCAAACTATTTTTTAAACCTGCAACACACATCAGAATAATATTACATTGATTATTAAGTGAATTTGAAATATATTATTTCAGATTTTGATATAGTAAAATTATATTACCCCGATAAAATATTTTCTTATGAATCGATATTCTCTGTAATTCTTTGTTTAATTATAGTGTTTTCTGTTAGTCTTGGACTTAACAAGCATAGTTTACATTTGCATACCAACATGACCCTTTGCACAGACTATATTTACAATAACCTTGTTTAAAAACTATCCATACACAAATCTTACATCATCCCCTTCCTATGGGAGATAGAAGGTTGCTAAGACAAGACAGAAAACGTTATTTTGGCTTTATTTTGAAAATGGCACGTTTAATAAAAATGTTTTAAACAAATAATGTTCAATGTAGAATTATCTATAGTAAAGCTTATCATTATTTTGATATGTTGTGCCATTAGACCAAATAATCGATTTTTAATACATTCAAATTAGGCAAAAAAACTACTCACCAACTTTTTCCCGCCTTTAAGTTATTAACAATTGACACGTTGTGCTCACCAAGTAACAGCGGTTTTATTGTTCATCCTGAAGATCAAAGTATACAAAACATAAATATTTTTTTATTTCAGAGGAAACAGAAAATGATAGCTTTGATGTATGGTGTAAAAAACGTGAAAATGAATTTGTTCAATTTCTTTACTGGTCAAGAATGCTGGCACTTGAGTTCTCCTGCTTGTATTTTTCAAAGTATAAGTGAAGCCAACTTTAAGAACTGTAAAAGCGTACTCACCAAACTGTGTCGATGTATATTTGTGTTAGACCTTACAAATTGCACAAGATCGCTCATACCAGTTTTTGTTAAAACACTGAATGAACTACAAAGTTTTCATATTGTAATTCCCGCTGAATTCATGGAAGGAAAGTTCGTTAGTCTAAAATCAGACATAAATTTTCTGAGAACGACAGCCAAGTCAAAACAATATTTAGAACCAAAGGTCTTACGAAAAGATGCAAACGTGTTTTGTAAACTGTATGTAGCCAGTGAGTTAAGAGGAACTCCATAGCATCCGGTATAAATGAAAGTAAGTATGATTCCTTGAGTCACTATACAGCTTGTGTTGTAAATGGCACAGTCTTTGTACACTTGTTACATTCTGGTTCATCTATACATTTCTACGACTTCACAGATATTTTCTTTCCAGTAGTGAAACATCGTCTTCAGAAATGTTAAGGACTTTACATAGGTTTTTAATTGATATCTGGAGAAGAGTCTTAAATCTGATGCCCAAACAAAAATCGGTTATGGACCAAGAATGCTTGTCAAGCCAAGTATAACTTTTCTCAAAAATGTACAGCAAATTTATTTTTGTTAGTGACAGTAAGAAATAAAATCTTTCGTCTTCTTGCAAGAAAGATATCAATTTCAGAAGCAGGTAGAAAACTATTTGTATCCACTGACGATCAATTCGGTTCCTCTAGTAGTGAACATTCAACAGAAAAGGCAGTGCACCATGCAATTATGAATAGATTGATGGAAGACTATTTTACATGGGAAAACCTGTGTTGATTATAGTCACAAAACGTTTCAAGTGTTACATTATACTCTGACGGGGTAGTTATTGCAGCAGCTACCTTTTTGGAGTTACAGTCACTGAGTTTGCTAAATCTCTAGTTTTAATTTGGAAATGGCAGTTCCAAGAATGTTTTTTTCGCTGATTTCATTCTTAGAAAATATTTCAGTTGGCATCTAATAAGTTTTACCATTTTTTCCACGCATTCACTGCATGTGACACCGTGTCTACGTTCCATGGGATGGGTAAAACCAGGGTGTGGAGTGATTGGAAGAAAGTGTCTGAAATCACTCCAGTCTTCAACCACTTGTCAAATATAGTGGAAATAGAAGACAGAGGTTTTAACCTGATCGAATGGTTTACAATTAATGGCTAAGACACCACAATCACAACAAAAAGAGTTAATAAAAGCCACAGGATACTGTTAACACACATACACACACACACACACACACACAAAGACACGACCAAGCGAAAATATTCCACATCTAAAGATGACTTAATGTTTCCTGCCAAGCGTACGATGCTGTAAACAACGATTTGGAAACCATGCTTTGGTACTTCAAAAAAAAATTCAGCAAATTACATATTTTGATGGAAAAATACTCCCTCTTGTGGACACGAACCACTATGGATAACCATTATGGAAGCTTCCAAATACTGTTATGAACTGATATGCTACCAGTGCAAATTAATGTGTGGAAATAAATAAAAGTGTGAAAGGTATGATGTACCCTTTACATCACTGCGTGCTTGTGACGAACAGTACACACAATAAATACAGTATATTTTACAAATTACTTGCTTTAAAAAGATATTTATTGCTTAATGTAAGAAATAAATATATTATGAGTAAAATGTGGTCTCTTTTTTTAATATCTAATAGGCCGTTTTCATTGATAATGATGATTAGTCTCCAGAAGACATCATCGCAAACAATTCTTTGATAATTTATTACAATTTGACCAATTTTCAACAGTAAGTATTAAAAGAGCAGTGTATGTACATGAAGTTATTAGCTTTGTTCCCCTTCACCATTTACACCAGAACTTCCATTAATGGCTTAAAGGTGGAAACAAAGGTGGTTCATAGGTTGTTGTTTCTTCATATTTTGAATGTATTAAAATTCCATTTTTTGGTCTAGTGGTTCATCGTATCTAAAGAATTATAACCTTTTATTTTGTTATATTATAAACATTATTTGTTAAAACTTATTTTAATAGAACCCGCCATTTTCGAAAGTAGAGTCAAAGAACGACTTTCCAATTACTTTTACCCCTCACCCACTTTCCTCCAGCGGGTGAAGTGAGTTGTGTATCTATGGGTTCTAGAAATAATCCACGGGAAATTCCATGCTGCTCTCCAAATCTGAACTATCAAAAGACTAACAGAACGCACTATTATCACAGTATTTTAATTTCAAATACTTAGACCTAGTAATACGTATTACTAATTTTCTTTTGACAGTCAAAAGTGCATCTGCCCACTAAGTCAAGTTTCTAAGTTCGATTTCATGTAAAGCCAAAACCTTTCTTATTTAGGAAATTGGGACCTCCTACCTCAAAGTGATGATATAATGATCAAGATCGTGGTGTTGTATATATAATATATATATATATTTAGTTTGTAAGTAGAGTGCTTATATAATAAGTAAATTCATAAAGTGAAGTTTGAATACCCAAAATTAATAACATTTAATGAAATGTAAATAGCAAACCATGTCAAGAAATATTGAAAGGGTAAATTAGCATAAATATTATGGTATTAATATAAATGTATTTTTATTTTTTCCATGCATGCTCACAAGTTTGTATTTGTTTAAAATAAAGTGTAGAAATATAAACCTTAGCTCACAGCAAGAAAGTATACCTAAATTTTCTAATGTAACTAAGAGCCAGAAAATGTACTAGATATATTTTCAAGTATTCATACGTCAGGTCATGTTAAGTGTAGATGCCACTTTTGATAGGCATTTTCAATACCTATAAAATAACATTAGTAATAAGTCAAATTTTATCAATTCTAACCCATAAAATGTGTATTTTCTAAAAAGTGCTCCAAAAGTCAATTTGTAAGAAAATCATTTACAACTGGCTTTCCTTCTGAATTCCTGTAGGCACCAAAATACTGTCCCGACATAGAATGGGAAATATGGGATGGAGAAAATGGTTCTGCCAGATTAATCACATGAATAAATAATAACAAAAACTCAAGTTTAGTGGCCTGGGTGAGATTCCTGGCATGGCTAAAATATTTATTATAAATGAAATCATGGATTCCCCTTTTAAAATGATTAAATTTATGAAGGAGATACTGGATGATGAGTCTGTTTTTAGAGTAAAGTTGATTTGTAAATAGTTCATTTTAGAAGTGTGCATACTGTATACCTCTAATAAAACTCTATAAAAACAAAGTGCCCCTGCTACAGGAACATATACTATCATTCACACGGTAGTGTCCACCTTTTTGCCAACAGACCATCTCACGGGGTATTAGTTCGCGAGTGCTAGGCGTTGGGAAGATTACCCATTTCCAAATTGATGATACCCTTATTTTTTCTAAAAGATTCTTAGCTGCAAATTTTTATTTCAAACTAAAATTCTGCTCGATCAAAGAATTTAGATAAAGGGTTATTAAAATCGACCATCATTGGTTTTTGAAAGAACACAATACTATAGATGACAAGTTTCTATATGTAGCTTTTTACTGTCTCGCAACTTATGGGAGAAACAAACTAGTGTGATGGTTAAAAGAATCAAATTCCTTATTTGTATGGATGTTGACATTTTATGACTCCATTAACTGTAAAAAGTTGTTTACACAACACCGTCTGTCAGTCTGTTGATAGGCTTAGAACCTAAACCATTTAACCGATCAGCCTATAGCTTGGTATCATAAGGGTTTCAAAGATTCCCCAGAAGGGTTTTTGGAATAATTTAATCACCTCTAAAATCAAGGGTAGTGTACTTGAGGGTGAAAAAATAAAAATATACTCGTAAATCCTTGGGAAGAGCTCTATCAAGTTTTATTAAAATTCGTAATTGCAAAGTTGTAGAACTATTAAAAATACAAAAGTGTTATTTGAAAGATTTTTTTAACAAATCCACTAGATTCCGAGCTATAATAAAACGTAATTTTAAATAGAGGTCTGGAAAATGTGGAACTGAAAACTGAAAAAACTAATACACACCAGATATTCATAAAAGTATTTAAATTAGAAATTTCAAAATGGGGAAGGGGGTAGGTGGTAAATGGCGATGGCCTTAAACAACTTAACAATTTAAAAAACAAAAGAATCTGTAGAACAATTAAAATGATCAATCTATGCTGACATACAATAGCGTGGTATAACGCCCCAGTTTTTATTTTTATATATATTAATAAAAATATTGTAATCGTGAACATTTTCAACCTCGATATTACGACGAGCCTCTCCACTTTATATGACCTCGTAATCAAAAGAGTGGATTTTACTATTATGTCTCTGAGCCTGGATCTGAAACCATTTGATGACTTTGGTACAATCTTTATTTTTTAATTTCAATTGCTATCCATTTATCGGTCTGATACCATAGCGCAGTTGGTAACGTGTTTGGCTACTGAGCTAAGGGTCCCGGGTTCGATTCCAGGTGTGGTCGAAAATTTATCAATGATGATAACAAGGATCTACCATTTCATATTGATAAATTAACGGCCGGGGACTGTATGTTGTGCCTGTTCTAGTCTTAAGATAGATACATACATATATTAGTATATGTATGTATTTATACATGCATAATCACTCCATTCCCTTGCGGTATAGGCAAGAAACTGTGAATATAGCTCAAAAAACAACTTCGTGCTTAATCCATCCTCACTAACTTTCTCCACACTTCTCTATCTTTGCATACTTCCTTCAACAACATCCATACACCAAGACATACATGCCCTTTTATTCTTAAAACTCTTAATGCTCTTCTTTTTCACACATCCATCTACAACATTTAGCCACGTCTTACATGGCCTACAACTTCCTTTTATTCCATACACTTTACCTTCATATATTTGTTTCGTCACTCGATCCATATTCATCCTCTCATTCTATTAAGTTAGATTATAAATCATACGAAGCTACGACAGGCCTAGCAAGTCGGTAGTGGAAAATAAATGACTTGAATAAAAAACTGACCCAGGTCATAAGCTGGAAACAGTCACAGATATACGGTGTAAAGTATATTGCTATAATTTAATCAATTGCATCAATATTGTAACTTGAACCAATATATTTATAAAAATTCAATATCTTATATCATATAATAAATATATATCCCTCCTCACTTTCAATGTGTGATAATCTTTTTATAATATAAATAGTTGTATATTTGTTTTTCTTAAGGAAGTTATTTACTGATGACAGATATTTGAAAAATTTGTAATTTACTAAAAATAATTATAGCAATTTTGTTCAAAATTGGTACCTAGGGTTTATTTAACATTATAAATAATAGTATAGGATTATTTTTCTAAGATAAATTAATAAAGGGTTGTTAAATTATGACAAATTTTAGAAATGTTGATTTTTTCCCAAATGCCCTTTAAGATGGGTATTGTTTTCATGATGAATAAGTATGTATTTTTATTTTTACAAATATAAAGACTTTAATTGTAGATTACAAGTAACTGATTTTGGAAATTTTGGAATTTCTTAAAACTAATTTGAGGAATGTTGTTTGAACTCTATATCTAGAGATTGATTATTGTGATAAACAAGATTATCTGTTTGTTTTTCTGAAGAAACTTACTGAAAACATATTTTTGAAAATTTTGTTCTAATGTATAATAAATTATGTGAAAAAGTTTGTACCATTGTGTGGTACAACTTATTAAATGTAACGTCTCAATATTTTTTGTAACAGTGAATATTATTTTATTTATGCGATTCAGTGAAATGTAGTGCTAATTTTTTCATTATGTTTCTGTAAAAATTAATATTATTTAGTTTCAGTTATCTAATGATTGATCTAAAAATGAGAGTGTTGCTATACACGGAGGTTAACTACAATTTTGTTTCAAATATTTAATCTATTCTAATTTAGTGATTGACAAAATTGTTTTGGAATTATTTTACTTTTCATATTTTGTAAATAGTATTCTAAATTGGGGCATAGAAGGAACCTTCCATTTTCTAAGCTATAAGCAAAGGACTCCATTGTTATGCAAGGGAGTGAGAAATTCTGTGAGGGACTTTATACCATTTATTTTTTGTAAAGCGAAAGAATGAATTTGTTCTTTAAGGCTAGCTTATTCTTTAACATACTAATATAGCTGTGAATATATATTTATTTATATTGTGTTATTTAACGCATACTTTCTAGACACGTGATTTATTGGAACGTGTGTGACAAACCGTCTATTACATGAAATAAATAACTCTCAGCCCTCCGGGTAACATCAACCGATGCATGATCTAATAACATATTTACCCACCCTTGTGTCAGTCTCGTCTTGTCTGGTTTGCTGGTGATGAGGAGGTCGGGGTTCAAATCCCAACCAAGGTTACTGAGATTTATTTTACTTAATACTTAATAGATAACTATTCTCCCTCTAAGTAAATGAGGTGTACTCTCTAAGTATGAGGGTGTACTATCCCTCTAATAAATGGGGTGTACTATCCCTAAGTAATGAGGGTGTACTATCCCTCTAAGTAAATGAGGGTGTACTATCCTCTAGTATGAGGTACTACCCTCTAAGTAATAGGTTACTCCTAAAGTAATGGTGACTTTCTAAAATCCATCTCTAATCTCTACACCATTTGTATAAATATTCGGTTATATAGGACGGGTAGCAAGCAGTGGATCATTAGAAAAAATATTTACTGCCTGGAATCCAATCATGGTTTAAAGACTTTCTATTAAACTATATAATTTTTAGTCCAAGTGCACAGCATAAGCTAAAGGTTTTTAGTTTGATGTTAAGACGATAACAAATAGTCCTACTCCCAATTAAACTTAATTAAAGTTATATTATCAATTGGCATGTGAACGTCGTACTTAGGTACCACCCTGATACTAGAATATATACATTTTTGTTTAAAACAAATTAAAAGCTCAGCACGGGTATAGAACTCAATACTATAGGATATGTTACCAATCTCAAGAATCCGAGATTTGATTCAATCGTATGGTTTCATTTGTCAATTTTCAATGTCACCTCCCTTCCCTCCTTATAGTAAATTATATCTGGTTAGAAAAGAGGATGTTTATATTTTCCTCCTTTGAGGAAATAAAAATGTATTTACTCAACTGTTGGAGGGTTTTTGGCTTTCATATTTAACCACTTCACTCTCTATAGTTGTTGTTTTCTCACCCTAATGCACCTTATCCTTCCTGTATTTTCTTTAGTTAGTTTTAAGTATATTATGGTCACTGCTATTGTGTCAACTCATCTTAAAAACCATTATTATATATTTGTATCATGTTTGTGAAGGGCATTTTAGGCATTTAGCAAAAAAAAAATTTTGATGATAGTAATGGTTTAGTTCCTCATCCCTCAAAATGTCAACCTGTGCTACATTACAACAAAAATTAAGATATACCTTGTCAATGCATCAAATGATAAATAAATATTTAAACATTTTTAGGTCTTATGTTAGCTATGAATGAAATTGTAATGTATGCAACGTGCAACGTTAGTGGTCGTCTGAGCTAAACAACCGTTTAAGATATTGTGTGTCGGCTGGAACCAGCTATTTGCTTGGCCTGTGAGGTCACGAATTATAGGTCATAGACTTGTTTATTTAATAACCACAAGCCAACGGTTTTTTTCTACATTTTTAAATGTATGTGTGTGGTTCTAGCGACTCTTTACTCCTAAACTCCTCTCTAATCTCCAGAATCTAATTTTCAAATATATGTATTTCTACATTGTCCCCTACTAAATTTAATTCTATCAGAACTTGAGCAAAATACTACTTTAAAATTATTAATACACCTTGTAGATACATTTTAAAAACTTTATGTGTGATGATCCACCTTCCGTGGCCGCATATTCTGAGGCATTTCTCTTGCTATAGACTGGACTGCTGATGATAGGGGAATCGGGATTTGAATCCCAGTCGGGTGTTCTGAGAGTGTTTTTCCCATGTTTTTCACTTTCCCTCCATGCAAATGCCAGTACACTACCTATAAATCAATCCTACCTCGTCCTTAACTCATTGGTGTAATTAGTACATAGGCGTAAACCCAAAGGGGTAGGGAGGTGCATTGCCCAAAGAAAAAAAAAAGTGTGCTATGGAAGAAGATGCGAGCTAAGATTACAATTTTAATAGCGAACAATTTTGTACAAACTAAATAAAATATCGATCCGTAGATGTATTTAATTTAATTTGCTACACATAGTAATACTAATTTGAATATTTGTAATGAGCGTAGTAGCATTAGATGAGAAACATTTTAAACTAAATAAAAGATTTTAGTCAAACTCCGAGAAACCCACGACTAATATTCAAGAACTGTTGGGATTAATATGCGTAGCAAATAAAAAAAAAGTATCAACCGTAGCTACATTTTATTTATTAATTCACCAAAAAATTTTGTAAAAAAACTATCAAAATATAGTTTTAACTCCAGCTCCTTCTATCCTCCCTTAAATATAAAAGTTAATTGTAAAACCTTTAAATTTTATTTATTGGATTAGCCTTTATATATTTTTCCCCACACTTATCTCATATTTATATAAACAATGACATATTGTAGACAAAAGAATACTTGAGAGTTATATAAAAAAAGTCGTTAATATCTTAATACAATATATACAGCTTCATATGTGAGTGGAGCTAGAATTAGCTCGGTATTTGCGTAGCTCCGTTGGCTAGGAGAAGTTGAGTGCTTGGAGCAAACTTGGAATCCTAAACTCATACCTTAACGCTCGACTTCATTACAAGCTATCAACTCAAACTTTAGATATTTTCTAAGTTCCTGTTGTTCGTCAACTCTTTGACGATGAAATCAAAGTGGAATTAGCTCGGTGAGATGTTATACGAACTTTAGGGCTGAGAGAGATAGAGAGAGACGTATAGAGAATGATAGGATACTGTGTTAGTACGTTAGTACGCCAAGTAAACATTTTATTGGTGCGTCGCATCTTACTAACTATCCGGGCTATTCGGATATCTACATGTATAGTGTAAAAAAGAGTAATGTAGAGCTCTAGATATATTTAATTACATTTTCATTTTAAGGGGGATAGGGGAAATAGCAGGAAAATGATTAAGGAAAAAACACCCTCGGTACAGCCAGCCGGGACTCAACCCAAACTCCATGCCATGGGCAGACGATATAAAACTATACCGACGCCTTTATTCGTGTGAGCTCTATTATATTATTATTATTATTATTGTTATTATTATTATTATTATTATTATTATTATTTGAAGCTATAAATAAGGTAACAAAATGTACCTGCATACTTATATGTATTTTAAATAAGCCGTTATTATTTATATTTATGTGAATAGTAATAATAATAATAATCGTGCAGGACTGTCCCCCCCCCCCCCCACACACACACACACACCACCCCGAACGCAGGTTCTCATTTCATCTTCTAAAACCGAATGTCTGAATAGTGTAAGAGTATAATTAGATATATTTATGGTCAAGGGATCAGGTGTATATCGTGTAGCTAAATTTTTAAATTAAGACTTAGTATTTGAATGGCCGATTGGCGTTAGTTTACACTGACAAGGAAGGAAATCACTTGTTCTCTCCACCCGTGTTTGGTTTTATGTTTAGGGGGTGCCATTTACCAACTTGTTAGCAATCCTCACCCTTCAGGCCTTGATATTGGTAGATGGTGGTTTTTACGATACAAGCTTAGAATGAACTATGTCATAGCAATTGGCCTTGTTTGTTGGTGATACGTGAAGATTTGTTTCAAATTTTGATTGAATAATGGGATGAATGAATTTTGTGACTCTTTGAGCAAGCCACTCGAGCTGGTTTAATCGGGTCCAGGTAAAAGTCGGTAGTCAAGTACAACCTCGGGAAGGTTGAAGTCGTCGGTTTGATCCTGGGTTATGTGGTGGTAGGTTGTAGGTAGCAGGTGAGGATGGAAGGTAAGTCTTTTGTCGGTCTTGTCCATATACATAGTCCCAGAAGTTTGGAGGATCTAAGAATGTTACGTACTGGGAAGCTTATCGCCATTATCACAAATGAGCTCTTATATCGGATGATTGTTTCTGTCTAGTTGTTTCTTTGGTACAGGCTGTCCCAAATAAAACCGGCATCAAACATACAATATTTCATAGGTTCTAAATGTGTGCCAGTAGCCACTAAGCATATCTTCGATAAATAAACGTTTACTATTCGTTGAGTGGAACTATGCATAGCGGCTGGTGTCGCAAATTTCGAATGCAGACTTTGAAATACTGTGTATTTTATTTGGGACATCCTATAGTAACATACATTTCTGCGTTGCATGGAAAGTGTAGGAGGAATAGTATTTTGACAGCTTGTCGGTCAAAGGAGTGGACGATTACCTGCGTATAGTGTCTAGATGACATCGTTACTACGCAAGCACAGCAGAGAACAGGTTTGACGAAGGCTGAATGCGTCACCATGAGTATCCTCCCATAAGTATGTGAGTGAAGTCGTGAGGAAAATCATTGTCTTACCTTAGCAATAACCTCTTGAATGTGCTGCCCGAACGTCATGGCGTAGTCCTTTGGTTACCCCCAGGTACAGTACAGTAGCTTTGTTCACCACGGGCGTGTCCATGTTCGATCTTGGATCGATAATTTCAAAAATTTATTCTCTACTCTCAATTAATCGATTTTTTAGATCGATTCAAAGGATAAGATCTCATTCCCGCATTGATTATTTCTCAAGCTATTACAAAGAGATTGAATCTAAAGATCAAAAGAAAACATAGCATTGATACAGGAAAGTTCGGCTGGCTATTGGAAATGTTTTGTTGACTATAAATATATAGAAAAAATGTAAAACACAAGTTTGCAATTCTGTGCCACTCATTTGTATTTTGTTAAAATTAAAGTATAGGGAAGTGACGTGAATAAACTGCTGATCCCTAGCAATAAATCATAAATACAATAAAATCTTACCCTACTTATTAAATGATATACAAAGTAAACCCCTAAATACCATGTACAGTACATTAGTTGTGTAAATATGTATCTTATATAAGTGTATGTAATATTAATTGCATTATGACTTGCAACATTGTCAAGATGGCAGCAATCAAACAATATATTAATTTTGCAGGATGTCAGAGACTATGTTAAGAAAAACACTTCATTGTATTTTGTCAGTGACCCAACATATTTCATAGTTACTTTAAATACAATTTTGTGTCGACTTTTGAGAAGAGTCTACTCTCATAGTTAGTAGCTTGGACTAATATGTCTCTCAGGACATATTTGTTACTAGTATTGAACCAACTCACATTATTTGGGCCAAATTAAATACATTCCCAAATATACATATACGTATTGTCCCCTGATACCAAACCTTGAAAATAGAAATATCCTTCTGAATGTATGTCTACATCTAGATTTCCATGAAACTAAGGGTTCCAAATTTGGGGGCACATCCTCTCCCAAACCTCCACAAATCAAGTAACCTATATTTACTCTTAGTACAATCATTTATTCTCTCTTTTTTTATAAGTGTTTATCGTGCACTTTCTGAATTGACTGATGATGTCAGCAAACAAGAATTTCTATAAGCGAGCGTGAAAGAGAAAGGGCCTCTAAGTTTGGGGGAAAGGTATTTTCACAATACCTTCCAGGGTTATTTTACGTGACACAATCAACATGGGATCCACTATGGCTTTCCTTTCGCTCCAAAGGAAGTTGTGCTACGGATATTTATCACTAAAAACAAGTCTGTGGACCCCATCTGGGCTTGAACCTACAAACATTTGGTCTTGAGGTGAGAACTTTACCCCAAGACCACTGAGGTCAACCATTGGTTCTAAATGATTTATTCAAACAAATAAGATGAACTAAATTCGCAGTTTTTTGAAAGATTCATTAGTTGTGATCGAGGCAATAAAATAACAAGTACGTCGGTTGTTGCTGGTCTCCAATGTATAGCCTGATTTTCTTACGAAGAACCTTCTGAAAACCCCTTATTCCTTGGACCTTTTTTTGGGCTGGAAGACAAAAAGCCTTTTAAAAAACCTTTATTTAGGTAACTGTCTCCTTCACCTAACACAAATAAGACTTCCCACCACCACTGGTTCTTCTATTCGCGTAAAACACTCAAAGTGCTCTGGTTTGTGGGGTAAATATTATAGTAAGCCTGCCATTACACATATTCAAAATATCCCTAAAGTTACAAATTAGAAAAAAGTACAAAAACAAAACATACATTGTCTGTAAGACCACTCCCAATATTTAAATTACTGCCCTTTGTTAGCATAAAAAGAACTGAAATAGCGTCCAAAGTAGTTAAGTAAATCATACATTATTAAATTTTCTGTCCACTGAGCCTCAGCCCATCTCCAGCAAAATTACGTTCCGGCTACAACTTTATTGTTAGCCTCCCCCCTTCCCCGAAAAGAAGGTAAATTTATGGGTGCGCCCCTGTTAGTCAGATAACGAAAACTTTATTTATATGACTCGTTGGATCGATCTTGGGAAGATTAATTTAATGCACTTGATATTTTGCCTGAATTGATACTACACCTCTTTATCTATATCTATCTATATAATCGATTTAAAGCCCGTGAATCGAGCATCCCTTGTGGCACAAGAACACAGGGGATAGTGGGGAATATTTTGAAAGGGGGGTTGAGTAGATTAATGCGGTGCTTGCTGAGATTTACGATTATTTTCCACCTTGTAATCCAGTCGGTCACTGGAGAGCGCTGTGTGATGAACGTGTATTAGTATAGTTGAACGCCGTAAAACCCGTTAAAGTAATACATTTCTACCTAAACTAGTATATTTACGCTTCTCCATTATCAGCACATCATAATTTTATCTAATTTTGTAATATTCTTCCCCATTTGATCCCCACTTTATTTTCCTTCTTGTATTTTTTTCTCCTCTTCAGTGATACAGTGATTCAGTGATACAGTAGGTTCATATTAAATATGTACAATAAAATTCTAACTTTTTATCAACAGTATATAGTAATTATTAAACGTTCCATTAATGTAAAAGTAGAATTGTGAGGCTAGCTACATGAATAAATATTATATATATATAATTTTGTAAAATTCCGTTTTACCAATGTTTCAAAAAAATAACTACAGAGCCAAATATTAAAACACGTTTTTGACTCAAGTAGGGACCATACATTTAAAATAGATTATTGTACGAGGCGCTGTCTATCCAAAAAGAAAAATTGAACGCATATAGTTTGAAATATGTTGAATATAGTTCCTAACCTTGTAGGAACAAAACATTTTCTATTAATTATTTTTGTCGAAATTTTAATAAAGTCCCATTGCTTTTCGCCGCTCTTATTGTATATCCTTATGTTACTCTCGTTCTTGTTTAAATTAGTTCTATGGAGGTCATGATTTATAAAATATAATTATTTGTATGAGAAAAATTTGTGTGGCTTCTTAATTGTTTAATACACTGGAGTAAGAAAAATCGATTGTGTGTGTGTGTGAGAACTTAGCTAACAGCTTAACACGTGCAGGGTCATAAATTATATTATATGCTCATCAATAAGAGTAAGTTGTTTTCGATAGCCTAATTAATATCCAAGATAAATGAAATTTAGCATTCATCAATTAAATATGTTGCTAAAGTTTCATTTACGAAAAGTGTAATATTATTAACAAAATGTAATACATTTACGTACCTGGGGAGTATGTTCCGCATAAAAGGCACGTACCTGCAAACCTGTGAACAAAATAATAATTTAGATAGTGAGTTTTGATAATTGAAACATTTGGTTCAATTAGTAGTAAAACAAATAAAATTAAGATTAACTCAACGAAAAGGCGCTAGAAAATTTAAACTAGGATAAATACTCAAGGGCGTGGAAAGGATGGTTAGAGGATGTATGGATCATCATGGAATTTGATGGACCTCCCAGGGGGTGTCCATATATACGTGTAAAAACCGTTTTTGGATAAAGGTTCAGTGTAGTACAATTTTCTAATATACTTCCTTGAATAAAAAAAAAGCTTTCTACACCCTTGAATGTATGTTCTTATATAATTCCATAGTGACTGACCTATTTGTAGTATTTACAGTACTTTTCAGCCCGTGCGTCCACTCGAGTTATGTTGGAATGTTTTTTGATTTTTGATATATCAAAACTAGTGCTGTGTGTATTAAGTTAGTTTGTAAGTAGTGTGCGGATATAATCAGTTATTTTGAAAAAGACAAGTAAATACCCCTAATAATAATAATTATTATTATTGTTATTATTATTATTATAATTATTATTATTATAATTATTATTATTAATTCAATTCCATTTCAACAGTCGTAAGACCTATAACAGGCCAGCACTGGAAAGTACACAAGTACCTCACAAATATAGGCTATTTGTGGCTACTTTGGTGCTGCCTGACAGCTAGCAGAGGCCAGCAGAAGCTACCAGTAATGCCAACATTGTCTGAAAGTCACTGTTGTCAACATATTTGGAAATAATTATCATTTCATAATTATTAATATTATTATCACTAAAATATTATCAATCACTTTTAACAATACTTCCCTAAGGATTACATTGGAATTGTATTTTCCATAATCAAATTAAAGAAAATAATAGTCTTATAAATCCTTTCTATTTTTTCTTTTAACTTTTGTGGAAACTACAGGTTAAATAGAGCGTGAAATTATACACTTAACGGTATTATATTCAGTTATTTATATTTTTATAACTGGCCTCTCATATCTTTAACATAAATAAATGGTTTGTGATAATAAAGAGAAAACGGCATATTTAAAAAAAAAATAATATAAAGTTTAAATTTTGTAAGCATGAGTATTAATACAAGTCACCACTCACTCGCCAACAAGGTCACTTACGTCATAAACCGTTAACCATCAGTATAATTTCATTTTAGTGCGCCATTATTTGTTTTCAAAAGTAAGGCCACTTTTAACGAGCTCCTGCTTTTGATAATTAATTTTTATTAAACAGCAAAAACAAATTTCAAGAGAAAACAATCAACGGTTATCCTTGTAATAAAAATCTAACAATTTTAAATAGACATTATAACAGTGAATTATCATATAAAACACAATTAATAAAACCATGTGCATTTGTCCACAAGTTGAAGTGAACAAAATACTTCATTGTTTAAGTATTTAGGCGTATCTAGATTACTGTTAGTGATGTTATTACAAATTCTAATAAAATATTGTCTTTTAAGAATATTAATTCAGCTACCTAGTAAGCCGTGTGTTCTTTTGTGAATATTAGTTCGGTCTGTTAGCGTGTTATCCTTGGAAAATAGATGGTTTTTAGTGATCTTTATATATTTATTTTTCCAATAAAATATTTAAGCGTGTGATAAAAAAAATAGCGGGTGGTTATCAGTGATCAATACAAATTATTATAAAATTCAAGTCTTTGTATCAAGACTATAAAATATATCTTTTAACACCAAGATTTTGTTGTGTTGTTGACCACTAGGCTAAACCTCAAGTTTTAGGATTTTTATGGTATTTGAAAAAACTCTGTGCAGTGCAGTTATTATAACAAGAAAATGGATCAAGTTGAAACTCCTGGCACGATCAGAGTTATTCCCCTGTTGATTCTTGAAAGCTTAGATTTTGATAGTTTGCGATAGCTGACTTTTCATGCATAAATAAATTAACCAAACAAACACTATGGTGGAGCAAAGGTAAAAACACATGTTCGTCAATATTTTCCCTTCTTTTATTTTAATTGTGTAAATAAAAAAAGTTTCAAATTATAATGTCAAGATGTTATGATTTAGGGGGTCCTTGTGAGTAGAATGACAATGTAAAACTATTCATTGTTCTATATTTTATATAAAAAAATTATTCTGTGTACATATTTTGGCACTCCCTGCCTTGTTGTTGGCAGGCTACTTTCTAAACCAGGGGTTTCCAACTGGCGGCCCGCGGGCCACATGCGGCCCGCGAGACCACTTTTTGCGGCCCGCGCAATCATTTTAAGAATTTTTTTTTAAATCTCAAGAAAAGTTATGAAAAATATTTCATAGCTGGTTCAAAAGATGTATTAATATTCATACGGCAAAAATGATCACACGAAGTTGATAAATAATTAAAAGTCAGCCGTTCTATAAGTTACGCACTGCATCACTCGCCCAGCAAGGCTTGCTGGCTACTCCTCCCGTCTCCACTCACGTTCAATCGCGCTTGCTTGACGTGTAGTGAAGTTTCACAAGTTACTCTCCATTTTGAAGGCTTTGTTTTGTGTTGAGTGTGAAGTGTGCCACTGCTTGAGTCTTTTACGTGTACAAAAAATGAGCGGAAACTCAAAGAAACGCAAAATTGAAAATGAAAACAGAATTTACAAGGAAAGCTGGGAGAGTGACTATTTAATTACTAACAACAGTGGGAAGCTTCAATGTTTGGTATGCATGAAAATTGTGTCTGTACAGAAGGAGAACAATTTTAAACGACACTACTCAACAATGCATGAGAACAAGTATGCAACATATAAGGAAGAAGCTCGACACGGACTGGTTGCAGACTTCAAAAATAAATTAAAACAGCTTACAGGTATGTTTAGTAAAGTCTTCCAAATTAGTCATCTTCCCTGTACGCCTCCTACGCAGTGTAGTTTGAGCTTGAAAAGGCAAAAAAAAAACCTTCACTTAATACAGTCTGGTTAAAAAGTGTGCTATGGAAATGGCAAAGGCTTTTGGAGATTCTAAAATAGCTGAGAAATTTGAATCAATGCAACTTTCCAACCAAACTGTACAGAGAAGGGTCATTGATATGGGAGAACAAGAAGAAAAATCGCTGATTAGATTGGTTAAAGAAAGCATGCATTTCTCGCTATGCCTTGATGAAAGCACTGACCAGTCAGATGTCAGTCAGCTATTAATATTTGTGCGCACCACCTTCGATGATTTCAGCAGTAAAGAGGAGCTATTTGATGTGTGCTCTCTTCAAGGAACAACAAAAGGGAGGGATATTTATGATGCTGTTAAAAAACTGTCGACATAGTTGGAGGCTACTACTAAAGCAGTTTTTGCTGGAAATTGAGGCAGAATATGAAGACTTGCTGCTGTACAACCATGTAAGGTGGCTGAGTGCAGGAAAATTCCTTGAACAGTTTTTTGCTATTCGCAAGGAAATCCCTGAATTTCTTAATAAGTTTGTCTCGTCTGATACCACTAAACTAGAAGAAAAAATTCAAAGCCCAGAATTTTTAAAGCAGTTAGCTTTCCTAACAGACATGACAAATCACCTTAACACCTTAAACCTGAGTCCTCAAGGAAGAAACCAGGTCGTATCAGATATGGTAGGAATTGTAAATGGATTTCGAAACAAGTTAAACATTTTCCTTCGTGCTTTGGAAAAAAAATGAATTGACACATTTCTCTTGCTGTCTACAATTAGCGACGGAGAAAGACCAGGAAACTATAGATTTTTCAGATCTCAGTTCACACATTCAAGAAATCATTGAAGAATTCAACACACGATTCAAGGAAACTGAAACACTGAAAAGCAGTGTCCAGCTTTTCATGAATCCTATTGGTGCTACAATCGAGGAACAAGAACTACACCTACAACTTGAGCTGTGCGATCTACAAGCCGATACGTTCCTACAGACCAGAAAAGAAAAGGGATCACATTTTTTTAAACTGTTATCCAGCGAAAAATACCCAAACTTAAGACAATTTGGACTTAAAAAATGACTTCGATGTTTGGTAGCACGTACATATGTAAAAGTATTTTTTCTTCTATGAAATTCATTAAAAATCATTACAGAAGTTGACTTGCAGATTCTTCCTTGATGCATCTTTTGAGATTAGCAACAACAGAGCTGGAGGTGGACATTCGTTTATTGGTAGATGCAGCTGATCGACAACAGTACTCCCACTAAATTGTCCCTTTTTAAGTTTTATTTTGACTACATTATTAATTTCAGTTTGACCTTGGGTTAGTTTTTTTTTGTTGCCATTTGTCAAATATCAAGTCAAATAAACTGACATTCTTGCTCTTCTTCGAAATTCAATTATTTTGGGTATAATAGTTTTTGTTTATTTTTAATTTCACTCTTTTATGCAATTGTAAAATAGTGTTTTAAGCAATTAAAATGATTAAACCTTTGTTTCAATTAAACTATGCATATTATTTCATACTGGTACTCTGTTCTATTTGCAGAATTATACGAAAATTGGCCTATTATTAAAGTGCGGCCCGCAAACATGCCTAAGGTTTCCACTGTGGCCCTCGAGCCCTTACAAGTTGGAAACCCCTGTTCTAAACCAATCCTTATTCAAAGGATAGGCTACAATAATTTACTTAACCTTAGCAATTTTAACATTATTTGATATATATTTATTTGTGACTGATTAATATTGATTATTTATAAAAATTAATAATTAATTCTAGGCCTGACATCAACATATTATCAAGGTTAACAATAAATAAATAAATAAAACACTCTAAAATAAGTTTCTTGTATAGACCTAAGTTTTGACTTTCAAAAGTGACAGCTGCTAAACATATGTTTTTGCAGATTATATGGTTTGGCGCAGGGATACATAATTTGGTCTGGTAACTTTTCATAGCTGTCAAACTAAACCAAAGAAGTGGTATTTATATTTTACATATAATTACATGAGAAAATAAGATAAACAATAATAGCTAAATAACTATATATACTGATGAATAGTTACTAAAAAAAAAAGATAAGAATAAAAAATAGCAATAATATCAAATAACTAAAGAGTTGTAAAGCATTCATATTTTAAAGGTTATAATAATACCCGTATTGGAGGTCTCTTGCTCTAAAGCATCAGTCTAACGATCGATTGTGTTTCCGGTGACGAGAAGGTGGAGGTTAGAATCCCCACAGGGTACATTGGAATGGTTTTTGTACTGCTGGGTTGATGCGGATTCACTTCATCTAAGTTTCCTTCCTCCTCCTTATTTTTTAAATGTATTCATTAGAATGTATGTGTCAAACGTAATTATGGATAGTTTTAAAAGATGTAGAATGACTGTGGTTGACTCGCTTCAGTGGCCGCATGGTCTAAGGCGCTGCTCTCGCAGTACACTAGACTGACGATGGCGGGGAGATCAAGGTTCAAAGCTTGGTCGGGTGTACTAAGGATGGTTACTCCAAAATGGTTTTCTACTCTCCCTCCAAGCAAATGCGGTTACACTTCCTCTAAATATAATCTTCCTAATCTCTAAAACCATTAGCGTAATTAGTACATAAGCGTGTAACCCAAATAATAATAGTAATAATAATAATAAAGTGCAGTGTGTTGTTTAATTTAGTTTTCTGCTTTAAGAGTTACGTAAATGTTTTAAAAAGTGAGTTTGTGTGTGTGAATAAATCGACCCGTTTTTACCGAACCCTCGTCCATGCGCTGATTATATCTGTTAGAATCCTCGACGCGTGTTCTGGTACTTAACGAAATATTAGCCGGTCGTGGATTAATTGGATGGTCAGAGCAAACAGACAGACAGACAGACAGAGAGAGAATACCTAGTGGCGTAAGAGAAAGTAATAATATCAATCGATGATTACTGGCACGGGAAAATGTGGCTATTTCATGCGACAAACAGAACGAGCTGAGAGATGATATATAGTTAAAACAACGCTTTTTTTTTTTACTTTCTCGTGTAGAGAAATTAATGCAATCATTAAAATTTTTGACCTAAAGATTATGATCAATCTTGATGTTTTATGTGCCCCCAAACTCAAAATTATTTGGGTTGTACTATTTTGTCTGTCTGGACCTAGGGCTGCATCCAAAACCGTTTAATGGATTTTGTTTAAACTTGTTATTTAAATTTTATGTTGTTCTGTATTGGGGCAAGATTGCGATTTTATTTCTAGACTTAATTTAAGCGTAGTTTATTGATGGCTTATTTTCAATAATTAATTGTTTTTTTCCAAAATGTTTGAACGGATTTTGTTCAAAGTGTAGCCTATTATCATAGATCATTTTATATGATAAATAACACTAGCTATAAACGTGTTATTTATAGAACAATTCTTTAAGGATGTTACATGAGGGAACCCTGTAAGATGTTGCAGATGTTTAGAAATCACGAATTATTTATTGAGTGGTTTAATATTTTTTTATTATTCTTTTCACCAAAATGTAAGTGAAAGTTCTTACCAGTTAAAAGGTTTAAATTTTAAGCCTAAGGTACTTTAAAAATGTGTGATAGCTTAAATAAAACAATCCCACATATTAATATTTTCTGTTGTGGCCCTTTTAATACATGAATTTATTTTATAGAGGAAGGCTAGTTCTAGGTCCCGAACCTTTTTATTTAATCCCAAAAGCACAAATTTTCGCTTGCATTTTATTGAAAGCAATATTTTAAATATCAAACAAATTTTTAAATAATGAGGATTTATAAACGTCTGCAACGTTTCTCATTGTTCTACAATGTAGCACACTTAAGAAATATTAACTAATAGCCGATTTAAAAAAAATCTTTTATAAACTATAATATAATACAATTTATTTTAATTGTTTTATGAATTTCAACACTGAGCTAATTTTATAATTCAAAGAGATTCACATTATAATTTAAAACAATTACATTTGTGAACGATACAAATTATCTTCCATAAAATATTTTCAATAAATGTTAAACTGTAGATTTTAAAATGTATTTACTGTTTCAAACATTTTACTACTGCACGTTTTAAAACTGATTGACTTTATATTAAAGAAGAGCATTTGGGTTTTGATTTGTAATATCCTACCTTAAAACTAAATGATGTTTTATGTTCTGATGGAACACAATTAAAAACTATATTCTAAGTGTAATCAACATTTATTTTATCATTTTAGATAACAAACCATTTCAATAAATATAAAAAGGTTTGTTGTCATTCAGACGTTCCTTAAACACGTTCTTCACTTAAACTAATCGGCTTAATGAGAACTACAAAATATTAAAATCAAATATGCTTGACCTCTCAGTAGTATTTCTACCTAATTTTTAACTCATAAAGAAAGAAATATAAAGTTGACCCAAAACAAACATGATAGGATATTACTTTATGTTTAAATATACAAGCTGTGTTTACAATCATATATATATATATATATATATTATTATATATGAGTTTTGTTCAGCTTTTATTTACATAAATTGAAAGCTGTGTTTGTTTTATGGAGAGTTTTATTTTAACAACTAATCGTGAATTTAGAAAAAATTGCTGGTCATACATTGATTGTGCTGTGTGTATCCTTGTGTGTTGGCGTATATGTAAGTGGCCAGATTATTTTATGAACGTGAAAAATATAGATTTATTTTAAAGTATTCCCCTTAAACAGTGGCACAACCAGAAATTTACTTTGGAGAAGGGGATATTTAATAATATACCCCATTTTTCTTACAAATGAACATATGTGACAGCTAAAAAACTTACTAGCTCTACCTTCACGTGTTCATACATTAAGTCATGTGATCTACATCTGATACCTTTGATGGATATTATCAATAGCTGTAAAATAATATTAATAATATAGTAAAATATTATCAAATCTATGAGAAAAAAAAGATCAATTTGTATGTCTTAAAAGGTGCTCCAACTGTCCAATCGAAAGAAAACCAAGGCTGAACTAGTTACTTATGTTATTTTTGTGCTTTTAATATACATAAATGTATACCGTTTGATTATTAGGATCTAAGCTTAGACTTTTTCACCCACGTCTCATCAACCGTCAGGTATATATGTATTTAATTACTTTAGTGGGGTGGTTGGAAGTAGTGTCAGAAATCATCTATAAGAAACCCTCTACAGTAACACTTGGCTTGATTAGAGCCCCAACTTAGCCTTCACCGGAAAAATACACTAGATGTCTCTGACATTTAATCTGCATGTTCATTGGTGTGAGCTCAGTTTTATTAATCATGAATATATCATGCTGCGTTGGTTAAGTTTGATATAATTAATATTATGGCTTTGTTATAGGGGTTAGGTTGATTGGAACCGAGTGAAAATATTTAGTTTGGTAATTTTGTTGTAACAAACCTAAAACTATTTGTGGCCTAAATAATCAAAATATTGCTTCAGTAGCAATGTTTAGTTTAACTTCCAACATTTATTTAATATCTGCTATATGTGCCATGCGATTCAAAAGGACCTTTTCGACCTTTTAGTCTTTTTTTAAAAGCTATGTTATATGCCTTTAGGCTCAAAATAGATAGACTATGAAATAACTTATTCTGAAAATTGAAAAATGACACCTGGACACGGGAATCGACCCCGGGACCTTTGGCTTAGTACACCAATGCTCTAACCACTGAGATATACAGGAATTATTAAATATCTGTTGATACAACTATCTATAGAAATGACTACTAAAGAAATATTTTTATTATTTCGCCAAAAAAAGTATTTTGTAATAAAACCACAAAAATACAAAATTTAACTTGAGACTCTCCACCTCACCTTAAGTTAAAACGTGAAATATTAACGTTAAAATTGTTTTTATATTAGTTTTAGGAATTTTGAGGGAATACCCTTTCCCTATTTACTGGTTCTTCATTTTGAAATCTAAGGATCATACCTTAATGGTTGTTGGGGTGGTTCACCCGACAAAATCCAATCTTCTGTCAAACTGAAAAATACTTTATTATTTTAGTTTTGGGGATTTAAAAATACCCGATTTCACCATCCCTCTTTCTAAATAGTAAATACTTACCTGTCCATGGGAAGAACGAGCCGGTTTCTTATCATAAGATAGTGTAGAACAGTACCATAGTTGCAAATAAGCTATGTTCACAATGGTAGATGCAAACAAAACCATAGTTTTAATTTCTTCAATAATTGTTAAAGCAGAACGTTCATATTTTACAGTTAACTAGAGCTCCACCAAATAGGGGGGAATGTAGGCCTACACTCACTTCAAAGATATAAACATGCTGCGCCTCATCAGAAAACACCCTTATGCCTTGTCATTTGAGAAACCTTATCTTACACTAAGGAGATAAGGAGGGAGGGATGAGGAAGGAAAACATTTAGAAGAAATTCACCCACATTTGACTAGAGGGAAAGTGGGAAATCATTTAGGAAATATTCTCGGTGCATTCGGCAGGGATTTAAACCATGCTATCTCTATCCTCGGAAAACAAGACAAGGTTGATGCCTTGGCACATATGCCCACCTATGGGAGTTGTATATTGTAATAATAATATTATAACTACTACTACAATAATTCTACTATAGCTAATAATAATGATCATGAAATTCATGGGATTATGTACTCCGACTGTTCATCTCAAACGCTTAATATTTGTTTTTAGAAATATAGTGTTCGTTTTAAAAATACACAAAGACAAATTCTGATGTCGTTATTAATCGCTTCAGTTACTTAACTTATGTAGTTAAATATTTTAACTAGGGTTTACCGCTGGTATTTACTTATGGTGTACTAAAAGCTTTACGTTTAAATAACTAGAATGTCTAGACTTTAAATAAGTGAATAAGTAAAGGAGACCGGGGCTGGTTGGATACAGGGTTAGGTTGGCACAGGATTTAATAACAAGGCCAATAATGTAATGAGCGCAATATTAAATATACTTTTGTTTTAAATAAAAAATATGATCCCGTCCTGTTCGTTTCCAGTCATTTACGTAGTGTTTGAGTAATCTGGCCTTGTTAAATTATTATTGCGGTGAATAAATGTCGGAAATTTTACCAATTGTTTTGTGAAATCGGAAGTATAATATTATTAATATTTTAAGAAGAAAGAACTATTTATTTTGCTAAAACTATATTCTAAACATAAAATCTCTGTTGTTTTTAGAGAAGGTGGATTTGGTATGACAAAATGAAATTACTACGGGGTTGGTTGGCACACTTGTTGTGGAGTCTAGCTAAAAATTAGTGTCAGCCATTAATACTAGCTAGGTTTCCCTAAGCAGTTTTCCACTCTCCCTCCAAGCAAATGTGGATACACTTCCTCTAATTTCCAAATTTCTCAGGAAAATAGAGGGAAAAAACAACAAACAGCCTAAAATGTAGAAACAAAGTAGTCAACATCTGGTGAGGAGTTAGAAGAATACGATACATTTTACTAATTTTTTTTTCAGTTCAAATAAAGAACGTTGGATTCAGTTTAATGTTTGTTCAATGCGGATTCACAAAAATTAATATTCTGGTAGAAGGAAAGGTATAGATAATACTAACATATTTTTTTACAGTCATCATTTTAACATTTTCTTTATACTTAGTGTTATCTTATAGGTAATGATAATATATATCAAAATTTATAGCTGAAGATCACCCTACCTTATATCTACGGAGTTTTAGTAGCCTTTTTAACTGCCTTATACTGTCCTACATATCAGAATCCTACTTTAGCGTGAACGGAAACTAAAATTTTTCTACGTATCACAAATTGTGAATAAGACTATGATCTAATGCCTGGATAACTTTGAACAATCAGAGTTATAATTATTATAATAGTGATGACACTATATATTTTCGTTTGTTTTTAATACATTATAATATTAATCCTTATTTTTATTTGTTACATATTTATAAAACATGTGTTAACTCACCTCCACACATTCTGGGGTTGTTTTGAATACCACAAATAGATTTATAAAACGTTGTTCGACCTAAGAAATTTTAAAACACATTATTATGTAGCCAATGAATAGAAATAGTATTCCATTAATTTAATTTAGTACATATTAAGAACCTAAAATGCAAACAGATCAAATAATATGTGAAAACTGTAACAACCATCCCCGGTCCCTCCTACTCTACCTGGAACAAAATGTTGGTAATGAAATGACCATTTTCTGCTAACTAAGTTATCCAATAAAACATTTTTAGTGTATATATATATATATATTGTAGAAAGATATATATAAAGTAGAAAGATATATATATATATATTTCGTAGAAAAATGAATTGAAATTAAAAAGGCTTGTAAGTGTTTATAATAATGTTGGTGTTTCTTGATGACTCGTTTGGATGTACAAGCAGCTGAGTTAGTTTATCATTACAACACATTTATATCTATCTTGATGATACATCGCTTGCATTACTTTAAGCATTTATCCAGCTCAAGTCCAACTTTTAATTTGGAAGTGCCTCGTATGTTCAAGGTGAAACTACATTGATATGAGCTTTAATGTGACCCTCATTGATGGTCACGCGGGAAAAGTGTCATGTTCATCTAGTCTGATTTGCCGACGAAGAGAAGGTCAGGGTTTTAATTCCGGCAAAGTGTACTTAAGTGTTTTCTTAAACGGTCTATCACTTTATCTCCAAACAAATTCGAGAATATTTCCACCAAAATATTATCTTATTGATCCTCACCATATTGATGTAGCTATAGTAAAATGTATGTATATAGGTGATACAGGTATTAAGACGCATTGGAAAAAAGTTTAATGTGAAATAAATCACTCCCAAACCCACTCATGTCAATAGTACTGTGGCATAGGAGTCGAAAGTTCATTGCCGCACTTACTAAAGTACGCCACCTATCTCTATTTAGAGCTCTATCCAGTCCACCTCATTACAATCTATCTCTTTCAGGTCCATTCTAATGTTATCCTCCCATCTGGGTTTACCATTCAATACCCTGAACACGGTTCTAGATTCTCCATTTGTTCTGCATGTCCTGCCCACCGTAATCTATGAGACTCTAATAACCTAAAAAGGTTTTGTGATGAGTACATGGTAAATACTCATTATTATGTAACATCCTCCACCTCCAACTAGCCTCATACCTTTTCGACCAAATATATTCCCAAGTACCTTGTTTTCAAGTATCCTATGTTTTTTTGGTCATGTAAGGTAAGAGAACACGCTTCAAATCCATAGAAAGCAACCAGTAAAATTATTGTGTTCTCGTTTATTTGGCAATAATGTCTAGTTAAAGTTTTCAAAAATATACCCAAGTTGGTACTTGCTCTTATATGGCACAAAAAGAGATTTGGAATAAGTTACAAGCAGGATTCAATGAGGGAATTTGTCTCCCCATTGTGAATCATCACCCATATGAGAATGGAGGAGGGGAATGGATATGGGGAAGCTTTCCCCAAGATTAGGGGCTCTCCAAATTTTAAAAACCAAAGGAGCCCATGCACCAAAAAAAATAAATGCTAGAGCTCTCATAAAAAAGTGCAATATACTATAAACATTCAATAACGACGGTTGAGTTTTATAAGTATAGAGCTATAAAATAAACGGAAAAATTCACATATTCTGCCTGTAGCTTTGATAAGGGTCCTTTAAAAGTTTTGAGAAAATTGGCTATCTTAATTACTGGCGATATTTTATAGTGTACAAAACCAATAAAGAATACTATAAAATTGCCTCACGAAGCCTGAGATAACTGCCAGAGCCCAAGGGTTCCACGCAGCACAATTTGAACAACACTGCCTTATATCATCCAAATATATATAAATAATATATAATATATATAATATGTATCATCTATATATATAAGTATATAGGTGAGGCTTGCTGTTTTCATTTCAATAATTAACTAATCTAAATACCGTTCATTGATGAAAAACACAGCCACCATCTTCAGCCTCCAGGTTATCATCCTATCAACACACATTCAATTACATTTCCAGACGATCATTTACACTACAGCCTGTACCCTGCATCAAATATTCTTGCTCACATATGTATAGATCGTTTTTATGACACTCTGCTTATATAAACATTCAATACTTTTTTTTAAAAAAGCTAAGAAAATATTATTTTAAAATTTAACTTTATTTTGCTAGTTATATCATAGAAAAAACACCATAAAACTGTGTATCTGGCTGAAAGAAAAGGTGTAACCTTTCAGTGGCTGGCTGGTCTTACTTTGAGGTTAGAATGAATCGCTGTAATAATAATAAGTTATTTTATCACTGTAAACGTGAGAAAGTATAGCTTGGTAGTTAAAAGGGCAAAGACTTAAGTCTCGCAGTAGAATTGGATCGACTGTGTAGATTGCATGGTCAAGGTTTGAATCCTAGCTGGGTGCAGGAATGTGGTTTTTCCCTTTTTATTTATTACTTTGTATTTCCCATCTCCTCTCCACGCTAATGCAGCACACTTCCCCTAAATTATCTTTCATCCCTACACCTTAAAAACTAAACCGTTAATAACCATATTAGTAAAGGTAAATAGGTTAACAAATAAAGAATATTTTTTTCTTTATTTTATTTTTGTTTGAAAAAGGGGGAGGGAATTTCTACTACCTAAATTCCTTGAATCTTCAGGGTAGCCCTTGTTAGATTTTCATAGAAGGAACCTTATTTGGCATTTCAAAAAGTTACTGTACATAATTTGATATGTTCCTACGATAGGCCAAATGTTTTATGCCTGTCACATTTGACAGCTTTGTTGTAAAACACAGTTAATTTTTTTCCAAGATGAATAGTCGCCATTTGTTTTACCATATTCTTCAAGATTTTATCTATCACGACACGATTATATATTCAAATTTTTGACGGTTATTTCCCTTACAATTCATCTAAATCATCCTACTTTCTTAGAGAGATAATAAATCAATAATAACTAACACTATTACATGATTTGTTTTAATGTAACTTTTTAGTTTTTACATCCATTACTGTTTCCAGTCTGTGGCCTGGATAAGTTTTTTTATTCAATCCATGTATTTTCCACTACCGGCTGGCTAGGCCTGTCGTAGCTTCATATGCCTTACTATCTAGTTTAAATACTAGGACAGGCACAACATCCAGTCCCCGACCGTGAATTCACTACTGTGAAAGGGTAAACCACATTTCACTCACCAATGATACATTTTTCGACCATGCCGGGAATCGAACTCCATACCCTTAGCTCAGTTGACAGGCACGCTACCGACTGAGCTAAGGTTTTAACATAATCAAAGATGAAATCCTTCAATGTCAGATTCCTTAGCTACGTTGATAGTGCATCCAACTACTGGGTTAAAGGTTCTGGGTTCAATACCCAAAATGGGCAATAAAATTATAACTGATGGGTCCTACCTTTTTACAATCGTGAATTTGAAAACGTACCGAGTGTTGTTATAGAATTATTATTTTCCCATCATGTCAGACTATGGTGAATAAATAAGAAAGGTTGAATCTACAGGAAATGTAGGCCTATTTGTATTTGCGTGGAGGAAGAATGATAAACTGTTTAAGGAAAACAACCCTCATAATACATGGCTTTTATTAAAGCCCTAGCTCCTCATTACCGACAAACCAGACTAAGGGCGGTATGCAAGAACTTATAGTGAATGTTAGTGGCTCAGTGGGCCGATAGTTTGGTCCCGAGAACACCATCGCTTCACATTTTTACCTGTGATGACGCAATCAAACCCAAGCTAGTGTCCATTTAGTATTCACTTAGCAAGTTCTTGCATACGGCCCTAGATGAACCTGACATCTAGTCAGCTTACACATAGATGTGGGCACATCCTAGAGTTAAATTAGTTGGTGAGTATTGTGGTGACATAGAGTTCATCAGCCATAAAAGTGGTGGTAGCTGACGGTTAGCAGAAGATGTAAAAACAGATCAAGGAAAAACATAATTAAAAACAAATTGCTTGTCGTGAAAGTTTCGACTGCCAAAAGTAACAACAAATAAACATATGGTCTTGGAGATCATATGGTTTAGCGAATGGATACATGAGAGTAGATCTGGTAGCTTTGCTAGCCTTCACTTACCTACACGCCTACCGTAGATGTGGTATAGTCATTTTAATCGTATTTTTTTTTAAACATTGCACCTCGAATGCTTCCAAAAATAGTATAAAAGACCATTAGAGGTGCAATTTTATAGCAAACCTTTGTTTATTGATTGTAAAAAAGGAAACTAGGGCAGCAGTTGGCCCTCTTCAAAACGAGCTGGAGACGCCATTGTTATTCGGGTGAGGTGAAGAGGTCGTTGAGCCGGAACTGCTCCAAATAGCGTCGCGCTCTCTGAGTGTTCAAGTGGTCAATATGGTCGGATCAGCACGACTGAGTTTTCAAAATTAAAATCATATTTCTCTGTCTCTTTATAACATCATCCGTGGTCGAATATCTCTCATCAGAGCCACTTTGTTTGCTGATGTAGACGGGAAGAAGGGGAGGAAGGAATGTAATCAACGTCAACAAATTATCTGATTATTTTTGAAGGGAAAGTATCTATACAATATTTTATTTACTGAAACGAACAAACATAAATACATGGTATGAATATGATGAGTGTCTTCATAGAATTGCAGATAGCGCTTTCATATAGACGTAAGCATGTTTGGGAAAATATATACATTTTGTTAGATACGAAGGTTTATAAAATAAAATGATTAGCGAGCATTGACAAAATATCATGACATTTATCATGTAGCTGTCAAACGTGACAAACACATGATGCTTTCCATGGTATATAGATACCTCAGGGTTGTCACTCAACTGAAAAAGTGGGAGAGCCGGAAAAATACATTTTTTTTTTGTATGGTAAAACACGGGGAAAATAAAGGTAATTTATCAACAACAACAAAACAGATAAAATTACTATGATATTTAGAGTGATGTCTATCTTCAAGATTTAAATGGTCGGGCCTTGTATGTAATACAAAACTAAGTGAATAGCTCAGAACGCTGATTCGAGCATGTCCCTCCTGAGACATTGGGGTGCGTAGTCACAACATATTTTACAGGGTAAGCACAAATAAACCTGTTATAAGCACCTATTACACAACTAAGCACTAATCAATTTCATTACAACTCGTCTCGGTGGCGTAGTTTGATAACGTGCTTATTTCACGTTGAGCTAGATTGCCGAGGACGGGGAGATTGAGGTTCGAATCTCGATTGGGTGAACTGGGGTGGTTTTTCCTAAATGGTTTTCCACTCTCCTTCCATGAAAATGAAGGTTCACTTCCTCTAAATTCAACCCTCCCAATCCCTAACGCATTAGCGTAATTAGTACTTAAGCGTATAACCAGAAAGGGTAGTAATACGCGGTGCTAAATTAAAATTACTAAAATTTCCTGACAAACTAAATTTGACAAAATAAGAGCTAATTTGTAAAATACAGGAAATCTGTTGTACAAAAATTGTGACATTCTTGGAATTCGAAAGTATATATAGGATATTTTAGACCTGTTGGATAAGAGGGAAAATAAATGAAGGTTTGACACTACAAATAATAACGACGTATACTATTTGCAGTCTTTCAAATTCACCGTAATAATTTTAATTGTCTAACACTATGTCAATTAATGTATTGATTTAAGGGGTAGGTATGAGGCAGATCAAGGAGATGCACACACATATAAACGTAGAGAGCAGATAGGAATCCTCCTCCCCCCCCTTTCCAGAACCCGCTAGTGTACCCGGCTGGGATTCGACCTAAGCCAATCCTTCCATAAACAGACAGTGCGTGACTGACACTTTAAACTATGTGAACACCGATGTGTGTATAATCATGAACTATTTCAAATCAATGCCTAGCATAGGGTTGCCTTGTGAAGTAGCGTTAGCCGACGTTGGACCTGTTGACATGAAACCACCCAAACCAGTGGGTACGCGGCCAAAGGCTTCAGTCTAGTCCTGTCTGTTCTTACCGGTAGCGGGAGAGGTTGAGATTCAAGTCTCATCCAAGTGTGAGGAGAAGTTTTCCCTCAATGGTTTCTCACTCGATCTCTCTCTCTCTTTCTTTCTTTCTCCACTCAAATAGGGATGTACTTCTTCTAGATTCTTCTTTCCTCCTCCTTACCCTAATAATGTAACTATATGGATATCCCTGGTGGGTAGTAAGATGGAGAGCATAAAGATAAAATACATTTATTTTAAATATATGGATAATTTAAATATCAGCAACTGTGATCAAACCAGGAACTTCTAGAACGTAACTCGAACCCTAAGATAATCCTAACTGTCATTTCTTTTTTCAAACGTACGGTTATTAACAAGTTGGCAGCAGCTTTTAAAAATACCTTTAAAAAAACTGGCGAGAAGATTTTTTTAGCTATGTTCCTCGTGGAAAATAAGTATTTACTACTTAACAGGTGACGGGCTAAGTTCCGAGTCAGATGAAATAGAAAACATGTTATTTTTAACCTCTTAAATACCTTGGATGCTGGCGTTTGTAGGAGCAATGTATAGCCTGTCGATGGTAGGAAGGAATGTCTGGAAAGTCCTTTCTCCTACCAAAATCCTACTATATAGTAGAATTTTGACAGAGAAAATGGCCTTTCAGACATCTCTTCCTACCACCACCTTAAACTGCTCAACGGTTGGTTTAGTTCCTGATTATGCCAGCTATGTAACGTTATCGTAACGTAGTTATTTGATTTAATGCTCTCATTTTTATTTACTATTACTTTTTTTCTTATTTTATCTGACATATTTCTTTTTCTTCAGATATTTTGAGACAGTTTTCATTTTACGTTTTATTTATTTCATTAGATTTTTATGTGGATTCTTTTTTTTTCATCTAGACATAGGCTTTAGATAAATTTAATACTTATTTTATCCATGTTGTAAAATATAAACATAAAACCACTTGTTTTTGTTGTGTGGCATATTTGACTAAAAAATGGAGGATGTTGTTATTTTTAGTTATATACATTTGGATGAAGCAAATAGGACGAGGTTCTACCCTCCCACCCCTGCGCTGCAGGGCATGCGGCGTCAGTCTTATATAATGTGATTTGTCAGGGTTCGTTTGAAAACCTCCAAATTATCTCGTTGGGTGCAGCCAGCTATTTTCATGGTCTGTGACATCACGATTTATACATTATACACTTGTTCAATTAAGGCCTTGATATAACCAATATGTTTGAAACTAACGCGTTATTTGGTGCCTTGTTCCAGCACAAAGCTATAAACACAACAAGAGAGGTTCGGACTGTTTACCAGGTAGGTAGCATCACATAACAACATGTACAGGTACATGTTGGTGAGCGAAGGGGCTGGGAGGGCAGAGGGAGACCAGCAGCTGAGACCTAGTGGTCCAGAGAAACAAATTACTTAAACAATTGACCGAAAGTTTGGGTTTCGAACACCAACGAATTGCGTCGGAAATAATTTCCACATGTGATGTATCACTGTGGTATTCTCATATCTCTTAAAGCTAATGTGGGCGCACTTCCTCTCAATAATACTTTTCATCCCTACTCCATTAGATTAATGAATAGTTGTGATCTTCTTCGGTGGCTGAATAGTCTAAGGTTTCATTCTAGTGTTTGACTAGACTGCAGATGATAGGGAGATCAAGGTTCGAATCCCGGTCAAGTATACTAGGGGTGATTTTTACAAAATAGTTTTTCACGCTTCCTCCACGCAAATGCGTGCACACTTCCTTTAAATTCAAGCTTCCTCATCCCTAACTCAATAGCGTTATTAATACATATTGTACATCATGAACAGGTAGTAAGACGTGTTGATAAAGAAAATATAAAAATTATTGACTTAATCTAAGACACAGGTATAATGAGCGTAACTTAGATATAATGAACCTGCATTAACGTGAACAGAATTTAAGGGCTCATATATCACGCTAACTCTATTAAACCTTCCTGCCAATGAGTTATAATCTACTTTTAAATCAAGCACCTCCCCATTTACTTTCCAAGCAAGTACCCTTTTATACATAAACATAATTATACAGTGTCATGGTGAGCTGCTTTTGACATATGGACTATAGTAACAGTTATAATTTCACAAATATTTGTTTGGACTCTATTTGGCAGTTTCTCGTAATTACTAGCATCAGAGCTGTGTAAACATGTTTATATGAGGTTTCAACAAGTTTTGAATGGACTACATCACAGTTACTGTCGAGTATTTGTAGCACAGAGTGAATTATACGAGCATTCATACATCAATATAATTCTGAACAAATATACTTTTCAAAACCAAGACACAACCAATCATTTTGGATATTTCTTTAAAAATATTTAACTAAAATGGAATGATAAGAAAGTGAAATACTAAGTCACATGGACGTTGCCTTATTATGAAATAACATTATGATTTAACTTATTAAATTTTAAAAAGAGATAGAAAACGTCATATATTGAATTGGCAGCGATACACATTTGTTCTTGTGTGATATTTATATTCAATAGTTTCTGTGTTGCAATTTAGAGTACAATTATTCGTTCCTATTTATTTTAAAATACATTTAAACGCTTGAACAAATCAAAACAACAAAACTTTTGACATTTAGTTACTTAGTATTTATCTACAATTTAGAGCTAATTTATTTTAGAAGCACAATGCTATTTTGATTGTATCTTTCTGTTGTAAGAGTATTACGATTTCAACCTTGTAGGACTAAACCGATGAAAGATAATAGTAAACTTAATAATCGTCGCTAACGTTTGCAACACTAATATAATTTATTAGCTGAAAGGGCCCGGTGTTTTGTGAAGATTTTTGCGTTTGTGCACAGCGTCTTCTGCATATTTACACTAAACTAGCTGAGGATGAGGAATGAAGAGTTTATATATAAAGCTCCGACATTTGTGGGGAAAGAGAGTGGAAAAATATTTAGGGAAAACCCCTCTCAGTACCGGGATTTGAACACTGACCTCCTCGCCACCGGCAATACAGTATATTACGAAAGTGACGCTTTAGACCAAAAGGCCACGGATGTATGCTTATTTTTGTTTTAAGTTAAAATTTCTCGTTGGTAAATTTCCGATTAAAAATATCTACTATATTCATCAGTACGAATACTGAGAATGAACAATTATTGAATATCTTCACACCAACCAGTATTCATGCGATTTTAGTCTTTAGGCTCGTAATATATTTAAAAGGAAAGTAAAACGGCCAGGTGCCCTTTCCCTAGTTTTTTTAAGTACGTATGTCAAATTAGAGATTTATAATTCTATTGGTTTTGAAGCTACCCAAAATGGTGGTCATGAAGTCTAAGATGACAGGCTTGCAATAGATATAAATGTTTTATAAAACACCTTAGGAGTACATCCTAAAGTTTCCCAAAGTACATTTTCAAGTTTTTGTTTTTATTTACCCTTTTTTTTTTACTACACACACCAGTGATCACAGTGTATAAGACGTCAGTCTCGCAATACATGTAAAAGTACAAACAAAGATTAACCAAGGTATGTAGGCTCATTCAAAGTCTCCGCTTTATATTTGTTATGGTTGTTTAGCTATCCGAAACGATGGCTATGGAGTTTGAGGTGTCAGGTTGACCACGGATCTAAAAGCTAAATATACTCTTGAAGTACACACCCTAAATCCACGGTTTACAACTTTTGAAGGTTTTTACGCCAATTTTCTTCTTTAAGTATATTGTGACCCCTTTATAACCTCCAAACTTTCAAATTTTAGTTTTTTAATAATGTTTTTACTGCACCTTAATTCCTGTCCTGGCTATCCTCACTTAGCCTAATTACACTAATTGAGGAAGGATGAGAGATGTAGAATTTTGATAAAATTAACCATTATTTCCATGGAGTAAGGGGGAAAACTTTGAGTAAGAACTATCCTCAGTACAACCGGCCGAAATTCAAATACTGATTTTCCCCATCACCAACAAACCAAACTATACGACCGTGAAATTCAGCCCACGTGCCCGCCGGCAATTGCTATAATTATTATTACTTTATTATATGATTAGTTATAGTAAGAATGTGACTACGATGTCACAAAAGAGAATAGACGAACCCAGTGGATATATTGGATGATACGCTAGCAGCGCCATTCGCCCAGACACGAGGCTACTACAGTAAATTAAGTCAGCAAACAACTGTCAGAGTTGGGAACTAAGCAGTAAAATAACGATTTTTATCATTTTAACATCTTCTAGTTATATTTTAATTTGGGACCTTCATATAAACATTTTTGCTAGCTAAGAAAATGATTTCAAATAGTGTGTTAAACACTGACCTAACTCAAGAGTCTGTGAACATTTTATGAAATGTAATAAAAATAAATGTTTTACTAATTATTAAATAACTTATGTAAAAGTGATTTACAGACAAAATATATGAAGGAAGTATACAAAGATGTGAAATAGAGTTTAATGTTTTAGAGTATAATTAAACATATGATTGTTTTTTATTTATTTACTAAATCATAACTTAATATAATGTGTAGAGTTATAATGTTATTTTCAAGAATTTGACATAGTCATAATAATCCCCCAAGAAAGTAGTTATAAAGCAATAACCTCTGCGAGCATTGCAACCTCGCCTAAGGCACGCCACGAACCCTAATTTGAAAACCACTTCCCAAAGGGCTAACCCTGAGGTAAAAGTTTAGTCAGCTGCGCTTGACGATGCTATAACTTCTCCTCCAAGCTCGAGTTTCACTGTTACCCCCCCCCCCCCATTGAGTCGGAGAGAAAACAAGGTTATATTTTTCGTTCATAAGTGATATTTCTGTTCAATATAGATTTATCAATAAATGATTAACATGTATACCAACGAATGATTGGCTAAAGTTGACTTGTTATAATAAAAATTAGTACACCAATAAATTTCAAAATGTGTCTATTATGATTTAGCTTTTTCATAAATTAGAAATTTCTCATTATATATTTATAATAATTATTTGTGCGTAGGCGTGCACAAAGTAGGGTTATAGCACATTTTACAGCTTTTAAAATTTATTTTAATATTTACGTTTTATTCAAAATTTAAAATAATTGATTCGGACAAATTTGACACTAATCAGATGTATTTTAAAAAATTACAGGAGTGTAGTTATCAAATATTACTTTAGAAATGTGGATCCTACTAGATATTCAAATATAATATTTTATAATAAACTATAAAGCCTCGTACACACCAGTGAGTGAAATGGCGAACCTAACTCCGAACCGTGCAAAGTTCTGCAACAAAACCACGCGCATTTCCCCGATCCACCCGATGTCGGTATTTCGACGAACCATCAAAGAAAGCTGCGCGAACGTGTGGGCAGGTAAACGAACATTTCGACGAACATAGATTATACTTCAGAGAAGAGATGATAATAAAAAGTTATTTTTTAAGTAAGGTTCATTGAGTATTGTTTCGAGAATTTAAAAAAGGTAAATTTGAAACATAAATATATTCAGACAGGGGCGGCGGAACAATAGGGGGGGGGGGGGTAGGGATGCATTATTCTAAACAAAGTGATTACTTTTTTTTTAATTCCATACAAGGCAATTACTATTTAAAAAATTTATTAAACCAGAATAGTTGATAAACCATAAGATTAATAAAATATGCAAATATATGCGGTTGCTGCCAATTCTTGTTGATACATATTCTCCTTGGACTTGGACGATATTAACGAAAAACCAGCGAACCAAACACCCCCACCACCTGTCAGTGTTCGCCGCGCAGTTCGGTGTACGGTTCGCTGTTTGGTTTACCATTCCGCTCGCTGGTGTGTACGCGGCTTAGTACTACTTACGAAAATAACGAAAATGTCTCTCTATGATAATCCTCTATAGAGTCCGTCTCACGGCTGATTAACTGGAATATTAGATACAAGAACTAGAAATTGCAATAAAGTGAGGTTTTCTATATTTTTCACTTGACAACAGAAAATTTGCTATATGTGAAAAAAAAATATTTTTTTGTGCTTTAGAGTAAATATATTTGAATATTATTGTGTTTTTTATTTAAGTGTAGCAAAAAAGTTTAATGATTTCAGCTATTACACTTTCTACTAATAAGCGTGTACAGGATGTAGCTGATGGGGGTGTTAATTAAAACATGAAGGGGGCGGGATGAACTCCCCTTCCCCCCCTGGGGATATTTTAATAATAATTACAATAAATTAAAAGCAAGAAAGAATCAATGTTTTAGTTTACAACATAGTTGTTTGAGAAACACGTATTATAAATGTTAATAGCAAGATACCATTATTTTAAACTCGTCAATAATGTAATCCTAGTCTGCATCCACAGCAACTCTTTGTTCGATGAATGGGAACATAAGGTAGCATGGTCTCAAGTATACATTAATTCCTACCCTTGAAATATCAATCGACGCGGTTTATAACGCAGTTTCAAAGTACCTCGCTCTTTGTTCACTCCAACTTTTCCTCTCTTTTTTTTTATGGCTGGTGGGGGTACGATGACACCCACACTGCGCACGTATATGTTTATACCAAGGGAAACTAAAGAAAGCCACAGCACGGTGTGGTGCGCTGTTCAAACGGTATTACTTACCTAAGTTATCCTTGTGGTGAGATGGAATATTTAATAAACGTGATACAAGCTATATAAACCAAACATTATTCAAGGTATGAATGAATGCCCCACTTTCCACTTTCCTCAAATTGAAATCAAATGATCAATACATACCTGCTCGCCCAGGTGTTTAAAATAATCATATATATCTTTGAACAAAGATTTATTTAGCACCACGTATTACCATCCATCCAGGATTACACACATTCTAATTACACTTATTGGGTATGGATGGGGAAGGTAGAATTAATATGAAATATACCCACAATTGCATGGAGATGGAGATTGACAAACCATCTAGGGTAAACCACCCTCAGTACACCCGGTTGAAATTTTAGCTCCGACCCTCATATCACCGTGAGATCGGACTGGGTGAGCCTTGCTATTTAGTCCGTGTGACCATCGATGTGGGTTATAAGGGATGTTTGTAGAAAACTTTATTTTCTGAATTTTCTTAAAATCAAACAATTTTGTTTGCGTTTTGTAATCATTTTACTTATAGGTAGAACTGTGTTAACACTTCCGAGTGGTTTATTTTTACTGTTTTATTTTAAATAACGAATTATTTAACGAAATGTCTGGCACTGAGACCGTTCTTGGCAGTATCAAGTTTTGAAACCTCTCCAACAAAAACTTGTAGGCCGTGACCAATCAGCAGCTATCGGAGAACCTTAAGAGAAGGAAGCAGACCGATCATTTATCAATCAGCGAACTAATAAAAGAAGACAATCTCTCTTATTATATCGAGAGTGTGGTCTAAGGGGAGAAGAGGATACGACCCCATTCATTGTAACAACTGAATTGTTTGTGTGGGGGGTAGGGGAAGGGGAGGATGGTCAAATAAAGAGAGCAGTTTACAAATACAGGAGTAGGAGGATGAAATGTGAGGGCATTGTGCAGTTTTTGGTCTCCTTTTGTAGCCTCCCTTTTGATTGCACATATTTTAGAAGCACAGTTAGTTTCTTTTATACTTTGTGTGAATATATGTTATTTAACAACATAATCTTTGGGTAAGTTTTAGGAAAATAAAATTTGAGAAACCGTACATAATCTAGTGAGGAGAGGAGTTGGGTAAACCACTTCCGATGCATCCAAACTGAGATTCAAATCTTGACCTCCTGGCAATCTTGTCTACTGCGAGTCTGATTCCTTTGACAGTGTGACCATCTGCGTTAGTAACTTATTTGATAATTTATCCTTACTTTTTAGTATCGCTACTGGATATATAAATTAAGGGCGCCGCTTACTCTTACTATGGGATTTATTATGAGAATGGTAGTTCTGAAGCTTTAAATCACTAAAAAAATATCCTCAATGATCTTAAAATGTTCCGTTGTGACCCTGTTAAATATAACATAATTCGTTCAAGGAAGGATGGATCTATGTTTCAAACAATTTACTTGATCTCAGAACTATAACATAAATATGACGTGCAACGTCGATAAAAAACTATATAGTTAGGCCTATACCTTCTCATGAATATATTTTAAGTTCTAAAATTTAAATATAATTTATTTTAATGCTAAAGAAACATTCACTTTCATTTTGACTTAAGCCATATTTTGAAATAATAAGACACTTTTTAAATAACTTGGAGTGATTTCAGGAGGTATGTAATGCGTCTTTGTGTTCCAAAATATGCCCCCCTCAAGGGAACCCACATTGGTGGACGAGGGGTCAAAGTTGTTGCATTTAAATACTGACTCAGGATAGGTTGGTGCTTTAATTCCGGTCCTGCTGGCTATTTTTATTCTGTGGTTAAATAATCCCCTATCTATGTTGATTCGGGTGCATCTCTTCAAAATAACCCTCTCATCCCTACCCTTTGGATAAAGACTTATGTTGAACTTAATTATGATAAAAGCCAAATATAATCCACGCTACAAAATACATGAAGATCTGGAAATAATGAAACAACATGTTTTCCCCTGCGGAAAGGTTACCCGCAAACCACACATTCCCCACTAAGCCTACTGTATAAAACCCACACAAACTCTCATTTCTCAGAACCTCCATTTGAAATATGTGACCTGCTGAACTAGCGTGTGCTCTAAAATTAATAGGGCTGGGCTATGTTAACTCTACCCCATTTATAATAACCCAGAGCTAAGCCCTTGCTCAGCTAATGGGGGCACTTGAGATGGATATGGTTTTTTCGAAACGGAGCCTTACGTCTTGGAACATCCCCAAATGTTTTGGTTATTTTATTTATTTATTTACAGAAGCTTGGCCCGTAGAGTTAATTAACTCACGGACCTTACTTGCACCATGGGCGTGATCGTGGAAGCGTTGTGCTTTTAACGTTGTTCAAGACCTCCTGTAAAAAAATCCTTTCTGATTCAGGTGTATATTCCTCGGTTCGCGAACTGGTAAGTAGGGACGGTTCATAAAAAGTTAATAGACTAAAGATTTGTAACTCAATATAATAGGAGTACCATCCCCCTTATAACTTTCTAGCCCCCAACTCCTTGGAACTTAATCACCACCTCGTCGTTGGTGGGGAGGATCGAGTGTTTTTGTTGAAGAGAAGTAGGTAACAAAAAGGTAGTTCACTAAAGACGAGAGGGCTTTTTGCTTTTATCTTGGATATAATCCGTTTCAATGTCCAATCATTGTTTCTTTCTCATCCGGTTTCAGAATATTTTTTCTGTTAGTTTTGAAGTTTTATTAAGTTTATGATGCTAGTGACCAGTAAAATAATTAATTTATAATATTTTTACTACTAGGAATTAATAGTCCCGCTGTTAACAGCACTTTATTACTAGAGTGATTACGCTAAGTCGCGGGCATATTTAAAGCTGTGGGGGTACCAACATTGTAAAAAAAATTGGAGGCTCCAGTATTAAACGATTAGTTTTCTTTTAAAGGTTGCAAAATATGTTTTTTATTTACAAAATTAGCTGTTAAAAGTATATCTATATATCTAGCTATATATACAAGCTGTTCGGAAACTCATAACCCAAACTGCACATATCTCTTGTTTGAACCAAAAGTAATACAACATTCTTATACACTACATCCGAAAAAACTATGATAATACCATTAAACTGTGTTCAAAGTTTTGTAGTACAGCGCCGGGAGAGAAATGTTGTCAAGCATGCGTGTACAACAAGTTGCATATGAGCTAGGTGCGTGACACTGCACATGTAATAATGGCAAGAACTTCTGTGATGTTAGACCGTTAATGACTACCCTCAGAACGAATTTACATTTCTAGATGGACTGGTGTGTGGATCACTATTGATTGGGGTATGTTCTCCTGCCGTGATCTAAGATGTCGAGGTGTGTAGTGTGCTGCGCATAGATACAAATAACAAGAAGTTCAAATCGACACCTAAAACTTGTCAATAAATACGGTCCTTGGTCATTCTAGACGTCAAAACATAGTGGCTTGTTTTGTATGAAAACATTTGTTTCTGCGCAGGCAATGGTCCTCCCTCCAGCCTACCACTGGTAGCTTGTGTTCAAATCTAAGAATAAGATTAAAAGATGGTGGGGGACAAGTTTGTTTAAGAGAAGACAATAAAACAGTGGTCATGCATTACTTGCAGATTCGTGGTTTCAGCAAATCTCTGATCACTACAAAAATCTCACAAGAATGTGTTTAACAGATGTTGAAATAATAGTGAATTTGGGGGTTCAAAAGTTATGGAAATGAACACTAAAATGAGAAGAGCAATTTACATTTGTTGAAAGAGTTGAAACTACCCTAAGATTTTTTTAAATTTTTTTTCTATAGGGGAACCATACTTGTATGTACAGTATATTTTAAAGATTTCAAAACAAGCTATCAGTGTAGAGATTGCCAAAAACTGGATCGGATCGGAACTGAACGCATCGGAAATATTTTACTACCTGTATTTTAATGAAGGCCCGCACACTGGTTCGTATCGTATCGGAAACGTCAACGATGGCTCGGAACTGAACAAATCGATTCACAGGAAGGAATATTTTAACAAATTCCTATAGATACCGAGTCCATGCGCATGCGTCCTCAGCACTAGACCATCTCATCGTCTACACTCTCGCTCAGTTTACATCTGTTGATCTTCGTTTCCTGTTCCTCGACAATTTTTGTTTGATTAAAAAATGTCGTTGGACGATGAAATAATCAATAATTTAGTTCATCAGTACCCTATAGTTCATGACATTGCTGACAATAATTTGTATGATTGTGCTATGAACAAAAGTGCTTGGGAGTAAATCTCAGAAATGTTATGTTGCATTTAGAGAATGAAGTTATCTCAAAGTATTTTTGAAGCCACTTCTTCTTCCTCTTCATCGCCATCGGCAGCAATAAACACAACAACCACCATTACCTGCTTTTCATCGCCATCGGCAGCAATAAACACAACAACCACCATTACCTGCTTTTCATCGCCATCGGCAGCAATAAACACAACAACCACCATTACCTGCTTTTCATCGCCATCGGCAGCAATAAACACAACAACCACCATTACCTGCTTTTCATCGCCATCGGCAGCAATAAACACAACAACCACCATTACCTGCTTTTCATCGCCATCGACAGTAATGCACACAACAACCACCATTACCTGCTTTTCATCGCCATCGGCAGTAATGCACACAACAACCAACATTACCTGCTTTTCATCGCCATCGGCAGCAATACACACAACAACAACCATTACCTGCTTTTCATCGCCATCGGCAGTAATGCACACAACAACAACCATTACCTGCTTTTCATCGCCATCGGCAGTAATGCACACAACAACCACCATTACCTGCTTTTCATCGCCATCGGCAGTAATACACAAAACAACCACCATTACCTGCTTTTCATCGCCATCGGCAGTAATGCACACAACAACCACCATTACCTGCTCTTCATCGCCATCGGCAGTAATGCACACAACAACCACCATTACCTGCTCTTCATCGCCATCGGCAGCAATAAACACAACAACCACCATTACCTGCTTTTCATCGCCATCGGCAGTAATGCACACAACAAACCACCATTACCTGCTCTTCATCGCCATCGGCAGCAATACACACAACAACAACCATTACCTGCTCTTCATCGCCATCGGCAGTAATGCACACAACAACCACCATTACCTGCTTTTCATCGCCATCGGCAGCAATAAACACAACAACCACCATTACCTGCTTTTCATCGCCATCGGCAGTAATGCACACAACAACAACCATTACCTGCTTTTCATCGCCATCGGCAGTAATGCACACAACAACCACCATTACCTGCTCTTCATCGCCATCGGCAGTAATGCACACAACAACCACCATTACCTGCTTTTCATCGCCATCGGCAGCAATAAACACAACAACCACCATTACCTGCTTTTCATCGCCATCGGCAGCAATACACACAACAACCACCATTATCTGCTCTTCATCGCCATCGGCAGCAATAAACACAACAACCACCATTACCTGCTTTTCATCGCCATCGGCAGCAATAAACACAACAACCACCATTACCTGCTTTTAATCGCCATCGGCAGCAATAAACACAACAACCACCATTACCTGCTTTTCATCGCCATCGGCAGCAATAAACACAACAACCACCATTACCTGCTTTTCATCGCCATCGGTAGCAATAAACACAACAACCACCATTACCTGCTTTTCATCACCATCGGCAGCAATAAACACAACAACCACCATTACCTGCTTTTAATCGCCATCGGCAGCAATGCACACAACAACCACCATTACCTGCTCTTCATCGCCATCGGCAGTAATGCACACAACAACCACCATTACCTGCTCTTCATCGCCATCGGCAGTAATGCACACAACAACCACCATTACCTGCTCTTCATCGCCATCGGCAGTAATGCACACAACAACCACCATTACCTGCTCTTCATCGCCATCGGCAGTAATGCACACAACAACCACCATTACCTGCTCTTCATCGCCATCGGCAGTAATGCACACAACAACCACCATTACCTGCTCTTCATCGCCATCGGCAGTAATGCACACAACAACCACCATGACCTGCTCTTCATCGCCATCGGCAGTAATGCACACAACAACCACCATTACCTGCTCTTCATCGCCATCGGCAGTAATGCACACAACAACCACCATTACCTGCTCTTCATCGCCATCGGCAGTAATGCACACAACAACCACCATTACCTGCTCTTCATCGCCATCGGCAGTAATGCACACAACAACCACCATTACCTGCTCTTCAGTGCTATTATTACTCAAATCACTAAAATTGACGTACCCTTTCAGTTGCTGTCTTCAGACGAACATGAATTGAATTCTGAACAAGTGTGCGGACAAAACTCGTTTCCATTCGTAGTGTTCTTATTCTGAACGTTACGATCTGTTCCGATCTGATTTGGTCTGTGGCAAGCGGTCAGTTTCATAGTCAGACTTAGTACGCCTCAAGTGCGATGCTATACTAAATACAATTCGACACCTACCTAAGAAAAATTTGTGGCCTAGGCATCATAAAATTAATTTAAAAGTTAGTACAATGTTCAGTAATGCATTTTTAATGTTTGTAATAAATGTTCCACATGATATTCATTAGTAAGAAGATTTTCACTTTCAATAAAAAAAAAATTCAACAGAGGATATTTATTTTCATGGGCGAGACTATTCTGATTTTATCTGAGCTTTATCCTTTCTCATTTCCAGGCCATCCAAGAGCAGAAACTATTCCTAACAATTCTCCAATAACTTAACTGAATTCATAAAACTTAATTTGCTCAGTATTTAAATGTTACCATTTAGCCATCTTTGGACATACAATATTTATTTGGTCTCAAGAATATATTTTTTACTAATATTTTTTATTTAAATTAAATCTAACCATTATGAATTTTGTCTTTGTGTATTATTTCAATATTTTATATATTTGTAATAAATTATGCATTACCAATGGAATATTTGTCTCATTCAAGAGCACGACATTAAATAAACAATTTTAAAATATTCCAAAAGAAATTTATGGACTAACTTAGTATTGTTAAATAAACGGTACTCCTCAAGAAGAAAACTGAAACTGACATGATTGTCTGTATTTATTATCTATTTATTATCCCTGTATATTTATCTTAGCATGTGCCCTGGTTTGTTCCCAGTAACCAATCAGCTCATAGCTATCATTGTTGAGGGTCAGATTAGACCACAGTTTACTATCTATGTACTTGGTTCCTTTCTGCACCCTAAAAGTTCCTAGCTGTTTTTATTAAGAACTCATTTTATTTACCGACTGAACAGACTTTTTTTTATAGCCGATGCATAAATTCATATAAAAAGCAACCAAAAATCACTTGGAGTCATCAATCACAAGTCAGCCATCTTAATATTAAGTTTCTATGGTGATAATTTCTAGTAACATAGTTCATTTTTTATTTATTTTTTCATCATAATATCTATGCACCATTTTTTACCCTTAAATTTTACTAAATAACATTATGAATTTTTGTTAAGAAAGAAAAATATATATAAATTATTCAAATTGTAAAAAAATTACACGATGTCAATTTTGAACCAAATCTTTGGATACATTATATATATATATATATATATTTCAATTTTTAAAAATTCATTTATTAATAAATTACCCTTGGAGTAGTTCCTCGAAAAACAAGTTGACATTTTTATTTATCATGTAAAAGACTCCCCATTTATACATTTTACAAAAATTTTAAGGCCATTACCAACAAATTTTGAATTTAAAAATATCACTCACAGTAAACTACCCTTAAACGAATTTGACACCAAAAAATAAGCTTATGTTGTTTGTAACAATTGTAATGTCAAACACTCCCTAGATTTCCATTTTAAATAAAATATTAATGCTAGTTTTGAAAAATTTTGAATTTTCAAAAACATTCATTTTTGAACTACTTTTAACTATGAGGGCTAGGGTCATGATCGAAGAATGTGCCAATGTATAGCCATATAATGTAAAATCCACCTTTTTGGTTTGGATTCACATAAAACGTAAAGATTCATCAAGATCTAAAGATCAAAAAATTTTATTTTACAATACTTGAACTTTATATGATAAAGTAAAAAGCATAATGCGTTACAATGAATTTTCTAAATTCCATTCTTCACGTCTTACTGCCCGTCCGGATTATCCGCAAATTTAAAATAAATAGGGTAGGGAGGAGAAAAGTAGAATAATTTAAAGTAAATGCACCCTCACTCGCGTAGAGGTAGAGTGGTGAACTATCATGGAAAAAACACCCGACTTAGATTCGACCCCGTTAAATATATGCATGCCAGATAAGACGAGACTAACGCCTTTTCCCGTGTGTATACCAGCGCAGGCTTAGTAAAGATTTGGATCTAATTAAATAAAAGTTTCCAGTCACCTAGTATTAGGGCTTATAGCAATAAAAGTTATGTACATACTTAAGCACTCCCTAAGCAAAGGCTATACTATACGTATTTACAACATTTGATTAGTTCTAAACTTTAAATGAACTCACATACACACACATACCACATTGAGCATGCTTCACCCTGCTTGAATGTGTAATTTCCCTGGGGCTTATTTTCAGATTCCTGAATTTACATAAATCAAGTAGCACCACAATAAGTATGATATATACTTTGTTGGGGCACTTTATGAGGCTACACTCCAAACGAACTGGAGAAAAGCAGGCCTGAATTAATTCTGTTGGTTTTATTGGGTCTCACTGTAAACAAGATTTAAAGTGTTTAAATTATACTAAAACATTCGGAGAAAATAATGAACCGATAAATGACTAGATGTAATATTTCAAAATAAACCTTGGGAAGATAAAACGAGGAAGCTTTGTAAGGCAATGTGCCGATATGAGTTTATTATAGTGTATATCTTTTGAATATTTTTCTGGTTGTAGGAAGAATGGGTTTTAAGCCCGATTGGATGTACTGAGGTGGTTTTTCCTGAATTAGTTCCCACCCTCCCTTCACGTTTTATATATATGGGCAGATCCCATGATTGAGATTACCTATTTAAATGTCTTTAAGTCAAATTGTCTTCCCTGCACCAGTGGTCACGCAGTTCAAGCCATCTTGCTCGAAAGTAATGGTGGAGGGCAAGGCATGGTTTGAGACCACCGGGTGCACTAGGGGTGGTTTCCAAATATGATTATCAATGTGTTTTTCCCGTCCTGCTTCTACGCTAGTGCTGGTGCATTTTCCTCTACTTAACCGTAAATAGCTGTAATTTATATCGTGCTAAAGATTTTTATAAAAATTTCCATACATTATTTGAAAAATAATATAACTTGTTTACTTCATATAATTGTGTTGTTTACATTGAACCCCACGATTAAGATCAGAACATGTATACACTGTCTCAACATATTTTTAGCCAAAGATCAATAAAAAAACTAATACTCTGTTTTGGGTCATTGAAGGGGAAATTAAAATAACTGTGATATAAACTAATTACAATTAATTCATTTACAAAAATGATGGCTAGTATTCACTTTGTATAGTGCGTATTTTAACCAGTTCCCATAAAAAAATAATTCTGCATTTAAAACTAGTTAATTAATAGAATATATCAATTTGTAAAATGTATACGTAATTGCCGATGGTGATTCATTGAGTTAGGAGGAGATAAGGCAAGTGAGTTATCTTAGCCCCCCCCCCCCCTACCCCAGCCACTAATATCGCAAAAAATGTTGATAAAAGCTGATAAACTGTCAAGTAAAACAAAAATATGAATCTGTTGAAATAAACGACTGTTGACATGATAATTCAAAGCTATACACACTAAAATTTCCCTAGAACTCCTAATTGTGAAATATAACAGAAGTAATGTATCGATTGTGAAAATGTTTGTTAAAATAAACTTCAATATAACTTTAATAATAATGAGGATATTTTGTATTTTAATAGGAAAGAGGGGGGAATACATATATATAAAAAAACATTATCTATTTATTAAGTCCAGTGACGCATATAAAAATATATAAAATAGGTGATAAATGAATGGTGGGCTAGCTCAGATTTACAACCAACATTTACATTTTACAACAAGGAAATTTACTATTTCAGGGTAAAACTTAAAATAACAATAATAATAAAAATAAATAAAACTGAATACGAGACTCTCTCAGGACCTCTGGGTCATGTTGGAACAAATGTGTACCTTTACTGTTTAAGTGGACTTATTAAACTAACCAATATTTAATAAAAAAACAATTTGAAATCCTTAAATACATATACTATATACATTTATAATCAATTTCCTCAATGAGGTTGGTCGTTGGACGCTAAAACAATAAATACTAAATAAAGTCATTGCATTTTGTCGAAGTCATTAATCTGGCAAAAAAATGAAGTCTAGTCGAAATTGTAGTATAAAACAAAGGATGAATCACTACTAAAATTTAGGTTGATATCACCTCATGTTAATGGAGTCTTGAAGTGGCTTCTGCGTTTAAAAATGTTAGTGAATCAAACTCACTTGCACGTCATAGCCGTGGTCTGGGTCTAATTAAAGTTGTCCCAAGTCATTGTGCCATCTTTTCCTGTCGTTGGAAACACATTTGGTGTAATTGGCACCAACAAACTTGTCATTATCACTATGTTTTTTTAAATAATTATATACAGATCTGTCTCCATTTTGGATCCAAGATGCAAAGCCTCGCTTCTTCTTACCTCTCTCCCCTTCCCCCCTGCAGAGTCCATTTCTTTCCTCCTTGTATTGGGCGGCCATTATGAGTCTCTTAGAAGATGTTAAAAAAAATTACACCATATCAATATAGTTTTAAAATGTGGATGGAATATCTGGACAAAGTCTCGGTAAAAAAATATATTTCTTGATCAGATAATTGTATTGTTATTATTAGGTGTTTCCTTCAACGCAATGCAATGTCCGTTGAAAACAATAAGTTTAAAATGAATAAATCGAGAATTAATTAAATTTAGTATGACCTTTGGCCGCATGGCATGCTAGTTTTGTCAAAATAAATAAACACTTATGAATAAATTTAAATTCTTACACGATACATTGTTTACTTTAAACTCCCCAAAGTAAATGTTTGAGTTCACAACTGCAACTTAAATGAAATTTAATGGTAGGGGCCTACTCTCAGTTTTCTAAGATTTTTTTTTACCTCTTTCAAAAATGTATTTCATGTTTTTAGTCAAATAGAAACGAAGTTTTTTCACCGACTTTCACATATCTCATTGGATGTGTATACCGGATTCCTCCATTCACCCTAAACTAAACAAAATATCGAAACAAATGAAGGTTTGTCTTAGTGATAGTAATTATCATTAAAATTACCCTTCATTAATTTGTAAAACATTATGCGTTGGTATTCATTTAGTATAACGCGTATTTGGTCCTGTTTCCCAATCTCAAAATATTGTTTTATTATTTAATGTCACGCATCTTTTATACTAAGGTGTTTGATAAACATAAAATGTTTAATGTTATTAAAATTTGTACGCAGAATAACATATATTTATTTAGTTTTTTACTGTTTGCCCGAAAAGGAAGCGAAAATGAACTAATCTCCAAATGACAGTTTGAGTAAGTTTTTCGATTTCTTACCACTTCCCTAAATTTGTTTGTTTGATCAGGGAACAAACTGTATAGTTAAATGTTGATAGAACGAAAAAATAAATATATAGAAAAAGTACAACTATAATATGAGACAGATATGCTATAGTTTTTCATATGACAAACTTAAAAACCAAAACAAACAATAATTATGTATGAATGTTAAACTGAATGCATTTTAACCAAAAATGTTTACACTTAGCTACTATCTCTAATTTATATTTCCTCGGATGTTCATATTTTTCCACTTCTCTTGGCGTTCAATTTTTTTATTTTATTTTTTTGCACCGGATCGTACTATCAATCCGTGATATACGGATTCAACTAGACTAATAGTGTAGAGAGGGTGAAGGCAGAATTTAGAGGAAATATACATACATTTTCGTGGAGATAGAGTAGTGAATCATTTGGAGATATTCACATTCAATACATTCGGTTGGGATTCGAAATCCGACCTTCTCGTGACCAGATAACCAGAAACAAGCTTTAGGCTTAGTCCGGTGGCCCACCGATTCGGGTTATAGCAAAACAAATACTATTGTAAGGTTATGATTTATTTTTGAAACAATAAATAATAAAAGTATATAGAGAGACAAACATTTCCCTCGACAGTATCGAGATGATTTGTTCTTGAGAGAAAGTTATGCATCATGTCTATAAACTACCCGTATTGATCTGTACCAAGGAGAGCCGTCCCTATACACGCTCCTGATGCCTATATAAAATAGTAAGGGACTGTTTATTCCCTAAATAAATCAATCCAAGTACAGGCAAGAGTAATATTCCTGGCTCTGATTCTGGAGTTCATGTTCAATCCCAGCTAAATACGAGTATACTGTACAGAGTATAGTGGTGGGGGGAGGGGATTACACGATGTTTGTATTAGTGCTCCGTGTATTACTACCCGTCCGTGCTATACGCATTCAATTACACTAATAGGGTTTGTATGAGAAAGACAGAATGTATAATAAATGTTCCCGCATGTGTGAGGAAAGCGATAGTGGTAAAATATTTAAAGAGAGATCTCCTCGATGTTCTCAGCTTATAATCCCACATCACCAGTAAACCATACTATACGATGATGACACCTTTGTCCACGTGCCCACCAATATGACACACACCATGTAGTTTCCTGTTATAACGTCAGAGGAATGTTAGGACAGTTTCTTAGCAGTAAGATACTTTACATAGCCTCCTGTTATAACGCCAAAGGAATGTTAGGACAGTTTCTTAGCAGTAAGATACTTTACATAGCTTCCTGTTATAACGCCAGAGGAATGTTAGGACAGTTTCTTAGCAGTAAGATACTTTACATAGCTTCCTGTTATAACGTCAGAGGAATGCTAGGACAGTTTCTTAGCAGTAAGATACTTTACATAGCTTCCTGTTATAACGCCAGAGGAATGCTAGGACAGTTTCTTAGCAGTAAGATACTTTACACCCAAACAAACACAGTAGATATTTACTAGTCATTCAGCGATTTATTCAATCGGCTCTGATGGCTTCGATGGTTTTTATCACTAATATTAAATATATTATTCTAACTTTTAGTTATGACTAGCAGAAGTACCCAGCGTTGCCCGGAGTAAGTGACCATGCAATGCATTGCGTGGGCAACCCGGGCAAGGCTTTATTTGCTTCAAACAGACAGAAAAAAAAATCATCTTCATTTTATTTATTCTTACCAAGTGTTTAATAAATTTAAAAAAAATATAATCAGAAAATTTAAAATTGCAGCTGCGATGTGCTCAGGGGCTACTAATTTAAAAATGTCAAAGCTCTGCGTTCGGTAGATACTGCACAGCGCTCATGACAGAGAGGCTATTCATTTTATTAATATATAATTATAGTAGGCTTTTATAGTTATAATAGATACAGGGTGTATCGATTAATGTGGTCAGTAATTGGGGTGTGGGTAGGGGACTTCAACACCACACAAAAAGTCCTTATGACCATTGGAATATGCCCTATGTTTGTAGGTTCCCAAGATAAGGACTTCCAAGTTTCTGCATGCATAAATGTATGATATATTATTATGTGGTCTGTCTTGCGACAGGTCCATTTCTTTTTTCAGTGAACTTAGACAACCAATGCCTCCTGTTTTCTGCCTCCTTCTTTAAGGTATATATATATATATATATATGTAGCCCCATAGCATTATTTTTTATATATATTCAAAAATATTTTCAAACCAATCAAATGTTTTATTTTTACTAAAATTAAAGAATATGGTAAAGCCCATATAAATTTATGCCAAGTTTATTTAGTCTGATGGTATAAATATATATAATCACAACTTGTGAATGTGAGGAATGCCAGGCCTCTACCGTGGTTCGGATTCCACGTTAAACTGTAGGTCCTCCATTTCATCTCACAATCATCCTACCATTGCACATTAGCGTAAGTGCGTATAACCCGAACGGGTAGTAAGACGCGGTGCTAATAATAATAATAATAATAATATATATATATATATATATATATATATATATATATATATATATATATATATACTAAAAACTTTTGAAGTTATATTTAGGCTTATGTAATATATTACTTCAAAAGGTATTATTTTATTTTTAATTCTTAATTTAGACTAAAAAATCTCTGAGCTCAAAATGAAAGAAAAATGTTTGCTATTTGCACTAAAAGAATAGTCTTTATTTTAAGTGCCTGAATTTAAAAAATCAGATTTAAGGTTTTAGCTTTTTTTATATTTTCCAAGATTGCCAACGAATTAGCATGGTTGCATGAATCATAACATAAAATAACAGAGAAGCTTTGTGTATAATCACCGGCAACACTTTATCTTAATTAGTACTAAGGACGCTTTTAAACATCCCGTTCTAAGTCTCCTGTGATAACAATCCATTATGAATGATAAGCTCCCGCTTGTATTAGCATTTTAAATACCTTTCATAGCTACCCCGCCTCCCATCATTAAATCCCCTACCTCCCCCAATATAAACATACATAGCTTAAAGATAACAATCTGCCACAGACAAGAAGGCTAAGGTGTAAAATGTAAAGTTGGGTTTCCAGGGAACAGCTTCGTTTCATAATAAAATGCAGACTATAATTTGTTTTCCTAGAGATGGTGAGGTTGGGATTTAAACCCTTGACAAGTGTATTGGAGCTGTGGTTTCCTAAATGGTTTCCCCCTTTCCCTAAGCTCAAATACTCGTACATTTTATCCCAATTATATCATACTCATTCCTATCCCTTTTATGTGGATAAAATAACATTATTGTTTCCACAGTAGGCTCGAGCTCTAAAATGCAATCACCCGCATCAGTGGGTAGGTGGGCTGGACGTCAGGCTCACCGGGTATGGTTTTCTGGTGATGTGGAGGTCACGGTTCAAATCCCAGCCAGGTTTAGTGAGAATATGTTTTACTAAATATTTCCCCACTCTCTCATCAATTAGATTATGGTACATTTCCTCTCCTTTCATATCCCCACACCATAAATGTAATTAAATGTGGATACCCCGGACGGGTAGTAAGACACTGTTCATTAATAACTACATACCCACCTCGGTGGTTGAATGGTCTAAGGAGTCACTGTCACAATATACTGAACTGCTGAGGTTGAAAGTGGGATTCGAATCCCATTCGGGTGTTTTAAGGATTTTTTCCTAAATGGTTTTACACTCTCCCTTCACGCCAATGTGGGTACACTTCCTCTAAATTCAACCTTCACTATCTCTAGCACATTAGCGTGGACATATAATCTGACCAGGCAGTGAGAAATGGTGTTAAAACAAAACAATGTGTTAATGTGCTGCAAACTCAAATTTCCTTTGGCAAAGGAACATGAATATTTAAGTAAAGGTTACGTCACATCCCTTCCCTTGTTAGTTCCATGCCAACCCCTTCCCTCCTCTTTTTTATCCCAATTACTTCCCCATTTTTTAGCTCACGGCCCTGAAATTTCTCGATGTTTTACTCGGAAACTTGGGTCGGTGAGATTTGCATTCAAATTTCCTTGCTCGATTGTACATGGGTTATTTGTTGCTCTTATTTCTACGTCAAATTGAACACTATGTTGTAATTTATTTTTATTCTTTGCCTTAGTAACAATTTACTTGTTTGCTCAGCCGGAACTTTTTAATTGACTATATTTCTTTTGAATAGATTTTGATTACGCTTTATTTAACTCAATTTATTTCACATTATATAAAGATTTTATTGTTTTCCTATTATG
>JAVRXN010000008.1:85396306-85398806 GCA_033556935.1 Timema podura | reverse complement strand
TCAAGGCACAAATATACCAAAAATTAATCAAATACATGACATCAAATTTTAAAATGAATTTTTCATTGGTTAATTTGATATGGAATGACCCCATGTCCTTTATGTTAAAAAGCTATTCCTTTTACATGTTCCTCTAAGTGTAGTATCATTTTTTTACACTTTTCCTTTTCCTTCCTGTTACGTTTAGTTTTCTTTTCCTTTATGTTATTCCTTTTACCCGTTCCTATCTAAGTGTAATATAATTTTTTACAAATTTCCTATTTCTTACTTTTATGTTTTTTGGTTTACTCTTTTAGGACGTGTGTGCGTTTCACACTCCCTTGTGATGCGTTCCAATTTAATGGAACCTAGGATGGGGGAATGGGCGGTAACTATCAATTTTCTTCAAAAGGCAACCATTAACGTACCTCTTTGTCCAGTGGCAGCAATGTAAAGTGTGAACTGTGTTCTTCTTTTCATTGTAAATCCATATTTTGTTTATTCCTTTTATATGTTTCTGTCCACCTTTCCTGTACCTTCTTCCAAATATAATACAATTGCCTCATAAAGCGAAAAGAAGTTTTCCTTATATGGCCTATATATTATATAATAATATACAAGACTTGGATACGGTATATTTGAGTGTTAGATTTAATGGATATTGATGATCAAAATAAAGAATACCTTGAAATAATATTGGCTAAATTAAATAAGATCAGAATTTCCAATAAACTATAAATTCCAATGATAGAATTTTTATTACATTAATGGCCAGTTTATCACTGAATACTTATGATTTTTAACTAATTTTTGTAACGAATGTTTAATGATGTATAAAACTAAACTTCAAAGTGTAAACAAGCTATGTTATCAAACTATTATCTCAAATTAAGACATTATGGGACGACCTTGAAAGTTAAAAGTTAAAGAGAAGGAAGGGCACCAACAGTCTCCATCCATACTTCATTGGCCTATATAAAAATGAAAATCTACTCTACATTGACAAAAACAGTTTCCATAAATATTAACTTAATAAAATTAAATATAATTATTACTTAATAATAATAAATTAATTGATTCTTAACAATAAGTTAGAGAAATAAGCATTTATAGTGCTATAGTTAGAGTTGACAAGCTTAAAGCACATCATTGATTTAAACATAAGTTAAGAACAATAAGTTACAAACAAATCATAATTTAAATATATTGCTCACTCACTTTTTGACAAATTTTTTGGCTTGAGTTTTTAATAATATAATAGCCAAAACGCAATAGTAAACGTCAAAGTTACTTTTACACTTATTCAAAATGGCGAATATATTTACCTACAATAGTAATAGTATTTATTCCGAACCTCCACAACTCGAAATTGTTCCAACTCCTAAATCAAAACCTAACTATCCTAACAAAATATACTTTCCCTAAATTGGGTCTAAATCTCTATTATTAACAAATAACTAATAGCAGCACATGTAATCATACCATACCTTTCTAGTTTTTGATATTAAAATAAGTTAATTAAGAAGGAAAAGATTTCAATTAGATTGCTACAATATCACACACTGATTAAAAATTGTTTTTACAAAATAAAATCTTAACCTAATGTAAGGCTCAGTTTATATTCATGCATAGTGCACATAGAAAACGTAATACTAATAGTGCACAACAAATAGCAGATAGGGTATACCTAGAGATAGGGTAAATTCGCTTTTGCGAAAAACGTGAAAAGGAACAGAAGGGTCGAAATAGGGTATTTATAAGTTTTCTTTGCGTTTCATGGCATTTGAAAGTGTTTAAAGCGATTTTTATTTCGCGAATTAACGCGAAAAACGTGATTTTGAAAGTATTTTAGCTAAATTATTCTATTTAGCGAAATAGACGTGAATTCCCTGAAAATGCTCTGCATTTAAATAAAATGCTGAGAATTTCTATAAAACGATGTTTTTCAGTGGAAATAAGTGATTAAAAAATCATTGAGTTTCACTCTTCTGTGTGCTTCAACTCGGGTTTTACTTGAATCCTGTGCCTTCCACAGCCCATCCGGCTAATCGCCACATTCCGTTAGTCGTTGCTTTTATCATAAATCCTTTGTATAGGCCCTAAAAACATTGACGAAAGCCATTTTTACCTATTTTGCTACAAGATGCTAAATTATGCCACAAAACGCTAAATTTCCAATAATTAATGCTAAAAAAACTTAAAAGTAATACTAATTTACCCTATCTCTAGGTATACCGCATAATAGTGATGGTTAGCTCGTGAGCGAGTTATTTAAATTGCACGACTCCTGAATGAGAGCTATGAACGAACGACGCTCACTTCGCGAGCGAGTAGTTCGCGCTGCCATTACACACTACATTAGAGTCAGGAGTGTTTGTCATTCACGACTCTTTTGTCGTTCTTCGTTACTACGAAAAAAGGCTTACTATCGTTACTAGATAGCAGCACTGCCTACAATATTAAACTATTTTTCTTAACATAATGTGAATTAGACACTAAAGGCTATGTGCTAAGGTTAATT